>VWPW01008643.1:46311-83333 GCA_013389825.1 Crypturellus undulatus
GGGCGACGCGAGGCGAGGCCCGGCCGCCGCGCGCCGCCTTTAAGCGGCGCCCCGAGGGGCGGGAAGCGGCTGAGGGGCGGGGAGCGGCCGCCCCCTCAGGGCCTCGCCGCGGGGCGGGAGGGGGACGCGGGTGTCTGGCGGCGAGCGAGGGGGCAAGGGACGCCCCCCGCTGCGGGTTTTACCTCAGGATTTAAAAAAATCGCGCCCGTAAGCACCGCGGTTGGGTAGTGCGCGGAGCGCGGAGAGCCCTCCCTCCCCTGAGCCGTCCGTCACGGCCGCGCGAGCGCCTGCAGCGCAGATCGGGGGCAGCCTCGGCCTCCCTTCGAGATTACACATAGATTTCGTAGAAGTACCAACCCCCTGGGAAGGTGCAAGCGCAGAGCAGGTGTCAGCAGCCTGGCCGTCCCGTGGAACGGCGTGGAAGATCATAAAACTGCCCGCAAAACCACGAGTGTCCCAAGTCGCCGAAACACCGCGTTTCCAGGCCCGAAACTCAAGGTGGAGGAGCCCAGCGTTCCAGCGGGAAGCCCTTAAATTTGCCCTTTTTCGACAACATCTGCACCATGCAAGAGGAGATATTTCAGGAGAATTACATTGCATTAACATCATCACTTGGAACAATTAACAGCCCCAATTAACAGATTAGAATTTCTGCTATTTTTAAAAGTCCAAGGAAAATTCTGAAAACATTTACAAGTTTAAATAATTTACTTGGAGTGCATTTATATCTACTGACACACTAAAGCAAAATATGTTTCCACATCACTATTTGTGTATGCGTGGCTTATCTGGCTACTTTTGACAAGCTTCAAGGTTTTTCTTTACTTTGAAAGCAAGACAAGCCTTCAAAGAAAGGTGACATCTTTCAGCATAAAAATAGAGTCAGAAAAGCCTGTAGAAGAGTCTTTTTGGAAGCAGGAGCAAAATACTCAACTCAGGACCAAAGAATTACCCTAGGGTTTAATCTTCCCCCATGCCCCCAGGCTATTTGCGGTTCCACCAAATTGCCCCGTTTTCTTACTTACAATAGGGTAAGGGTACTTAAAATAGGTTTGTGAAACCATAGTTCTGTTATCTCCACTCTTGGGGAAAAAAATGTTGCATGAGGAGGGAAGGCTCCTTTTCCCACCATCCTCTCTGCATGGATGTTGTGCACTTTCGAAATTTCATGTCCTTTTAGGGAGTAAAGACAAGGCAGGAACAGACACTCAAAGCACCCGTTGAGAGAAGCCTGTTCGGAAGGGTTATAATTCAGTAAGTCAATACTTAAAGAACTAAACTGAATCAATTGTATCGATTAAGGATGAATTCAGAAATATCAGATGTTCTATTAGCTGTTTGGCTCACGGAGTTTAAGAGTCTTAAACTAAGGGTTTATCTACATCAAGGGCTACTTGCATAAAGATTGAAACACTAGTTCTATACATTTATCATTCCCATTATATCTATGATTTTTCCCCCACAATTAATATCTCAGAACCATCAATCTCCTTTACAGACTAGTACCTATATAACACATTATTTTTATAATGACTATAATATTTTTTTCATTTTCAATAGACATTGAGGATAAACACTGCACCACAAGCATTAAAATATAACCCAAAGCCCTACCTAAAAAATTACAATTAGCAGCAGCCCACTCTCAAATATTTTGGTATTTCCAAAATGTGTTGACTCTCTGCTGTCATGTTTTCTTTACCACGTAAGGGTATGAATGTTTTGAGTATTCAAGAGAAAAAGGCCTTTTATTATTATTTGACAAAGTGAACATCTCAGTTCCCAGAATAATTAAGTTTTTTAGATTTAATATCTTAGTTTGCTGAAAAATATATTTTTGCTAAGGGCCTATCTGCATAGAAGTGCATTATACCTCAAGTCATATATGTATACTTTTTACTTACCAAAAAAAACCCCAAAATCATGAACATATATTGGGTTCATTGTCACATACAAAAAAAAAAAAATGTCATTACTTTGGAAGAGAAAAGCTATTAGCAGAGAAGCTGCACACTCCTTTCCAGACATGAATTCAGCCACTGGTATTTGACAGGCACAACCTTGCCGTAATTTACAAAATATACATACAACCATGGCTTTGTTTTTTAAAGCCTCACAGAAAGCCAAGCATCCTGCTCCCAGAAACAAAAACGCCAATTATTACAGATTAAATGTATTTATATCAATAGACTTTTTTTCTTACCATCAGAGGGCACTGCTACAACAAGAAGTACAAGCATTATATAGCAGATTATAAAACAAAAATTGAAGATTCAGTGAAAAAATGAAGTAAAATTTTCAGTGAAAACATGAAGTAAAATTTATCGACTACATAGGATGCCCTTGTATGACAACATGCAGTTACCACTCACACCTGTAAGAAACCTATGCACTGTCTGTTCCATAATGTGCTCAGTTACCATTAGGGGAGCCATGGTTAGGAATGCGGAGCAACAGAGTGGTTTAAATTCTTGGAAGATGTGCTCACTGTGTGCATAGATATGTAAAATCACAGCATTGGCGTAAGCTTTAAATGCAAAGCCCTAATTAAAAAGTCAAAGCTAGCACTTTGAAAACGAATATTATGCTACTACTACACCATTACTTAGTGCCTTTACAGTAAGCACCATTTCTTCTCTCCAAAAAAAGCTGCAGAAACGCGGTCAAACGTGATATGATCCAGTTGGGTGGCAGGATTCACGCTGAACATTTCAGGAGCAGCCTTTGCTACTTGAGCAGGACCTGTCACAAGTACCAGGTACATCAATAGCTGAACGTCCAAAATAGAGAGAAGTATTAAAACATTAAACGCAATAAATACAAGGCTAGAACTACGCATAGCACTGAGTGTTTCAAACTGATTTAATTCAGTTTTTACTTTTAAACTAAAAATATGCTGGCCCTGTATCCCTTTCATTTCTCGTCCCTCTCTGTCTCAAATAAATAATATGCAGTCTGGTTAAGAACAGCATTTTCTGCCCCACACACCCTCACAGAGTGAACTTTCGGGGAGCTTTAGCTAGTTCCTCCTTTCATTATAATACAAGGCTCACTGAAAGCTTAAAAATAGCCTTTGAATATTAACACTTTCTAATACATTACCATTTCCACATCACTTACGAGATGATACTGCTACTATGATGGAAATGCTGTGACACCCTTGTTTACTTTTAAAATTCCTCTATGTAAAATTTTGAGTTTTCAACACACATTGCCTTACACTTGCGAAAACTAGAAGCTTAAAATCTCAAGGGAAAAAAAAGTTTCAAACTGATTAGATCCCCCCTGCAATCTGCAGCCCCAATTATTCTGGTCCATCTCCATCATGCCTACCTTTGTGTCACATGATTTCCCCTCCATAACCAGAAGAGATTTTTTTGCCTTATAGTACCAAAGTTTAAGAGGGGACTCTCAGATGTGCCATTTTCCAGGGCCTGCTGACCAGCTGCCATACCAGTTTCCAATCTACATTCTAGATTTTTTTTTAACTTTAGTAACTGAATGTCACCTAGCTCAAAATACTACCGCTTAGGATCTAAAGTTAATGTGTTATGCTACAACAAATACAAATGTCCTTCAAGAAATAAAATGTACACTCAGTCTTAATTATGTCTTATTCTAATGTGCATGTGTTGGATTATCACTCAAAAAATGATGCATGATGATCTTGCCAGACTGACTTCCTACCTGGATACTTGCAATAGATTCCTCTTGCGCTGGTTCATCACATGGAAGTGTCAGTTGTTTAATATTTCATTAACGTTGCGTTTTATGTTTTAGAAACAGCATCACTGCACTGGGGAATTTGCTTTTTCAGACTCTGAATGGTCAGTTCTTCAACTGCTTGTAGCCACCCTCCACAGTCAGCAGCACCAGAAGCTGCCTCGCGCTGGTATTATTCACTGCCACAGTTAAATTATTCATCTTCTTCCTAGAGCATTACAGCTTTGCCAAGAGTAAACTGATCTTGTAAACAGCATCTACAGAGAGAAAGAGCCCTTGTGTTTGGTCTTCGCATTGATTTTCCACCTCTGCTACTCAAAATTTGCAAGGACTAGGAGTTTTAACACATCTCCTGAAGCATCCCAGTGACTTAACACTGGTTAATTGTTTCAATAGTTGTTTCAAGAAACATTCAGATACACTTGAAGGTATTTGCCCAAGTTTGTCTTTTTTTTTTTTTTTTAAGTTATATTCTAACCTCCAGGTGGTGCTAACAGCCTTCTGTTCCATGTTGTTGATACGCCAACAGCTCAAGCTATATAAGCACCGTTATGTTTGGCAGCTATCTCCAGGCATTGGAATAGCAGATGCAGCAATTAGATTTAAACCCACTATATTATAATGAGTAATTTACAGTATTGTAACACCATAAAGAATAATTTGATCCTCTCTTCAGTAACAGGATTACAGCAAATATACAGCAAATGAAAACAAGACAACACACAGTAGAACAAGGCATCTACTTAATTCTCATGACTACAGTTCAGGTCCAAGTTGTGGAAAAGAAGTTTAAGAAAAGCATTAGAGGATAAAAAAAGCTGAAAGCTAAACGGCAGAGACACAGCCATTAAGATAAGTCATCTAAAATGGATATTTTCAGCTCCTTTAGATACGTTGAGCTGTGGATAGTAAATGACTGGGACTTTTATTACTAGGAGGAATAAACTGATGCGTTACATACCTAGAATGAGTTCGCAGTCACATTGTAATCTAGGTAACTATTCACAGCCCCTGTAAAGAATATTAATTAAGAAATTTTATTTGAGGCTTGCATACTACTGAAACACCCTGATCAACTGCACCACTTTAACAGGAAAAATACACGTGAGCAATGCAGTCACTCGAGTATGATGACACCCAGCGTGCAGACAGGGAGGTACATCCAGACTTCATGAAGGTGCAGTTATCTCAGGAAAGCATTTTCAGAGCAGTTGTTATGCATCTGTATCAAATCAGAAAATGCATGTTTCTGTCCTCCGCTTTTCTCCCTCTCAGCGCCTAAGAAAACTTCCAAATGATTAACTTAAAATTATGATGCACCATCTTGCCCCTTCCATCAGTTAAAAATAAAACTGGAAGCAGGAGATTATCACTTCCATTGCAGAACATACACAAATTCCATACAGGGGACAGAAGAGTGAAAGAAGGAAAACAAATGAACAAAAAATCCCAGTCCATTCCATTCAGTTTCTTACTCCTGCAGCACAACAGGATCAATTTCAAAGAATTAAAATGACATTTAAAGCTGCAGTAAAGATAATTTGATCCTTGGGCATCAAAAAAGAAAACTCTTCTGATAAAATATTTAACACAGTAGAAGAAAAAAAAAAAAAAAAAGGAGTCAGCTGTTAGTTTAAGTTACTCAAACTGATTTATTGACAATTTGAATGTGACATATTTACAGCACTTATTCTAAAATAATTTAACAATTTTCATAGATTTATAAAAGTACTGATAAATAGGAGACCCTGACAATTACCAACCACAAATATTTCCCTATGCTACTGAAACTACAAAAGTAGGGTTTTTTTTTTCTTTTTCCTCTTTTAAGGAATTTATGGAGCTGCTTTTACCTCCACCCAATGTGTAAAATCGCCAATACCAAAATGCAATAAAATGAACATGCAGTGTGAAAGCTGTACCAGAGCAAGTGATTTCAAAAGTTATCCTACTGTAAAAATATTTCAATGCAAAGTGTCTTCCACACAGAATGCACTTGTGAAAAAATAAGCCTCTAAAGAGCTATTGTCATATTTTTAATAGTTAAAACTTACAATGTTAGTTTAGACATTTACAGTAACTTCCAATTCTGGACTAGTTTTCACATGTAGTTAAGGAACAAACAAAAATGTTAACTTACAAATAGCACTGCCTTTTGACAGTGGTTAGCTTATGGATAAAAAAACTGAAGGTGCTGATATAATTTAAGATTCTGAAATTATATAGAATTACATAAGAAATTCATTCTTACATGACAGCAACTATTCTATCCTTGGATCAACAAGTTCTTATGGTACAGCCATCCATATCTCTCAAGAAGTCAGTCTCAAAGTTGGAGAGAAGATGAACTTGTATGATATGTAACTTAAATGAAATATATGTCAAACCTGGACAATCTGAATCACAATAAGCAGCAGCATGAGATATTTCTTGGGGTTCGATTAAAGCAGACTTTTCCAAGAACTATGACAACTACACACAATCTAATCCAATGTTTGAAATGTAAAGGTTCTTTTCAGTTGCATCACTGACGCTCCATAAGACACTGTACACAAACAACAAATACTCTTTTTTTTTTTCTCCAAAAACATATTGCACAGCTAGTAGATGCAATACCAGAATGCTGGTACTCTTAGCATAAGTTTTCTATTTTAAATAAGCTGTTTTGAACTACGTTATTCAGAACAACTCCAACCAAAGGTTCAAAACCATGAAGGACAGTTTGTGTACATACATACCCTAGTCTGAAAGTGTTTTAACAACGTGAGGAAAAAAACACACAGGCACTTAAGATTATTAGTGCACCAGAAGTTATAGGCCACAATTGCATGGTTATGAACAGTTCAGTACCAACACGACAAATGAAACAAGGTCTTCCACCGATCAAACTCGGAAACAAGAACTGCTCACAAAGCACTGGTAAGAAAACCAATCTCAAGACAGTAATTAAATGATATGTCTAGACATTTCATAAAAATAATTGCTGCAAAGCCTAATGTAACGCAATATAAACCCTATTTCGTTCAAAAGGTCTAAAGTGTTCAAATTCAAAAGTCCAATTCCTCTTCTCCCCCCTCCAAAACAACAATACATGCAGTCCATTTAATATCTAAATGTGCAAAAAATTACAAACCACCTTCAGGAGCGCATCAAAAATAGGCTGACTATTCAAAATATTATTTTAGTGGAAATTTTACAGCACCATATACTTAGAATTCCAAGGGAGTTCAGAATTCTTGTTCTGATAACAATTCAGTTGACACTGTTGATCCTAAAGAACAGAAGAAACTTTTTATGTGTGCATTTCTTCAAGAAAAGAAATTCTCGGATATTCCTAAACCCTTACTGTAGTTCATAATGAAAACAACATTTCTTATCAGTAAGTTTTCTACAATACAGCAATAACTGTAAATTTAGTTTGCCAAATTAGGGATGTAAAGTTGCTGGTACCTGACTTATTTGCGAAAGTATTTCTTTCTTTGCCTTTTTCGTTTTAAATCGTGCAGTTTGGCCCCTCCCTAGAAAGTGATTTACTAACAACCTTTGAGAAAGTGTAAGGTCCATTTTTGACCCTCAGATGAAAGGCAACATACAAACATTACACACACACATATATATACATACACGTGTGTACATACCTACACACACACACATATATATAAAAATCAGTGTTCCGTTTTCTTTGTTCTTTTTTCCTATCATTTTCTTTGGTTCAATGTCCGAGCAAGGAAATTAGAGGACCGAACAAATGGATCCTTCTCCAAACGCTTCCGCTTCACTCTCCCAGACTACACATCGCTAACGGGAAGGCTTGCATCATCCAGATCCACAAGGCCAGCATCCTGTTCCTGAGTGCCATTTTTACTTTGGCGTTCCGAGAAGCCCTGCTCAGTCACTTTGGAAGCTGGTTCTCCTGCAGCGACAACCTGGATCTTGTAGTTCCCTGGCCTGGCCTTGGTAAAAGATTCGTGAAATCCTCGCTTCTCCAAGGCAGGGTGTCTGGGGTCAGCGTGTGGGACCAGAGAGCTGCTGTGAGAGGCTGCGGGACGTGAGGCGGTTGCTGCTGGGGTGGCAGAACGGAGAGCATGGCTGTTGGATTCTGCAGGAGACTCGGAATGCTCCTGCAAGAGAGAAGCGTGCATCACTTTAGACCAGTAGCACCACACGAGGAAGGTACAATTTCAGATTTCGCTGAGAAAAATAAAATTCAAAGGCAGAAAATACACAAAGCAAAGTGTCAAGGTGCCAGCCACAGCAGGAGGAGGCAGGTGCTTTCCCAAGGCAGCGCATTATTAGGAGTGAGCTCACAGCAGTAGGTGACAGGAAGAATTTTTCATTTGAAGGAATTAAGTTTCTCAAATCAAGCTCAGCAGCTCTTTAGACTTTCAAGTACAGCCCAGCAGACTGAATCTTGATTTTACTAGTGTGCTAAGTAACCTTTTGAAGATATGCTCTTTAAAGTCTACAGAAAGTGACATCTTTAAGAGAAAAAGGGTATTTAAACATTTGCATACAATAAGCACTGACTTCTTAGATGCTGAAGTAGTGCATTTTATTTTTGTCTCTTCCTGGAAGACTACCTGCTTTTATGTATGCTAGAGACCAAGCAAATATAGCAACTATTTTGTGCTATCAAGACTATAAAACAGTTTTGAAAAATTAATGGACACTTAAAGAAACTGATCTTTCAGATTTAAAACTATTCATCCCAATTGTCAAGTTAATTTCTGGTAAACTTTTATTGTTGGTAGCTACTCTTATTGATCTTTACTCACTTTTTGTTAACTTAGAACTGTGGAAATCATCTTCCATTATTTACTTATTGTAGGAACAAGTTATCAGACTACCTCAGAGTGATTCAGGTGTTTAAATTGCAGGCACAGACCAGTATTTTGGGTGTCCTAGGATATTCTCCCTGGTCTATGGCTACATCCCCAGAATAAAAAAGGTCTCTCGGATCCTCCATTACATGCATCAGGTCTGTGAGGATGTCTCAAATACCCAGGGGCATGTAAAACAGCAGAGGAGCTTTATGTTAAGTGAGCTGATGCCAATGCCCTGAGACACTGCACCCTCCACACGCACTGGGAGCTGCAGCTGCTGCCGCTCCTGCTGCCACCAGTGTTAGTACAAGGACTAAAGGAGTTTGGGAAACCACAGCTGTACACAAATCAAGTAAGTTTCCAAATACATGTATTAGCAAAACTACCATCACAGATGTGTCCAAGATGCAAATACACATCGTACATGAAATATCTTTNAGCTGCTGCTGCTCCTGCTGCCACCAGTGTTAGTACAGGCACTAAAGGAGTTTGGGACACAAATCAAGTCAGTTTACAAATAAATTTATTAGCAAAACTACCATCACAGATGTGTCCAAGATGCAAATACACATCGTACATGAAATATCTTTCTCCATAGCAGTTGCCCAGTCTCTTTTAGAATGCTACGTACACAATTTATAAATTTAATCTTAATGGATTCTACCAATTCATCTTACACTTTCCTTTTTGAATTAAATCACTGGGTGAAGTAGTTAAACATCTTTATTTGGACTTTAGTTTTGAGATCAGGTTCAATTTCCATAAACTATTTTATATGATTTATAGTTCTGTATCTCATTCCTGGTTTGATATTCCACTTCCAAGAGAAAAAAAAGTTTGCTTTAAGAGCTTATATAATACAATGATTTGCCTACTCCTCTTATTTTTATTAATAATTTTATTTGAACAAATAGGATAAAAGGGGAGTTTGGGCAGATATTCTATAATAAACTTTTTGCTAAATCAATCAAATACTCATATTTTACTACCCACACTGATTGACTTCACAGTTAAGACACTATGCTGCTTTATTACTCTTAGGTGCACTGCTTTGAACACTGTGCTGATCAGATCACAATGCTTCTACATTTGCACTAATAATTTCATGCAGAGACTTAAGCCATGCAAATCAGGCTACAATATTAACTTTCCAATTACTAGAGCTACAGCGTGCATTTCTTGTGTGCACGCATCTTTATTAGTTTGTGTGGAGCGTAATTTTGCTTTTGCACAATTTAAAAAAAATGTAACGTAAATGGAAATATGAACTCTCATGCAAATTAAAGTTTTAATATTTTCCCTTTTAAATGAGGTTACTTTAAAGCGTAGTCAATATTTAAATGTGATAAATAAGTACAAATGCATGTTTTTGCCATTTTAAAATTCCAATAATTTTAAAAGAAAGAACCAACAGTGCAAGCCTATAAATAGATGATGTGATTTATGAGTTAGTTTTCAATAATGGCAATGGCAACAGGTAGCAGTGTTTAGGTTTTTAGAGCGCAAATTAGTCTCTAGTCCCAGCCCTCTGTTACGAGGGCAAGATTACATGAGAGCCCACATACGTGCTGCATTCACCAGTTCTTGATGTATACCTCTGTATACAAGGATTCGACAGCCTTCTGGCCTGCCGCATCTGGAACACAGTGCAAAGCTAAGATTAGAGTAACCTACACTTGGGGAAAGAAGAGAGGAGAGGGGAAAGGAAGAAACGATGCAGACAGTGAGAGCTAGATTGCTCAGGTAGCCCCGCCCCAAAATATACAGAGAGAAAATTCCCTGTGTGCTTTCCTACCCCCAAAAGAAACAAAATTTAGGAGGGAAGTTTTATTTAAAAGCGTGGTGCAGCTTTCAGCTGCAAAACAGAATGGTGAATTTCGAACTGTGAATTAACAGAAACACAGTATCAATGCATGTCTGTATTAAAAAGCCAAATTCAAGTTCCTAGATTTGGATTATGGGGGTAGGGATATGTTCAGCTATTACATGAACTCCCATTAGCCAGGAAGTGAAAACCAGACGTTGCAGCATTTGAACTGGAAAGTCTTCCTTTTGTTAAATCCAGGCACTTGAAGGCTGTGACAGTAACTAACTTTCAGTACAAAACAGAGTAATTCGTGAAGAGCAATAAATGCCTAATACTGTTTTAATGCAAATATATACATGATTTGCTGGCATCTACATGCTTCACAAATACTAAGTTCTGCCACAGTCACAGCACTTCAGCAATGCTAGATGGTGTTCACACCAAGTTTCCAACAGCAAGAACTAACTCATGCGAGCAGGTAACTCCTTCAGAAATAATCTATTTGAAATGTTGAATCTGTATCTGCATGTATAATATATCATTAAAAGGACAGAATGGTAATTTAATCGCAAGAGCTCTTAAAAATAGTCAAGAGTGTAATTTCATTGTAAAATTTAGTAATTGGCAAAAACATCTTGCAAGAATTAGGTTCAACTTTACTTCTAAAATTAGTAGCAGCTTAATGACAAAAAGATCATACTGAAGTAGGAGGAATTTCTCGGTTAGCATTTGCATTATCTACATGGTTAAAATATAGAGTATACATACAGATAAGATTAAGTAATCATTTAAGAACAAAAAATATTCTATGCCCATCCAATCTGTAGGAAAGTCCATGCAAAGATGACAGGTACTACAGGACAGGATTGAGGACAGATAAACACAAAACCCCCTGGAATTCACGTGCACAAACAAACATCCCCTCATCACATCTCCTAAGGCTCAGAACAACATACAGAAGCTGCTGATCTTCCAGGTCCCCGCTGGGCTACAATGGCCCCAGAGATGGCCTTGATCCAGCTGTGCATGTCTTCTGGACTATCTGCCTGCAAACAAGATCAATTACAAGTGTTTTATAAATTTTCATTTTTTTTTTAAACCAGTATCCTGGCCACCGACATAAAAACATGATTAAGGCCTTATTCTATATTACTGTATCTCTTATTTAAAGCTATGAGAACTTTTATTTTTAATGCAGACATTTCTTAAGAGCTTACCATAAATTTTCTATTGCTTTATATGTACATCCTTTTATAAAATAACGTTCATATACTTCATAAAACTTAAAATATGCTTATTCTCGCAGAAGGTTTGCTGACACCTCTTAGCAAATTTTGGCCAATGACATTGTTTTCTTTGGTTTTTGAAATCCAGTGTTGATGTTGCTTCTATGAGATAATTACTGAAGAGCTGGAATAAAATTAAGTCTATCTCAGGGAGGTAGCTGCACATTTACTTGAAGCAATAACAAAGATTAAAAGTGAAAACCAAGGGTATAAATATCTGTGAATATCTATAATGAAGACAAAAAGCTTCATTATAGTCAGTGGTAGGAGAGCTGCTGTAGGTTAGCTCATAACCACCTGCTCTTGCTGCCTCAAATTCTCTCTTCCTTAAGAAATATGAGCAAGGATGCTGCGAGCATCACATGCCCACACACCTAAAAAGCAAACCTCTTTATGATCAGCATTGTAACATTTAGAAAGGATGCACTGAATAAAGGTGTGGATGGATGCAAATCACCAGCATGAATAAATGAATGCCAGTGAGAAGTAAGCCTTAGCATTTATTACATTCATCACTACCAACATAGCTCTTTGCTGTTACGTGGAAAATTTCTTTACACATATCATCTTTTTCTGAAATGTAAAGTTATATTCTCTTCAAAAACACTATGTATTTAAATGAAGGTTTAAAAACAAAATGGTTGTGCTGCTTTAGATATGGTAATCGCTTAGTTTTGCCCAAAGTTTAAAAAGGAAAGGATTACCTGTACATAAAAGGTTCGAGAAGTTGTTACAATTTCAAAGAGATTGTCTCTCATCATTATATCACTGTAAATAAAACACAACAAGTGTACTTAAATCCCAGTATATTTAAACGGCAAGAGTAAATTTCCCACAGTACTTAAACATTATAGAAAGTGCAGAGCATTTGTCACCTTTGCATCCCCTGCCACTCTTCAGATTTTTGTTTGCTCTTTTATAAATATCAAGTGGCAAAACAAAACCAGAACATTTTCCTTAGCCTAGTCTTAACACCCTCTGTTTAAAACAGAAATGCCATGCTACTCTCCATATAATTTTAACTGGATTATTATAAATCAAAGTATCTTAAGTCTAAGAATATATTTTTATATTGCTCTGGTCAAACTTCTGTAAAAATTATGTTTTTATTTATGCTAGGTCTTTCAAAAGTTTAATCCTAAATAATAGTGTGGTCACCTGCTAAAGCAGCACAATATCTATGATAACCAGTTTTAGAATTCTTGACACTTTTGTCAGACATTTCAGTCTAAAATATAATAAAGGACTGAATTGTCTTCATGGTGGCTATGACATTAAAGCCACTATTACAGTCCAGAAATATGTTTTTGAATAGCAGCAGCTGTTCAAATTCCTGTGCATCTCATGTCTGAGCCTGAGCAATGGAACTCACTGCCAGTCTGTACCTTCCCATTCAAATTCATACCCAGTTCTTAATAGCAGAGAAAGAGGGATGAAGATCCACAACTTATAACAGCAGCAATTAATGTATGTGTAGTATCTCAATACATACATATTTCACAGAGGGCACTCTGCCTGTAAAAATTCTCAAAAAAGCACAAAACTACATACAAGAGACCATTTGAGATGCCCACTGAAACCTAAACTCCTGTCAACAGGTAGGTCACAGAAAATAGTTATCATACATATGAAGCATCCTCAAAAGGTAAATCCTAACATAATTGGAGAGAAGAGCTTGATTTTTATAAAAACTGACCTAATAAATTTTATTTTTGAAGTGCTTTAAGTTACAAAAATCACTCAGTATATTGGTCTTAGAAAGGGTAACAGAAAGAAGTGTCCTCAACTAAGGACATCTAACAGAAGTGCCTGAAGGAGATAATATCATTTAAATGCTTAGAAGATATTTATTAGAAATACACAGACTCCTAAAACTGTTGCCTTAATCAAGCAGAGCCTGGGCTTCCTTGCACTTCAGAACTACACGTCACATCTTTGTTCCACCCCTCATCTCATATTTACATTCTACATGTTACAAATTTGGAAGCCACAGCAATGCAGAACACTCAAACCAGTTTTGTGCACAAGATCACCTGCTGTCCTGCAAGTAATACACAAGTCCACTAAGTTACTGAAAACCTTTCCGTGGTTTCCATAGAGCAGCCTAACCATGACAGTGTACATGACACTCCCATGTAATTGCAGCAAAGTTTCCTTCTCCTCACCTTTGTTTACATTCCTGAACTTTATGGACCTCTTTGAGTGGTATAACCCTGAGAGGCTCCTTCTCCTGGGGAGAGAAAGAAAAAAGAAAAAAGAAGAGGTAAAATTACATCAGGAGAATATATCTAACAAGCTGAGCACAGTCAAAGCCAAAGGTCAGGATCAGTATTTTATAAATGAGAATTACAAGGCAGTCACCTACACAGAAGGTGATATCAACCAAGGTTCTGTTCTTCTCCCGCAAGTTTTTCTTCTTATTGTAATGGAGACAACCCCTGACCTCTTCCCGTCACCAGATCAGAAATCTGGGTCTGGCCCTGAGCAACTTACTTCAGTAGAAGGGTCATTATATTCATTTACAGTGAAATGCTACAATACGAGATGCTTTGTTAATTGTACTGCTTGACACCACTTGAAACAAGCAGATTTATTGTATCCTATATTCAGTACAGGAAAAAAAAACAAAAACACACACAATTGTACCAAAACCTGCCACAGAGCAAGTATTCTTAAAGCATCTGAATATTTTGTTACTGTTACAAAAGTGAGATTAAACCTTACTGTTCTGTCAAATTCACATAATGTTATTGTAATTGCCAGGTTTACATTGAGTGGAGATTTTCAAGCAAAAGTGCCTTTATTTTTGCCATGACAAAAGGTTTTTTTTTTTTTTTTAAATTACCACTACAGAAGTCTTTGCACTAACATTTTCATGTAGCTGTGCGTGAAAAAAAGTCCAAATTTACCTCCAAATATGCCTTCTTTAAGCAATGTTATTATAGAGTACTTCAGCTTACTCCAGCTTGCAGCCAAAAGAGAGTCTGTCACCTCCAGTACAACTATTTTCCCTCAATTAAAGACTGTATTAATATCTAAGAAATTTTTGCTTTTAAGCAAATGGTTATATCACCAAACACAAACACTCAATTATGTCAATTCCCATTTGGTGATTTGACTCTACAGCTGATTGAAGGTGCAAGATTTTAAAACTCAACATTTTCAGCTGCTATTCCCATTCTCTTTTGTTCACAGGTCATTACGACAGTCACCACATGTGAACTGGATGATCCTTCTTGGAATAGAGATATCAAGGACAGGGAATGGTAACAAAACAGAATGTTCTGGGAAAGCCCCAGACTTGTCCAGCAGACCTCAGCTCAGAGATTATGATTTTCCTGGACAGATGTTGCCTGCACTTCACAACATGCCACTGGAAAATAGACACACTTTCTTAAATTGAAAACAGCGTGTCCTTAAGAGAAAAACCAGAATCTATGGATTTATAATTGGAAGAATAGAGAATGCAGACATTTTCACAGATGCAAAATCATCACAAGACATCCACTAAGACTCACGTGAATTACCAGTGATCAGGCTGGCTCTCATGAGAGCAGATTAACCTCAAGTAAGTTCATACTTGACTGAAGCTTTTAGTTCTTGGGAACTGAACTCTAATGCAAAGAAACCTTCCAAAATGTGAAAAAAAAATCTGATGCTATACTAGGTGAATAAGGTCAAAAGGTATAAGGAAAAATTGCTATTGAAATTTGACCCTATTTTCATATTATTCTTATTAGGAACAGGAGAATATAAAGGCAACAGATCCCACACATCAGAGATCGTTCACCACCTTAAACCTTCACAAGAGAGCACTTTATCCTTTTCATCTTTGTAGGAGATAACCATCTATTCACCACACTCTCACCTAAGTTTCTGCCTGATGTTTTCTTCTTCTTGGCATGCCACACTCAGCGAAATTTTTGCTCTTTCTAGGACAGGTTAAATATTTCCCCAGTATGTGTTTGGGTTACAGCAGATTCTAATTGTCTACAAGAACTAATTAAAATCACGCAATTTCATGCAAGTTTGGTAAGCATGGAACTCCCAAGTTAACCACTGCATTATCTCTTCAGCACTTATTTCCCTGAACATAAGGGGTATGAATCCCAAACACGCATAGAAAAAAACTGATTTCAGACAAATGTGTGAAGCAAGGTCTACTTCCCTGCTGTCAGAACCATTAACTCAGATTTCCTTCCATAAATGTACCTTCTTATTTCTGTAAATGCACAGATTTTCTGGTTTAGTAAATGTTGGATCTCTTCTTGGGGAAGACAGACCGCCTCCAGTACCAGCCACTTATTTTAAAATTAAGCTTGAAGATGCTTAACATTTAGTCAAAATTGGTCAATGTGTTCAAAAGTGATGAGTGGGGAAGAAAGAAGTTGAAATACTGAAACAAGCTGTATAAGCCTCAGCTCTTCACCTGCCTTGTTGGTCCTGGTGAAAGAAGCATGAACAAAGACCCCATAGGAAAATAAATTACACTACAGTCTCTCCCACCATAATCCTAGCATTGAGAATTGCAAAAACATTCAGATTACAGTGATATCTCTCCACATAATGATCATTTCTTCCTAGAACATGCTTATGTGGGTACTAGCTAAGATACTAATATAAAAAAAATGAGAAAGATTATAGAGTATCTTCTGTTACTGTTCTTCAGTGCACTATAATTGATTCCCAGGCTGAAATCAGAAAGCTAACATCCATCCTATTAACTTTTTGCTCTTCCTTATCATGAAAAATTATCACAATACAGAATTAACAGAGTTTCAGCAGCAGCATAGCGCAGCACATTTTAAAAGAGATAACTATATTTCTTTACATTCTCTTTTGAACATCTTTTGAAAGCAACACATATTTGGAAACGTACCAGTTCAGACTTGAAATAGCCTATTGTGTTTTCGTCTAACTGGAAGTATCTTCTCTTCCAGTTCTTCATCTGTTAAAGGGAAGAAGGAAGAAAAGATTTTATAGATGAAGGGATAAATCATGACTTCTTTTTAAAAAGAATAACACAACAATTTTAACTTCTGGAAGTTACTATTTTCTACTTGATTATGTTTTCCATTAATCTCTACTAAAACTGTAGCAACTGACCAAATACAAGTATCCTTTAAGAAATGTCAACAGCATATTAAATGTCTCTGGATTTTGTTTTTGATAAAGACTGGGAACATTACAAGAATAAATTTCATAATCTTGGATTAAATGGAACTGAGAATTCAAAGCATGCACATCTTGCTTAATCTGAATTGTCTGCTCCTTTTTAGTGTATTTAGTAAGGCATGCTGCGAGTGGTTCTACTTGTGTTAGCTGATCTCACAAGTTACACAACTCCTCTTGCTTGCCCCCCAAAGAGCTTTTTCTAAATGTTTCAAAGATTTTGAAAGTGTGTCGATACTGAACTTCTGTTTCCATTTAGATGGATTATAATAAAGATTTCTACATAATTGTAGAAGAATAGACTCCTTAGCTACATGCACTAACCATAGTCTAAAAATCCCTCTGGAGACAACTTACTTTCTTCAAAGACCTTCAACAGCATAAAGCTTGTCTTACAGTAGTACATAGCAATGTCTGTATTACTGAGCTTCATGACTTACAGTTTTCAGTTTTATCTTTAACCACCCTTAACACTGTCAGTAGAGTTAAGTTGTTGGTAATTGTTTTAAGAAGTCTACTTTGTCAGTACAAACCCCATTTTAGGCCCTTTGTGACAAATGGAACCCACTGATCTCAAGTACTTACCACTGCTCCTTGTTTAACACAGTAGCCAGCTTTGATAATAGCATTATCTGGGGGATGTTTGGCAGTAAAATAAGGAAGGTGACTTTGCGACCGTTTCAAATAATTTCTATCACCCCCTTCAGTGCACTCATTGACTTCTTCTTTCTGGATAAAAGGAGGAGAGATCAGAAAATTCTCATATTTTTCTAAAGGTAAAAGAGTAATTAAACGGCTACACGGGAAATAAATTCATTATCCCATGCTCACAAATTCCATTTTTAATTTTTATAAAAGGTTAGAGTACTTCAATTGATTTTTTTTTTCCTTAAGGGCCAATTAGTGAACTTCTCTAAAATGGCTCTGGCTGTATATATGCAAGTTCCATTTAAAAATTATGGTAATAACCCACTGACTATTCTAGATTAATACCAACAAACAGGCACTCAACTGAAGAACTTCACAGACCTAGAAACAAAATACTTATGTGTGTTTTTCTATTTCAAAATGGAAACAGGACTTAACAGTAAAATATTGTTAGAAGTGCTTATGGCACTAGCTTTAATATTTCACAGTTCTAGTACTGGAATAAAAAGTTTATCAGTTCATCCCATGCACCTCTCTGAAAATCACAATTTTATAGATCTCTACTATGTCCTCCTTTACTTATTTACACTGAAGAGTACTAGTCCACTCTGTTATTCCTCATTATGGAGATGTGAGGAGCTCACAGCTGTATTATGCAACTTACACTGACCTGTCACACAATACATCTTCTGAACCAAAAAAAATACCCAGTTGCTTTGAGGGTATTACCTGAGTAGGCGTAATGATAGGAACACCACCAACTATTTCTGTCCTGTAAGACACTTGCTTCTTTGCACCTGGGCTTTCAACTTGACGATTAGCATTATCCATTTGACAAAGAGGATCGGGCTGCTTTGGTACCTGAAAATTAGATATTATGATAAAAGTTTTATTAAAACAAACAAAACAACAACAAAAAACACATATGAAAATCACTGTTCAACTATTCTTTATTTTTCTTTGCGGAATTAGCAAGTGTTTTTTATCTGTAAAACATTAAAAATCGTTTACATGAAAAGTTGCAGCACTAGCTGTTCTAGTTTTCTGAACGAGTTCTGATTGAAGCATTTTACCAGGTGACCTGAAATCTAAGATCAGTTCCCAGTTCTTTCATAAGCACTATATCTGACCTTTAAGAAGCATTTCTAATTTGTAGAAGAACTGGTAATTTCTCACTTCCTTTCAGTTTTATTTACTCCAGCAATAAAGTGCTCTGACTGGGAATTCCCACTGACTTACAAAAACTAGTAATACTATGGCCATAAACTCAGCGGCCAGTGTCAAGTCTGGAACAAGAGTCTCGGACATGTTCTCTTAGCAGGCAGGGATCCATTCAAGGGAAGCGTCTTGTATCTACAGCATCCTAGATAACTACCTAAGTCACCACAAACTCTTAAAATGGTACATACCAAACCCACAAGCATCTTCTCATACAAAGGCATATTAAAAACTACCTAAAAATAGGCACGCCATGTGCTAAACTGCACAGGGTCACAGTTAGGTTGAACTAATCAGCACTCAGTATTAGAAACACAACATAGGTTAAGGAGTTAAAAACTACTCTAAGTAATGTTTACACGGAAAGTTATAATCTTAATTAGTTGACTAAATCACTAACCATACTTAACCTCAGACCAGATTAAGTGTTCAAAGACTTGTTCTTCCAAAGACAAAAGATGCTAATTATTTCATCAGTTATTTACAACACAAATTTAACATATGATAACTAGCCTTTAGACTAAACTCCAAGTTGATGCAATTATTTTTTTTATTCACACTATCACTTGAACTGAAAACAATTAAGTAACAGCAGAAGCCTGGCTGTATGTCCTCAAAAATGTGATGAGCATTTTTATTTTATTTTATTATTAATACTAGTTAAAGCTTTTATAATTGCAAAGAAAGGACTACAGGACAACAATGTAAAAATGATGGAAACACCACTTCCTTGATAACCTAAAAGTGGGGGTAAAGAGTGGCAACCAATAGGACTATATGCACCTTGCTCACTAATCCCCCAGTCTTTGCAAAAACATCCTTTCAGGACATCACTCCCCTCAAACTGCATGCAAAACAAAACCTGGCTCTGCCTCACACAAAGGCTGAGGTAACAGGGGAGTGTTTTCTATCATGTGATAGCAACCTGTTCTGCTACAAAAAGTCCTTTAACAGGGAAAATTATATTCATTAGTTTAATGCCTCTTTGTCTGGATGTTACTTTAAAATAAGTAAAGTGAAAGAAGTGAAAAAAAATCTATTTCTTCTACTTCAGAGATACTTTAAAAGCATTGCCAAATATAGCCTAAATATAGCCTAAACTACTTACTGTGATTTTGGTAGCTTTGTTCAGAACATTTACCCATTCCACTAGGTCTTGCTGATCATTGGCTTGTAGAAAATATTTTCTCATCCCTGCATTCATAACTGTTAAAAAAAATTATGAGAAGTTAGCAACTCTGAAATTTCACAAGCTTAACATCACAGTAAGAAGGGTTGATTACAAATAGCTAGGAAAATCAGTGCAAGTGCTTAACCTCCATGCTGCATTTACTCCTAGAAATTCTTAAGATATACACACCTTGACAGACTTGCAATGAAAGCGTATTATTATTACATGTTTAAATTCCAATGACTGGAAACTACCCAAAACACTGTATTTGACCTCATTGCAGCACTAGCACTAAAATTTTAAAGACATCACTGACATGCATGGCTGTTTTCAAATCACCTCCTTTAACAGCAACACAGATTTAATTATTAATTACCTGTCTGCATAGCTCACAGGCATGCTAGTTCTTTGTCAACACTGATCACTTTATTAGCACTCAGAAATATCAAATATCTAAAAAAGGCTCCCATCTATTCTTCAGTGAACCAGAGTATGAAAACAGCACCTTATAAGAAGTCAACATTTCTCTTTTGTTAGGCAGGAAATAGAATAAAAGCTATTAAAACCAAAACCCACTATCAGCTGTATGTAGATATAGAATTGAAAAACATATCTATGTTTCAAATTTCTCAAGGACTTACTTCACATACATGCTGCATACAAAAACTTACCAAAACAAAATTCTGCCTTTGGTCTCAGCTTAGTTGCATCGCTAACCTAATAGAAAAAAATAAGACTTATAAATATTGCCATGTAGAGAAGATATATATCACACATCATAATTTTCTTCCAAATGGGTTGAATTTGAAGATTAGCAGCCTAGCAAACTATGTGTGACCAGTGCGTGTGCAAAAGAATTGGAATGAAAAATACCATAACAAAAGTTCAGTTCAAGATTCACAGTTTAGAACAAAATGACAACCTAAGCCACATGCTTCTATTCCTTTAATGTAAGGATTCATTAAGGGTCAACTTAAACCTACTTCTAAGCATACACAGAATGCTGAAACAAGAAACCTTACTTCTACTTGAACTTTGAAGACTAAGTCTCAATGAAATTAAAAATTGAAGGACGTTTTGTACTTGCAGACCTCAAGGTCTTTTTTTTTTTTTTTTTTTTTTTTTTTTTTGCTATTTGCATAAGACCAATAATAGACACTCTCTGAAACACCTTTTAGAAAAGGTTTCCAATGTGGGGAATCAGGAGCTAGGTCCTGTTCAGTGACAGGCATTGCTATCTCTACACCTCTACCAAGGCTGGGGGAGACAGGAAATCAGTTTCATCTCACGGCCTTTTTCGAGGGGCAGAAACCAGAGATACGTTCTATGCTACTAGTAGTAGCAGTTCAACTATGAAAGTTAGACAAGTGGTAAACATGCAGAAAAGAGAGGGGTGACTCAAGAATCCTTCTGCTTTACATGGGATAGAGCTGGACATGAATAAATTGCTCAGCACAGCAATCCTGCAGTTTTGCTTCATTTTCAAGGAAAAATGGCAAACTGAAAGCACAATTTATTCACCTTGTCACTGTCTGATGAAGCCACAGTACAGGACGTATATATAAGCTGCCTGCAAAGGACATCCAGGTGCACATGCAGACTTGGCCACCCCTGCTCCCATTAGAAGTGACATAAGACTTCAGATTTCTTGAGATGACAACTAAGACTTGGGGCAAATTAAGCAGTAGGAGAGAGAAACAGGAAGCATAAGCTGGTCTCCATAGACATCTGCTTTTCTTCTCTTCATTTGTTACTGCAGTATCTGCTACCTATTTAACCATAAGGATTATTAAATTCTCCAATTTTAAGGNAGATACATGGAATAGAAGGTGGGATAGGCAGTATGGTTTAAAAAAAGCATATAATTAAGGATGAAATAAGGGTAGAAAGAAAAAGTCATCTGCTTTTCTTCTCTTCATTTGTTACTGCAGTATCTGCTACCTATTTAACCATAAGGATTATTAAATTCTCCAATTTTAAGGTTATTATTATCCACAAACTCCTCTCCCCAGTGACTTAGTCTCCCCTTTATACCTGGTCTTTCTCTGAGACTATCTGGAATATCAAAGAGCAAGAATTTAAAATAAATTGAAAAGTGAAACATACAGCTCAGACAAATTAGTTCTATTGCATGTAAGTTAAAACAGCTGCTATTTCAACTCAAGAACAAACCCAGACAACTTGTAGTCTATTTATATTTTAAGTTGGTATTAGTGAAATGTTTTTAATGTACCTCCAAAATAAAGGAGTAGCAGACAGGTAATAAACTTCCCATACATTATTGAAGAGGCTTTGAAAACTGTCACCTTTAATTGTGGTCTTCTTAAGTGGCCTTCAGACATTATTACCAAATTTTAGCAATAAAAGTCTTACAGAGTAGCTTACCTTTGAAATATAAGTAAGTTTAATGACTCCAACAGGTGGAGATCCAGAGGGAAGGTTCTAAAACAAATGAGAATATTACAAAATGAGACTAGTGTATCCTCAATAACAAGTACATGCATCAAAATCAAAGTCAACACCACAAAGAAAATCCTACATGTTCTTATAGACAATACACAATCTATGCTTTTAACAGGATCTAAACTGCTTGTTTATTAGACACACATCTGTTAATCAATTAAAACCAGAGAGACTGCTAGAAACAATTCTAATAGCAATTGTTTCAGAGGTTTATGTATTTTACTAGAGGAAGACTGATTCTTGCAGGCCTGCATCCAGGAAATACGGAAAGAATACTTTTTCCTTAACAGATGTTGGCTTCTTAGGTATTTTGCCAGGGCAGGCAAAAAGGACAAGCAACATTCACCCATTGGTGAGATACTCCTAAGGCTGTCTCACTTATTTTCCAGGACACATTAAAAAAGTCATAATTTAACAGCAAAGCTCCTGCAGGGAAAGAAAATAGATCCTAAAGTTGCAGTTAAGTTTAAATATTGCTTATAATGCAACAGGAGCTGTCTGTTGTTTTTACATGTACATGTAGCACACAAGTCTGCTAACACTGCATTACTGCTCACAATCAGCTAGAAATTCAGTACTTCAGTAATTGTGCATTACACAGCACCAAAAAGCATGATCAACTTTATATGAACTATTCCAGATGAAACAGGCTTCATAATCTTACTCCTTTGTAACATTGTTTTCCATGCAGTTTTTTTCCATTATTTTTCCTTTCAAAGTAGCCCTTCAAGTTACAGCATCAGCCTTTCTTCTCCTACATACCCCACAGTTCAAACTTCCTCCTCAGCAGAAACTTCTGAATGCTTTAGTCCTAAGTCATCCTCATTGACCTACACATCAGTTTTCAATTTTTATTTTTTTCTTTGAAGGCAGACTTCTACTGCATTTTAGATCTAGTTTTATTGGCATAATGGTGAATATAAATATTTTCCTGAGGTGCAACAATGACCTGAATCCTATGCTTTCTGTATGCCTCCGCATCCACCCCTTATCAATTACTTATTTTGTCCTAGACTACAAAACATACTGATATTGTGTCTTTTGTAAAAATAATTGATATAAGGTTGCTCTCCAGCACGATGGTTATAAGCTTTCCTCATCCACATACCATTCAGGCTGTATTTAAATTGCATGAATCATTAGAATTACCTTTCAATGACTGAACCTATGGAGGTAGGTAAAGTTCACCTGGTTATATACGATATAGCACTACCTCGTATTTGCAAGAACACAAAACAGGTTCACAGTACTAAATGGAAAACAAAATAAAGCACATTAGGTTTCAAAACTAATGACCAATTTACATGTGGTACTGCATTTAAACTCTAATCTGACCCCTCTAATTCTTTCATGTCAATATTTGTGTCCATATGCTGGCAATTTATTGATGCTAGAAAGTTGTTTTAAAATGTTTTATTACTAACTGCACCTGAAAAAGCATTAAGTAGAAATATAAATTATATTTTCTCTGACTGCACACATTAGTAAAGGAGAGAGAATGGCTTACAATGGTATCACTTATGTAACTATAACATTATGTTACAGCTTCTTGATCCAAAAAAACCTAATTTGAAAATCCATTCCCTGGTATTTAACAGATTTACTTAAGAAAAAAATTGCAGCTGTTAGAACCCAAATAATTCTTGCCAAGAACAGCTCACCTGTGGGTTATCCATGTACCACACCAGGCTGTCTTCTCGTGTGTCCAGAATGAAGTACCGCCGTAGGAACTTCCCACTATTCTCATTTTCTTCAATATCTAGGAAACCACAAATGCGATTCTGTCGATCCACATAAGGCATTTCTGACCCTGAACATTACACTGCAAAATAAAGAGCAAAGTTAACCAAAAATTCCTTTTAAAACTGTTCTGTATCCATATGCTACATTTTGAGTAGTTTCAAATAGCAGCTTAAAGAAGCTACTACGGAAGAGCAAATAAAGCTCAGTGTTTCCCACATCGCAACTAAGTTTTTAGATACTTTAGAAATATTTCTTTGAAACATATTTAGGATATCCAATACTCTAATTTCAATAATAAAAGCATTTAGGAGAAACTCAATACTTATTTTTAACAAAATCAGCAGGGAATCACCAAAGATCCTCTTTCACAACTGACACAAAATCTAGACACTGCTAGCCTTGCATTTCTTACTTTGAACATTGAGTTTCATGAGAGGGTCTACGTCAGCAGCTCTGACAAGATTTTTCATATTTTGTTTAGGCAAATTCAACAGAAAGACTTTTAAAAGCAGTGTCCACATGAATTTTGCTACAAAAACAACTCCAAGGCTAACCATGGTAAAATCAAACTTGTTTTTCATCCTGATACATTAAATGGTAAAGCTGAAATGGTATGTGCAGTAAGTGACTTGGAAGGCACTTGTAAACACAAATCAGAAGTTTTTAATGTTCCTGTATCCTACTATGCCTTTTGCTTCCTTTAAGGTAATTGTACTGCTGGCCACCTGGTTCCCACATTGCCCGCTTCACTTTTTCCTGCGCCATTTTTCCTGATGGCTATTATTTTTTGTTTCCTTTTATCTTAAAGAGCAGTTATTTTACCTTAAAACCCAACTTTGTGGCTGAAAGCATAACTTCACAATAATTAAAAATGCAAATAAACCAACATCTGAAGTAATAAAAAGCAAGTTGCCAATCTTCACTGAAGCAATTCTGTCTTCTTTACATTTTCTTACAAAACTCAGAAATAGTATATTCCCCTAAATAATAACATCAGTCATGAAAGTTAAATCCTTTTTAATCAGAACTTGCCAGCTTGCACTATGTAATAGCAAAATTTCCTTTTAAAGGTTGTTTATTTTTTTTTCTGCCTTTACTATGCTTAAAGTTATCTGATACAAAGTTGTATGTACACACAGTAGGCAGATACCTCATGACTGCAATATCATAATAATGAGATACTGTCAGAAATATTCAAGCCTTTCTAAATATAAAGTGTTAAATTCTGAATTTATAGGCATTTCATGCATATTTGATGTATATGTAGTTGTTAATTAAAGACACATATTTTTCTCGTTTAACAAAGTAAACACCCTTCTGCTCGAGATGAATTTTTTTTTCATATAGCTGAGAGGACACTGATGGGGACAAGCTGTGCATTAAACAGGTGACCCATCTGTTCTTTTCAGCTGCAAAAGGCAAGGGAATCTGCACTTAAAAGATACACATACAGTGGTGGTTTAGGGCTTTGAAGGCACAGGTTTGACTTTAAGTAACCAAATTTATTAAAGTAATCTAGATTTCCTTTGTTCCTCAACTTAATTATCACAAGTCTGAGTAGCTGTAACTGAGTTATGGTTGCAACCAAAGATAAAAATATACACTAGATAATTCTCAGCACGTCACAACTATTACTAACATTAATCAGTAACTCACACTCTGGTTCATGGGATCCCTTTATACTATAGTAACACCTAAGTACACACGTAGCTAGCAGCAATCTTAAGTGTTTGTTCCCTAAATTACACCTCTAAACTGGCAGAGCTTGGAATCACACATACTCTTAATTTATTTAAATGAAAAATAAAATAAATATTGTCCTCACCAGTACTGTCTTAAGTTGTCCCATGTGGTCCCTCAGCAAAATATACAGCACTTCCTGGATAGGATTATAGCTTAACATTAAAAGTATATAAAATCTAGAAAAATTCTGCCTCTAGAAAAAGCAAATATTGGTGGTTGGTTTCCTGTTTAAGCAGGTTTAAATTAAACTGTGTTCTCTGCAGATGAGAAGAAAGCAAAACACAGAAAGCTTGTTTCTGAACAAAGTAAAAGCTCATTAAAAGTTAAAAATTACTAAAACCAGTAAATACTCTTTCTATAGTAAATGCCAAGTACTTTTCTGTACAAGAGAATCTATCTTAAAACAAAAAACCCACGAACTTAACACTCCATTTCCAGCACATAACTCCATTGAATTCAAGCTACTCCAGTGTTTTATTTTTTTCCTTTGAAGCTTTCTCTTATTTGTCAAACCAATTTTCACCAAAACCAAAATCCACATAGATATTCTATTTGAAAGTACTATCAGTTAATTTTAGCTGTTTCAATATTATTTTCAGTTCCCTTTTCCTTTGATGAAAAGGCAGAATGAGCTAAAGGTTAAAGTTAAGTGATTTTTCTTTTTTCCAGACTAGTTCAAAACTCCTCATAGAATTACTAAGATCTATTAGTGATGCTCTTTAAAGAAAAAAAATCTCAAATAAATTAAAAACAAATGTGAAATGGTGCAATCATTTCCATTTTCAACATATCATATGTTAGCAAGAATCTATCATAAACTATTACCAATCCTATTCAACTTTTGTTAATAAAACATCATTTGGTAAGGCACCCAAGACCAATTTTTGATTCTCCTCCAGTTGCTAAAGCAACTCAGCGCACATGACAAAACCACCACAATGACACCCTTCCTGGCATCTCCAGCCAGACCAAAAAAGCCACAGACAATTATTAGTCTGTTACTTAAAAGATTTTGGTTATCTGAAACTACAAAACTTCAGTGCTAATTGCACAGTTAGTGTAGGAAATTTGCCCAGAAAGGCAATCAAGAATCACTAGAATTTTGTCTTAAAGCATTCTTCAGAACATGGATGTTATCATACCTATGTCTTAATGCTCACAAAAATATTATTTCTAGTTCCAATACAAAAAAGTATCTCCAAGTTCTACCACATTTAGTTACACATGCATTCGGTTATTTTCCTGCAACATAAAATAAAATCTCAGAGCAATATAAGAAACCCTTTGCCCACTTGTAGAGTCTGATAATAAAAAACAATAATAATATAAAGGTAAATTCTTAGAAAGGAAAAGCTGCATTCCTCCCAGGGCTTCCCTCACCACTGCTTTTCCTGGAAGCTATAGCATATATTATGGAAGGTATACCGTACACTTATGTGCCTCAACATCTGGGGACCACCTCACAAACAGGAGGTGGGTCTCCTGCATAAATAAACAAACACAGATGACCTTTGCTCAGTTGGTAATTGCAAGTGTACCATTCTGCAACAAGGACTTGCAGGGACATGCAAGCCTCCAGTTTCACCTCTTAACAACACACACAGCTTTGAGCCTCTTCAATGTTAACTTCTATTTTTAGTTTCACAGCAGCATCTGCTCTTGAGTTGACCTCCGTTCCTCTACGGTTTTGATGCTTCCTCCGTATCTTCAAGTACAAAGTTTATGTAAGAGCCTTAGAGTAGCACGCAGTGCTAACAGTGCTCTCTCCTTTGAGAGCTACCACTTAATTTTACACAAAACATGTAGAAACCTCTCATCTGCCGCAGAGATGTTAAGAGTCAATGGAGCTTCATATAAATAAGATCGTGCAGCTCTTAGGTCCAAAATAGACTTTGCAGTTTCTGTATGAAAGCTTAATTAAGAAATAAAGCAAGGCAGTCACTGCCACTTTTATTTTACATGCATTTTCCTCAAAATCTGTGTATCTTTATTACTAGTTTCATTCTTGTAATTTAGGCTGACACTTGTACTTCCTGCTCTGATTATGAATATTGTGAACTTTGCACTTATCTCAAGAATAGTTTTTTTTTTTTCTTTGAATCACCTAGGATGATTAAGAAACATTATCACCTCCTCCCTCACCTCTGTGAAGTGATGAGCGTTTATAAAGCTATATTTAATAAATATAAAATAGTGCTATGAGTCATGCCCGTCCACCCACCCTTCCCCTTCAGGCTCTGCTATTTAAACCAGCTCCCCACTGCACAGCAAAGGCAACCAGTGGTATCCTCAGCAACCTCCTCCTCCTTCCTGCTGCTCTAGGGACAGTTTAATTGTTAAATACTCAGGCTTTTGCCTCTGCAATTACTGTCAGCTTCCTGCTGTAAATCTGCAGCTTAGCACTTGGTTCTCTTTTACTGTAGGCTCCATTTTCTGACTCCCAAGGGTAAGGGATGAGTCAAGATTGCCATGCTCGTACCTTGAAAAACACAGCAGTGAGGGCTTTTCTCCTTACACACTTCCAAGATAAAACAGATGGGAAGGAGTTAGGGGGAAAGGCAGGCAAACAGCTCACAAAAGCCTCTGAAAATAAACCATATACATCTTTGGAGATAGTTGTTTATCAGTTTCTTTGTTTTTAAACTCCTTGAAAATTGCCCAGGAGAGATGCACTGAATACATAATTTAAATCCACAAACTTGCTCCTTGCTCATTTTCCTTCTCAAAATCCACCAGATTCTCACAAATGCCCAAGACATGACAGCAGAACACTAATCCAGGAGCTGGAGAGAGAATCTGGACACAGTTCAGATGATGCTTGAAGATACTTTGGTACCAAGTATTTTAAATTAGTACACTGAGCATTTCTCATTCACCCTTCATGGCTTCACTTCTGGTCTACAGGACACTATGGATATTGTAGGTGACCAATAAAATTAAATAACTTCTCTGAAGTAGTCAAGAAAAAGGAAAAAATCACTATAAGAGGATGGGATTCATCTGGGATATAATTTGCAATTTGAAACTACTCTTCAAAATAAATCCTATCAGTATCAATAGTACTGATCTCTTACCCTGCTGGAGGCTGCTGGGAGGCAAGCAGAGGAACACACCCTTTCCCAGCATATAATACAGCTAATTCAGCCGAGCCAAGTCACAGTACAGAAGCATCATCTGCAAAGATGAGGCATGTAAGAATTCCAGTGCTCTGCACAGCTTACTCTGCCTTCTTTCTGCCTTCAAAACACACCTGATCTGTTATGCTTTCCAGGGAGGATTTTTGAAAACCGGATAGCCAGCTATTCCTCTTCTTCAGTATATCTCAGTGTGTCAAATTTCTATCATTTTATCCCATACAATCTACCTCTTAAAACCAAGAGTATTAATCACAGGTACTTTTAATACTCATCATAACACACGTTTTAAAACAGAAATACAACGTATGCAATTTGACATACCTTCTTTCAGTACAAACTGAATTCAGCAAAATCTCTTAACTGTCCCAAGGCCTCTGCTATACTGATAAAAAAAAAGAGTTGAATCCGACTGGATCAAAAAACAGAGATGAAACCAGGCATGAAAAAGATGCATGGAGTTCATTAGCACAGACCATCTCCCCACTTTCTATTGCTCCTCTAGTTAGGATTTTCCACCTGGCTTGGTAGAAAGCTGCAATAATTCCCTATGGACAACAAGAGCAACATGTTCCACTCCTGTTGATTAGACAGATGTGATACTTCATGTCTACATGAAAATATAAGTAGCTTTTAGGGAAAGATCAGAGTTCTAAGCAAAATGTTCTTAACTTATGTCAACATTTGCTGGCCTACTGCAAACACTTATATGCAAACTCCATAACGGGACTTAAATTTGTTCAGTGCCTCCTGTAGGAACTTCTGCTAGAGAAGATTCATGCACTTAAGTGAACTCCTTTCTTCCAAGTTAAAATATCTACAATAACAGATTTGAGGCTATGGAACATCAAGAAATGAGAAAATGCAATACACAAGAAAAAACTCTCTTAAATGAGACAAAACAGTTCAAGAGAGAAACACTGCTGCACACATTAATGGCTTTCGCCTAACTAAAACCAACACAGTAATGTTGCCTCTGTATGCAATTGAGTAAATTAAATAAAAACAGCATCCTGTGGAATTAAGAAATAATGAGAGGCACTCTTGAAACTTATATCTCAGTAACCTATAGTGGCTCAGTCAGTCCGGAAAGCAAAAGTAAAGTAAAAACAAACAAAAAAAAAAAAGGAAGAAAAGGATCGCAAATATTATCATTTTCTTTTCTTTTTTTTTTTTTTAATAGAGAAGTCAGTGGTACGGTTTTCACTACTCCCTATTAATTCTAGGTCATAACAAGTTACTAAAAATGAGATATAGCCGAAGAGAGGGCTTTTGTTGGAGAACAAAAGATTGTCATATTAACTTGCTTTTACTTATTGTTTTAAAATAAGTTTCTCAAGGCTTGTTCATTTAGATTTAAAGACCAGTGAAAGAGTTTAATAGTGCAGGTCTGGCTTTGACTTTCATGTATTTTAATATTATCATGAGACTTTTCAACATTTTGAATTCCTCAAGCAGGGAATATGCACATCTTAGTATATTTTACTTATTGGTCAAAAAATAAATTTTAAATTATTGTTATCATTAAAATGTTATTTAAACATACAATTACCAGTAAATGTTTAATCTACATGAACCACTGTGAGAATCCTGATTCCAAACACTGCCAGTGTTTTCAAATTCAACCATAATTTATATTCAAATATGAAAAGGAAAGTTTATCAAAAGCATCACAATGACTTGGAAAGACCAAAGCTGTTCCATCAAACTGCACATCTTGACAGGATTTATCTAGACAAAAATACAGTAAAATGTTTGTTGGCCCTTTTTGAGCCAGTGCTGCCCATTTCCAGTCACACAGTAAATCCTGGACATGAATTCACCAGCACAAATATATACTTTTTTTTTTTCCTATGCAGTATGCAGAAATGAAAAGGCCTACTAGCTAGAAATTAAAAAGTTGAATATATCCTTGTATCATATTCTTACACTGTTAAAAAAAATAGCAGCCCAACCTATTATGAGCCATCTGAACAATTAAAACTTATTTACAGTGACCTCAAATTACAGCATATCTTAAACACTTGTAACCAATTGCAGATTTTAACTAGAGCAATCTAAATGTTTTTTCAGTTCATTTGAAGTATCAAATAACAAAAGGAACAGTCTCAGATGATAGTTATTCTGTACAAAGATGGTATTTCTCAGAGTGACTTGCCATGCACACGGAGAATAACAGTACTCTACCTACAGAGTATTGCCAATGCTACCAGGAAATCAGACTCAGGGAACCCCCCAGGACTGATGTCTGATCCATGCACAGCAGGGCAAAACACTCAAGAAGAATCAGAATTCCTGGGTATGTATAAAAGCATGCCTGGAAATCCTGAACTATTATAATGTGCAACAATTTTTCAACATACTGTACTGTTGTCTTCTTCTAAGAAGGAAACGAACAGATGAACCAAATGAATCCTTTCCATTCGCCTGAAAATCAGGGCAAAAAGATCCCAGAATGAACACAGTACAAATATAAGAGTTACTTAACATTTGAAGTGAACTTGATGTAAAGCACACACAGAAGGAAAAACAAACAAACAAAAAAACCATAACCTAAGCTTGAAGCCATTTTAAGCAGGAGTATTTCTGAAGTAGTAGATCATTCTTAATACATTCCCCACTTAACTTTGCACCACTGGCGCACATAGCCATAGACGCTAGTAGCTATGAAAAATAATTTGCCAAATGACTGTTAGTACAGCATAAGTTTCCATTTGTTATTATAAAACCTCCTTAAAGAATTAACCAATATATTTAACAACATTCTTTGAAGCGCAGGTTTAAGAGGACTGCTCACTCTTGTAACAAACTCAACACGTAAGTAACTGTTCCAGTGCTTAAAAGTGGAACACAATTAAGTCACTAGACTGAACAAGTTTGAACAGATTTTCTTGGATATGGGATGTAAATGTATATGGGACCAAAGCAATCATGGAGAGCACACATCAAAATAATAATTGTATTTATATATTATACATATTAAGCCAGTAAGTTTATCATTTATATCTTGTTCAGTATAGACAGACTCTTCCTGAGGGCATAGACACCCAGAAATGAAAACCTGCATTTGTATAGCCCGATAATTGCTTTCTAGTCTATACTTTCAGTTTACAGCAACGGCAACATCATCTTACATTTACAACAGAAGGATTCTTAATCCCAAATACTTACAGCTACATCAAATTACTGCAACCACTTTTGAGCAGTATCTTTGAATTCTTTTTCCTTTCAGGGGAAGGTGATTTTTCCTCATACTTTTTCAAATAAGTCTGATCAAGTTTAAGAGATTTTGACAATTCTTCCAACTGAAGCAACAAAAAAAAACTGACAGCTAAAAGATTCAGATGCAATGCCTAGCTCAAAGTGAAAACAAAGAGCAGAACAGGAACAAACACAGCTTTGCTATTGTTCCTTGTATGACAGGATCTTAACACAAAGGAAAAAATGCCTGAGTTAAGCTTTTTAATACTATTTTTAAAAAAAGTAAACAGTGCAGTACTGCTTAAAATTTTAAACTATTTGTCTTCTCTCTTTCTTTCCTTCGATTCCAGACCTTTTCAGTCAAAACTCTCAGGTGTTTTTTCTGACTTTATTCCCTGAGCATGGAGTTTACTTTAGCTCTCAGCTTGCGCAGTCACTTCATCCTTTCCCTTACAACACATTGTAACTATAAGCCACACATTACTACCATATCTGAACAGATCAAAACCTCTGGTTTATCCTTGCAGCAGCTCTGTGATATAGAAAGCTACTCCTGTTCTGCAGTTTCAGTATGAGAACGGAGGGACAGAGAAGCAGCTTGTCCCAGGCCACACAGGCAGCTTTTGGCAAGGCAATGAGCTGAACCTGTTTCCCAAGTCCCTGTGCAGCAACCTCACCAATGAACCACCTTTCTTCTACATAAAATACCTGAAACTATTCAGATTTTCAAGGCAAAGGCATATGTTCAAACCTGAAAGCTGTTTAAACTGTTGAATGCCACAAATGTCTACCCGACTTACAACTCCCTCCTTGTGCAGATAACATCTGTTAAAAGTACGCGGCTCATATAGTTCTGCACCAGAAAGTTTAATATGTTCCTTCTCCCAGATTAAAGAAACACCTACACATTCTAGATGCTTCTGAGAGTCCCTGGAGGGAGAACACGCTGCTTCACGCTGAGACAATGAACGGAGCTTCCTTCCTTTACAGTAACAAAATCCTGTTGCTTTACCTAGCATTAACAGGAAGGTGTTATTTATAAAATTGCCAACACACAAATATGCATCCAAACATTTCACAAAGTAATGCAACAGCATGTAGCAAGGCTACCCTTGACTTATAGAAAATTACAAACAGATTTTTAAATCCCCAAATTCAGAGATCAGGCTAGGACTTGAAAATCCTTTAAAATAGCTTATCCATAAATCTCATCACAATTTGTTTCAGTCATTTACCAATGAAAAACTTTTTTTTTTATACTTGTTTCTCTGCTTTTTGCAGTACATAGAAATGTGGGTTTTGTTTTTTTAAACTACATATCTGATCAATTCACCAGAATTAATATTTATGTTCCTAATATAGTTTTATAAAGCACAGAGAGCCACATTTTCAGGCATGTTGTACTGTATTTAAACAAAAAATAAAAGAAAGCAATATGACTGACTGTCATATTTCTTGCATAATTTGTTTCCCAGTGACACCTCTTTCTTCCATTTGTAAAATACTTATGCTAAAGCCAGTTACTTAAATTCCACCTAAACTCTGGCACTAAAGATCCGTAAATTATTACCTTCTACTCTTATGCAATTACACAACAGCATGAAGATTTATTTGGCTCCAACCACCACTGGGTATTTTCTAAGAATATTTTTCTATCATTCCTAATGATCAAGATGAAAATATTTTGCAAAAAAAGGCACATTCTCTTGCTTCACAAGCTGTCCTTAAGTCAAACACTGCCATATAGGTGGCTGTGGGAAAGCAAAAACCTCCACAAGCCAGGACACTTCTCAGCCTTACAGTGCACTCACTCCCATGCTTCTGGTTAGCTGCATTTTGAAGGCACTACATTTACTATGATAGCTGTCAGTTCTAATAACCATGGGCATTTAGCAATAAGGACATTGATGGAATTTTGAAACTACCAAAATAGATTAAGAATTTCACAGGCCTGGCAGTTTGGGCTATGTCCAACACTCCACTGAAGTCTGCATTATAAGTGCCTTTCTATTCACATTTCAGTAATGTCCTAAAGTTCTAATTTGTTACAGTCAATAAAAACTGACTTTTGCACTTCCCTTCCGCTAACATTCTGACATACAGTCAGCCTTTATTATCCTGCTCATTAGCCATCCTGCCTTTTGGAATAAGTCACTGGCACTAGGAAAGAAGACAAAGCTTTTTCTTTCATTCAGGTATCTTCCTATTCCCAGACCTCTTTCTACCTATGCTACCTCAGTTCCTTCTCCTCAAGGAACAAATAAGAACAAAGAAAGGGAAGAAAGTAAAAAAAACATGAAGAAAATCAGAAACATCTTAATACACTGATTATTTTCCCAATTACAGTTCTTTCCCCAATTAAAATTACCTTTATTTTTAGAAAGAAAAACTCTGAACAAAGAGAAGCCATCTACAGACTTCCCCCGTGTTTTAATCAATACAAAAGTATCTGTTTTTCTGAAACATTTAAACATGGCAATATACCTGTTCACCTACTGCATATCATTTTCTTCCACTTTTGAAATACATACCTATAGGACACTAACCTATTAAGAATATTAGCCATGGTTATACAATATATGAAATTGCAAAGACGAGGCATATTTTAAAATTATTTTTAATTGTTTTTAATCAGGAATTAACATTCCTATGCTAACACAGTAAAATAGAAGTAGCTGCAAGCAGAACGCAAAGGATTCACAAAAAGTTTTAATATTTTATGCAAAGCTGTCTCCAGCAGTCCAGTACTCACTGATACCATGCTGGGTATTAACCCACTTATGTAACACAAAGAACAGAACCATCTATTGAGTTACCACTTTCTGCAGCACCAATGCTAATTTACCTCTGAATTATAAGGCTCCTCTCCAAAATACCAACCAAGCTGAGAGGCATTTATCAAGAGAAATTTCAATCTGCTTTTAACCCACCTAAAGTATAAGCTTTTGGCACTTACTGATATGACAAGCGAGAAAAAAATCCAGACTTCTACATTGCATTATTTTATAGACTTGATAGAATTTTACATAGTTTTGTTCAAATCTATTAACATGAAAAAATAGAGAAGTAAGAAACAAGGCTAAGGGAAAAGCTACAAACCACAAGGACTCAGAAGATAAATTCACTGTTCAAACCCACTGTTAAGACTCACTCAATTGCAGTGGGTGCTTTGTGAACTTATCCAGTTTCATGAAAGCAAGCAATACAACCTAGAGGAAGAAATCTTCCTATAACTAATAGGATTTATAGTAAGATGTGCTCAAGTACTATGGAACTAATTTAAAAGTTGTAGCTGCAACTCAGTTTTGAAATAAACTGATGTAGACTTCATTATTTCTATAATAATTTTCAAAACTCAAATATGAAAGAAAGAAAGAAAAAAAAATAGAAAATGAGCAGCCTTCCAAGTGCAGAACAGTAAGCTCATTAAAATAGGCAGAAAATGTAGCTGATCATACAGCAACCAGCTGAAGTTGCCTGGCACAGCTCCCTCTCAGTAAAGATTGGGTTTGTGTTGCTTCACAGCATAGTGAACATAGTCTAAAAAAGGAAGTGGATAAAGCAGAAAAAAACCCAAAACACTAACAACACACCAGGATTCAACAGCTCCAAGTTATTTCTGACACTGCATAGGCCTAAACTGTGGGATCAAACATGGCTCCATCCCCTAGTACGTTTGCATGCAGCAAAAAAAAAAAAAAAAGCAGATGCAGCTCTGATACTCGATGCAGAGGAACCTTGCAATTGCTTTCAAGGTTCTGCACCTCTGTAAGGAAGAGAGCCGTGAGGAAATCTAGACCTTAACAAGCTAAAATGACTCTCTCAACTTTACTCTCAGATAAGCAGTACCCTTATCTCCATAATGCTCAGCCTAACAAATTAATAACTAAACTTCTTCCCCACTTGGAGACCAGCCGTTCTGCTCTACTGATTTCACCAGCATGGTGATCAGTGAAAGCGTGGTGCAAAATTTTTAAGGAACAGAGGCCTCAGAAGCAGCAGCCAAGGAGAAAACGCCATCCTCTTTATACAAGTCAGAGATTTCATGCAGTAATGCAATGCCTTTTGTACAGGTTATGCATTAATTACACCTGTGGCGGCTGCAGAACACACAGAGTGCTCCAGTCGGCCTAGCAAACTAGTAATCAAACGCGTATTTGGAATTTTGCATGTGCTGAAAAACGACAAAAGGGGTAAATGAGACAAAACTGCTTGCAGCTTCGCGCTCACAGGGACCCGGGATATCCATTTATATCCCCTCCTCCCGGCAGTGGCTCCGCACGGGTAACACCGCTGCTCCCCATCATGCTCGAAGTTGAGGAGGGGGAGAATAAATAAATAAAAAATAAATAAAAAAGGAAATCACGGGTGATGAGATCATCCTCTTACCTCTGGGGAGGTGACAGAGCCCTGAGCGCTCACCGCCCTCCCTCACCGCAGCCTCCCCGCACCTCGCCCCTGGAAAGCCTCGCACTCAGGCAGCGATTTAGGGAGCAAAGGAGAAAAGAGAAGGAATATGAAAGAAAAAAAAAAAGGAAAAAAATAAGAGAAAAAAAAAGGAGAGGGGAAGGGGCAGGAGTCCCGCAGGGATGGTGGAGGGGACACACAAAGCAGGGCGGTGCAGGCAGGCAAGGCGCCTCACACAGCGCGGAGCGAGGAACATTATGGGCAACTTCCCCCGCCGAGCCGGGCTGCCCCGGACCGAACCGAGCCGAGCCGAACCGGGCGGCTCCGCCCGGCTCTCAGCGCTGCCGCCGCCCCCGCGGGCACTTACTGGAGTCCAGGGCAGGTCCGGGAGCCCCCGCGGGGAGAGGCGGGCGGCGCTCGCGGCGCTGCGCAGCGCGGCGGGCGGCCCTGTCCCCCCGGCGCCTCCGCGCAAACTTCGCCCGC
>VWPW01008643.1:83479-123092 GCA_013389825.1 Crypturellus undulatus
CACCACGCGCATGCGCCGCGGCCCCGCCTGCCGGGACGGGTAGTGCGGCGTGCGGCGCGAGGCACGGCGGGAGTTGTAGTCCGCGCGGCGCGGGGCACGGCGGGAGTTGTAGTCCGCCGAGCTGCCCGCGTGAGGCGGCCCGCGCTGCCGCGGGAATGGCGCGGGGCTGGAGGGCCTGGCCATTCCCGGGTCACCAGGAATCCTGGTGGCGATTTCCTCGTGGAATAAAACGGTGCCCTCGCGGGGTTCCTGTCAGCGGAGGCCAGTGATGGTCCCTGCGCCAGCGCAACAGCGTGTGGTATGTTAATGAAATCGAACTCTCCAAATCCCTGAGGGAAAAGCAAACACGCAGATACTCCTTGTGCCTGACATGTTCCTGATCTGAGCCTCTGAGAAAATAGGTAATACAGTCACACCTACTGCAGGATCAGTAGTTTGCAGCACTGACAGTTTTCCTCTCTGCTGTGATTTAATGATGGCCTTTTCATAAAGGCCTCATCTAGATCAAATCCCTCTGCAGAAGGAATCGCCCAAATATTTAATAAACAATGATCACGTTCAAGTTAAGAAGTGGATTTTGTAATTTAGCACACAGGAAGAGACTTTGTTTCCCAGATATTTATTTTTTTGGGCTGTTCGGGTTAGTTCATATAGAGAGCTTTGTGCAAGCCCTTCTGGAGCAATTAGCACATCCTATAATTATGTTACAGTAAATCCTTGTTTCCTTTTTTTTTTTTCTTCTTTTTTTTTTCAGTTCTCCATTCTTTAAATAAAGGGACGAAGCACCTCTTTAAAATATTTATGGAGCACCCACGGGGGTGATACACTCCACATGTTTAGTTTTGTGGCCGGCAACACATATTGATCAGAATCACGAGGAAAAATTCCTTTTATGTGACAAAAATCAGCAGTCACTGGCTCCTGTGGTAAAAAATGCAATAAATAGTATTGACACCATTTTGTTAGAGACCAAGAGCTCATGGATCTAAAATTTATGCAATTTTCAAATTAATATACAAGCCTCAGCTTTTACCAGTTCTCAGAAATTACCCAAATACTTGTTATAATGCTTAGAACTTTTTTTTTTCCTTCCAGTTTAGACATCTCTTTGCAGCCATCACCTACTGTGCTCATACTGACCTATAAAAATGTCCAGGAATAGTATTTAACCATTTTGATGGCAAATTACTTATGTTCTATGTGCATACTAAGTTTATACTGAAATATTTAGAGTTTTTCAAAATAGCAATAGAGAAAAATCTATTTCCTAGCTTAAAGCAGTGGCATTTCTAAAAATAGACATTACTTCAACTCAGTCCTTGAATGAAAACGCATCTTTGTTCCAAGCTGGCATTTAATAACTGTACTTTACAGTGAAACAAAAGCTGCAGTGAGAGTACAACAATCCACGTTGGAGTCAGCTTTGAACAATGCTCTGCAATTCCCATGGTAACTTTTTTCCTATCAAATCCTTGGTAAGTCACACACTCTGCAGCTGTGTGAGCCAGAAGCTTTCCAATCTATACTCCATTCACAATTATTCGTAGATTTTTGATGGTTTTTACATAACAGTGATTTAGTGGAGTTAATGTAAGACAATAGACAGTAGCCAGCCTGGTGCTGTCCTTCCCCCTGATTTGGCATTTCTGAAACTCACAGAACTATCAGAATTGTGGTAGTTATAAAAGGACCACAGGCCTGCCGTTGCACTGTGCGTGGAACAGGACCTTTTGCAGAAATGATAGGAGTCCGTGCAATCAAAAGCCATCTCATAACACGTGTGCGGAATGAAAACTGCATAGAAATATACAGTTTGGTATGTCTTACCTTTCAAATTCTTTCTCTAACCTCCAAACGGAAATTCTGAATAACTACCTTACTGAGCTGCACCGCTTTGCAGCTGTGCCTAAAATGGTTTTATATCGATCCCTATGCTTACCATAAATCTGGGGTCGGGTCAGTAATAAAAAGCCTTCAAGTCAGTCACTAGCGTGAGATCCTTGAAATCAATATCATTATGCTGATTTAAAACAAGCTCATACCTTGCTCAGCTTTTTTCTTGTTTGTGAACATTTAATGCAATGGGTACAAGTGCAAAGGACCCATTGGGAGTCTCTATACCCTAGTGTAAAATAAACATGAACTATTACAATAATAACTCAGACCTCATTGAGTAATCATTGCTCCTGTTGACATAATCACTGATTTTATTTTTCTTTCTCTCCCCACTGCTTATTCCTTCCTCCCTACATACCAGAGGGCTGATGACATTTTCTAGTACAAGTCCAGCAGTGTGACTATATATATAACTTTAATGACCTTACAACACACTACATTGGGGAGGCTCAGTTTGTTAGTGGGAAGCCCCTCCACAGCTCCTCCAGGTGCTGAGGATAGTTCTCTGTGGCTACAAATCCTGCTTTAAGAGAGCTTCCAATTTAGAGAAGCTCCGCTTATGGCCAGGCAGGTGGAGACTGCAGTATTTTGCCATGGTGATGATCACCAACAAGCAGCAGTGACTTCATTTGGGTGTGAGGGTAACGTTGTATAGCAAACACTTTGAAAATAATCATCTGGCCCACTTCTGCTTGAACTCAGATTCAGGGTAGTAACAACTACTTGGTGCCTCTTCAGGACTAGAGGCAAAAGTTTTATCTAATGATTCTTGTTCGGAATTTTGTCCATGAGAAAAAGTACTCATGAGCACCTGATCCTGTAGCACAGAGGTCCTGAATGTGGCTGTTTGAACTGCAGTGGAACTGAGCCCAAGCTCACCGTTTTTAATAAGTCCTTTTAACTTTTCCCTGTTTTGACATTGTAATTGCAAGGGATCAGAAGACATCAAGAAGAATGAAGGCAAAGATTGTTTTCCCTCTTGAATTACACACATTGTGCAGGTGGTCACAACAGGGCATATCTCTACACTAAACCATTTTTAATGGTTTGATGTCAAAGACCACCCCATGTGTGCAGAAACCTGAATATAGTCATCTCAAATTTTATTTTATTTAAAGCAATACTCTCTTTCAGTAGGAGGCTCCCGTTAGTGCCCATTCATTGTACAGTCCACTACTAGTATACAGTTTACTTAGAGCTCAGCTCAAATTTAATGACTAAAATAAATTGTAGTGTCAAAGTAAACAGGTAAACTTCAGAAGTGATTATTTCACCCATGGATATTTGCCAGTTCTTTTGGAACATCGAGTGTATGTGCAAGGATTAGGAAGGACAGAGTTTATTTTTTTACCCAGGCTGAAACTTCTAGATATTTTCAAGAGTAAAATCTGCACTGGCTTATGCCACATGAAATGCTATTGACTTCAGTTTAGAAATTGGCTCCGAGCCCAGTATATTCCAGCAGAATTGTAAGACAGACCCTTATTTCCTCTGCAGCTGTCTCTATTCATAGCCTTCAAAAGCTGGCAGGTACTTTAACAGCAGTCTTCACGCTTGTGAAAAAATATTGACAGGTTTCTTTTGTACTGATTTTCTACTCAGAAGTAGGTTGTGGTTCTTGTCATTCACATGGAAAGAGAGTTTGAGAACATAAAATCTTTCTGAGATTCCAGTTACTCAAAATGAAGTCAGTAATAAAAAGCGGCCAAGTTACTGGGTACCCGTAAGCACAAGTGCATAGGTTGATGGAAATAGAACCATATGTGCTTTTCTAGGCTCATATTTTTTCCTTCTTTGAAGTTTCTTTATTCCACCTGTAGATTTTCAGTGCTCCTTTCCTGCCTTATTATCTAAAGTCCCAGTTTTAACTGTCTTCATTGTCTAGAACAGACTTGTGTTTTGCTTGGAAGGGGAATTGACATGTTATAGCAGCTAAGGGTCTCCCCTTTCCATTCCTTTGCACAATTAAGTGTCTTTGGGTCACTCCACCATTGTTATGTCAAAGCATCTCGCTTGTGGCCATTTATTCTAGGAGAAGAAAGTAAGTTGTCTCTGTACCTTCCACTCTTTGAGCTAAGGAGAGTACAGAGCCTTAAACAAAGAGCTTTATGATTTAAGCTCTGACACCTGGTAACTGTATTCAAACATTATGCTTGGTGAGGCAAATGCACCAAAGCCCAGACTTTTCATTCTCATAGAAATCAAAGTAACAAGACAGATCTAAATATTACTTTCCACTTTTACACAAGGCTATTTTTGACACAAGTAAAGAAATTACAGCTTTCAAGGGCAGTTTGCTAGAACATCTCATTCTGATGTTACAGTCTTTTTACAGTAGTGCCATCCATTTAGCTCAAGTCATGTTCATGACTTATGAGGGAGATCGGGCAGACAGCATGAGTGAGTGCTCCAGGCCGCTCGTGCCATTAAAAGCCATTAAACCCCTGTATTCACCTCAGTGAATCCCACCCAAATCATGACCAAAAGGCTGCATAAATTCTGCCACTTCTTTTCAATCAACCCATAGTCTGAATAGTAAAATAATGGTTTAATGTGTGCATTGATCTATTGAGTGCTTCTGTATTTTTAAAAAATAAAGATCTATTATCTTAATGTAATTTCCTATATTTTCCTCATAATTAATTTACACATATACCGCAATGTTATCCATTTGTTTAACTTAATGTACTGTACTATTGTTTGAGTTTGAAGTGTTTGTTTCAGAAGATAGGAAAGCTTCTAGTAGAACAGTTACTAATACCAAAAGGAGAGATATATTTACATCTATACATAAATATATGTATCGCATGTCCTGGCAACAAAACAGAAGTGTTCAACAATGTCAAAAAATCATGATTTTTGACTTTTCTAATTGTATTTTCATGACGGATAATTTTATCCAGCAGCGGAAGTTCAGCAACTTTATACATACACAGAAATGAAGAACTATGAACAAAACCTCACTTGATTGCTATAGGGAAATTATTCTGCCTTAGACAAAACGGTTTTGTTAAAACTAACAGTTATGTTACAGTGGAAAACAGGAAAAAGCCCGTCCAGTGAATTACTAAGTGCACAGAAAAATGCTCTATTTCTTTTTTTATGCGTTCAATATTGCGAATTCCATCCACATTCAGTAGGCCTCCTGTGCACTATTTTAAGAGGAGTGTTACTGAAATCAGTTGGACAACTTTTCTCGGAGGCTGCAATCAGCTGAAGTTGTTGCTCTGCTGAGCCCTCCTGTGTGTCACAGCCTATCACTTTTCACAAACCCACCTCGATATTAGCAACCAAGGAAAGTTTTTCAGTCAGTAGGTGTGATCATAAAGGGCCAATATCTGACTTTTCTGCAGTGGCATGGAGTTGATTAAATAGCATATTTGAAAAATAAATTAATAATTAAACAACTAAATTATTTTCCATAGGCAAAAGTTCCCCAAGGTTCCTGTCAAAACGACCTTGGGAAAACCCACCATTTGTGCCTCAGATTTGTTAATCGCTGTGACCCCAAACATCTAAGCAAGATAATATCTATTAAATTTTCTTTTCTAAGAAATTTTCTTTTCCACCTCGGAATACATTTATCACGCATCTCCAGATAGGAACATTTTTCGAAGCTTGAGAAGATGACAAAAAATAATCCCCAAGTCTCTCACTAGCTAACGGGCAGTGAAGAAAAATGCCCTCTTGATCCCTCCAGGCAATCAGCTAAGCTCTGAAGAGAGAGGTTTTACTATAATTGTTGCCTTACAGCAAAACTGTGTGTTACGAGCACCCTGAGGGAAATGCAGACAAGCTCCTTACCTCCATGGCTCCCCAAGGAAGGAAACGAGCAGAATTATTAATCAGTTCATGGGGAGCAAGGCGGAAAGAGACCACCGTGATGATAAACCCCTATGCTTTGCACATATAACCAGAGAGTTTAATTCAGAGGGTGCTTTAAAGCATATTTAAAATATGCATTTTAAAGCCTCTAAGTGATTGCGAAAACTTCATCTCTTCTGGTGGAATTATATCCACAAAGCTTGGAAATCGAAGCTCAGAGAGGCTGAATTCATTCTGCTCCAGCTGCCAGTCATGGGATCATTTGTTATTGAGGCAGAAAAGCTCCCTGATGGAGCTGCTCTATCTAAGTACTGATAGACAGTGAGCAAGTAATTTCTCCGTCTTCTGAATTAATTAATTAATCTATTTCCCCCAAAGTCATGTATTAATCAGTTTGAGTTCATTAGCACTAGGAGTTTAATATTTTCTATGTGACAGTTATTTTCCTTTGTTCCTGTGTGCATGATAATAGATTAAACAATATAGGGGAATTCTTCAGTTTTTATCAAATAGTTTATTTCAACTTTTCTTCCATCATTTCTTAGATACAGTATTTATTACTGAAAACCAAAAAACTCCCCTTTTTCTCCTATTTTTATATGTTAGCCCAAAGTCATTATAGTTAACAAATATGACAGTTTTCCTTAAAATACAGTGTCCTTATAATAGAAAGCTTGATTTTTTTTTTTCCGGTTGAGGTCTATTTCTTTCTTTCCAAGTTTAAAAGTTGAAAGCTTAATCTTCTTCAGAAAAGGGCGTATTCCACACTGAAATACATGCAAATTGCCCTGAGGGTTTTCAGCTTTTCTTGTTGCTGCGTTCACTTGCTCAACTCCGAATGTTGCTTTGCATCTTACTGCTGTTACCCTCAGCAGCAGAGTACCTGAGAGAAATCCAGCATGAAATGCTTCAATGCTCTTGTGATTATGATACATGGCCAGGACATGTGAATTCGCTTTCTGACACTGTTATGGGCACCTTTTGATACTGGGAAACTCACAGCTTTACCATTTCTTTCCTTCACCGAATACCATTTAATAATATATCCTTACCTTTTGTAGGGTTTGAGATTTACGTACCAAAGTCTACAGAAGTGTGAAAACTATCTATTACTAGAAAAAGATACTGTGTTGGAACCCACAGAATGAGAGACACGTGATGAGATAAACTATTTAATTTCTCACCACGCACTGTATTGCAGAGATCACTTACATTTTTATTAGCTAGTGTAGTGCATAGTAAAGCAGGCATTTGGAACTGTTCTCAGTTGTACTTTTAGCTGGAGCTTTAAGATTATACTTCACCATAACGACTCAAAGTGCCAGAGCAAAACTCGAAGGCACCGTCCAGGAGAGGCTTTCATGCAGTTACAGCGAGACCACGAAGCGTTTTGCACAGCCCTACCCTTGGCAAAGCCTCCCAAGGGAGCTGTGTCTGAAGCTTCCCGTGCTGGGGAGTGCAGACAAGCAGCAGAATCCCAGCTCTGGGCCTTTTTCCCCTTCTCAGCTTTACTCATCCTGGTTACTCAACATAGACATTGATGACGCTTTTATTGAAAATTAAATCAGAATGATATCTGCCTTGGAATGATAAAGATCTCACCTCTGATACATAAGAAATAATTCAAATCATGGCCTGCCTTGTTTTTCCTTAATAAGGAAGAATAGCTCTGCAGATGTAAATCATAGCAACAGCATCCAAAATTTAGTATTTAACATTAGAGGAGTAAGCCTCATGGCTCTGAATAGTGCAACGGCCAAGGTTCAGCACAGTGGATTTAGACTATTGTGGTTCCCAAGGACAAATTTAAAAGTGCTTCAGCTCCATGACACTGAGCACAGAACCAGCACATTCATTTCATATCATCAGGTATCCTCCTCTGTCCCCTGTAGCTGGCACAGAGACGGGGTGGAGCAAACTTATTTCTCACTGAAGACTGATATATGTCCCCAAGAAGTTTCCTGAGCCATAAGGATATATATATATCCTTCAAAGCATGTTTTACTTTATTAGAAGTATCCTTTATCCTTTAATAAGGGATACATCTGCCGCTACAAACTCTGCCATATTCAGTTACACAACTTGAAGTAGATTAAAAAATCTGAGCCTTCACTAAAAAAAGAGAATTATAAGCAATGTTTACTATCAAAATGCGCTTTTAAAGGAGTACCTAGGAGGAATGGGAAAAAAAATGAATTTCCAGATTTATCAAATGGATCTATAACACATCATATATGTCATTACTATAAATGTAAGCCATAAGATAGCATGCATAATTTTAATATGGAGCAGACTCTTCACTAGAGAGAAAATAATATACTCACCGGCCTGAATGTTGTTTATACTGGAATTGTCCACAGAACCCCTAGTTTTCTGTTTGTGTGGCAGCCATGGCTAGTAAGATTTGAACCCACCTCTATGCTTACCATATTCAGCATGTACGAAATTCTGAGGTTCTAGTGGTAGATTCCCAAATTCTAGCTTCTTAGCCTGTTGGTGTCCCCTTCCCAGGTTGTTCCTTCAGTGCGCTATTACATCCCCTAAAGAGAAATCCTATTTTTCAAGTCTCAGGGTGCTTTTTGAGCAGAAGAACAGAGCTCCCTTCAGGTCTAATCACAGCTGTAATCTTTTTGTCTGAAATAGCTGTCATCTTTTGAAGACAATCCCAGTTTTTCCTACCTCACCACTTCTGAGGAGCTCCTCATATCTTCCAGCGTCATTTACTTTTTATACTCTTTGCCATCACACAAATCTGTCTGGCTTCAGTAATGTCACTGAGCAAATGTTTGAATTAAAGTTTATGTTTATTTACATTGTGAGAAACATTAACTATCATGATTAGAACAATTGACATGGAATTCTAGAACTTGAGCAAATTTAATTATTTATAACTTCTGACTGCGCAGATTTTTAATATAGGAAGCCAAAGTAGTTTACAGACCAAGTCTGTGGGTTTCCTGCAAAACAGTTAATGACACTTGGTGCTCAGGAGGATTCAGCACCGACTGCCGCTATACACAGCAAGGGCCAAGCCACGAGGATCACATTGCACCCACGTTAGGCAATGGGTTACTTTTGCGAATTGATTGTAAATATTTTGTCATCAAAAGCTGCTCAGCTCAGCTAATACTGACTTAAAATATTTATGTCTTTATTCCATCCTCTCTTGAATTTACCCTTTTATTAAAATCAGTGTAACAGTAAGCCCTTTTAATACGTTCTTATAGTAACCAATGCATTTATGTCCCCATTTGCTCTATAGGATCGCCTATGCCCACTGTATATATGAGGAGTCATGCTGAACTTAAAAGTGCTGACTGGAGGCAGAATGAGGTCCAGATCCAGCCCCAGTGAGGTGAAGTTTTACACCATGATAAGCCAGGACACAGGCAAACCCACCACAGGGCACAGTGACAATAATAGCATCTCCTTGGCTCCTGCGGTAGGTTTAGGAGATAATTTTTTTCCAGAGCCATTTTACTGCCATCAAGGAACACGTTCATGGCTGAAAATGGATGAAATTGAACTACCACGGAAAATTATTGGACTGAAAATACCCAGTTACTGGGTTGTTCTAGCTTGTCTGGCTTTTCGGCATTTGCTTTCTTCCCCTCAGATTTTCCACTCTTGCTGAAACCAGCTCCACTGGTTGAAGCAGTAGCTCCAGGGGGTTGCATAAACAAATGTTCTGCTGGGTCATCTGCATCTCAGCTGAGCCACTGGCGATGTTGGCTTCTGTTTTCCACGCAATCTGTCATCCTAAAGCAGACAGATGTTGACAGCTTCTCTCATACTAAATGCTGCCTTTGCCATCAAGCTACTCTGCTCATCCAAGAGTAATTTATCTAAGTTAGCTGGGTGTCCTGAAGAACATAGGTAGAAACCCTATTTCCATGATAACTAAATTGTTTTTTTTTGTTGTTTGTTTCCTGTGGTATCTGGAATGACAGTATTTCCAAAAGGTGCATTGTGCTGTACATTTTGGATGTTTTTTTCTGGTTTTCATTTTGTAGAGAGCTAAGCTATGAAATGCTTCAATATTTTTTCTTTTTATAACCGAGTGCAGTTCTGCTATGAGTAATGAAAAGATGACTGATTCTATCAGTGCTATTTTATCTTGGGGAAATAAAACAAATGGCATTCTTTCAATCATTTGGTAGGCTTATCACACACTTAGAAAGATTAAAAAAGCAAATGGGCCATTTGTCTGATTGGGAATGGCCTTAATGCTATAAAAATACCTCTTTAGATTTTAAATAATATTGTATGAGTGACAATGCACAAAGATAAATTAAGATTTGAAAGATGGTGAGGATGCAAGGAAAGGGGATACAATAAACAGTTGATGGTAAATAAGATGCATATCTTTTTTTGTAGCAGTTATTTGGTTGCGTCTTTGTTAGAAAAGGATCTTTAATACTCAGAAATAAGAACTGAAGAGAAGCATCACATGGTACCATTTTGGATTAATAATCAGCAAAAGTAATCAAAATCTTAAAAAAAAATGATGCTCAGAGTGTAACAGTGTGGTTCAGAGTAGCAAATCTGGCATTTCTGGAGAAAGGATGGCAGGCAAAAAAGACCAGGTTTTTGTATAGCAGATGGTGATCGCAGCCTCCAAAAAGTTGGGAGCTGAAGCTACTTTCTCTTCTTGTGCCCAGTGCAGCCCAGAGGAGCAGCCTGATGCCCAGCCCTGGTCCTTAGGGAACATCCCCACTAGGAACTGCAAATCCCTATGGAGCTGCAGGTAATGGTGCCCTTATCTGCCAGGCTGCTTCTCTAAAACAGAGTTCTTTCAATATTTCAGAGTTTGAGGCTAGTGGGTAGAAGGAAGTTCCATATCCACTTCCCTGGAAATGACTCGCTTGTTTCAGATTGCACTTGCATTTATTCCTCTTGCTCCACTTTCATCTGAGAAATCAGCCAGCATCACTGCACGAGACAGAGATTTCAACATTTCCTTGCCTCAATGATTCTTCCAAACAGCATGTGAGACGTTACTTTGATCAGCAAGAGGGGCAATATTCATAGTGATGGGAACTAGAATAGAGTGCAAAATAGAGAACAGAATTCCCCTGACTTTGGGGGAAACCCAGTGGTGAAAATGGGATCTTCTCATACCCTTCGTGGTTAGGGAATCATCTCAGCGCCAACTGCCTGGGCCCCGTGCCCTTAGTATGAGGTGTTTAAATTAAGAAATTCTTAGGAACACTTTAAAACTGCCAGTGTAGTGAAAAATCAGGGACCAGCAGGCTGTGACAGAGAACCTGTTTATTCTAAAAAATGAGACAGTTAAGTTCAGGAAGAACAAAGGACAAAAGGAAAGAAAGGCAAAAATTGTGGCTAAACAATTATATGACTAACTAGCTAACCCCTCTGCAGTGATTAAACATTAAACTCCCACAAGCTAAGTCAACAAAAAATTACCCTCCAAATTCCCTAAGGGCTGTGTCTTAATAGCAACATTGGAAGTTGATTTCCAGCGGAGGGGAGAATGCAGCAGCATCCTTGCCGAGTTCCCCTCTGTGCTGGCAGTCACTGTTGCTAGCAGGGATTTCTCATGAACGTCTGAACTTTATTTTGTTTTTAATCTGTAAAGGAATCATTTGGTGTTATATGTCCTTGGTTTCTATAACCCCAGCTTGCCACCCTCTGGTTTTGGTTTATTCATCAGGCACATCGTGGGCTCAGGCAGGTTGCCTGAAGCCTGGAATTGAGCTTTTGTTACTGCCTCCCCTGCTCATGAGTACAATTTTTCTTACTTAGCTCAAAAACTGAAAGAGGTTTCAAATCTCAGATGACGAGAACTGAATTTACAATTTTAAAGCGTCTCTGCCAAAATAAAACTGAAAAAAAAATTCTGTCATAGGGGAATTCAAATTCTGTGTTATTAAATAAAAGAAACTTCATCAAATAAAAGAAATGTAGCAGGCAGGCTTCCCACACGGCTCCTGCTCCAGCGCTGCCTCTTTGCTCCCGGAATGTGGCAGGACACGCAGAGACACGTCGGAGCGAGCAGGCACCGACCAACCTCCCTCCCCAGGGTCCTACGAGATGCTCGTTTAAAGAAAACTTGGCCTTCCCAAGTTCGCTTTGGTCGGATGCATATGTTTGTGTTGCAGATGGGGAGTCAGTCTGATTGTGATTCAGGGCTTCTACATTTTTTTTTCTGGATATGAATCACTGCAAGCAGGGAGGGGGTGACTTACCGGCAGGGAAGGCTATGAGGCAACCGGGACAAGTCAGTGTCTCTAACGCAGAGCTGGGTGTCCGGGAGGCTACTAGAGGACGTGACTGGAAAGTCACCGGTTACTGGTACTTGTCATCACTGCTCCAGGTACACAGGAGCATCGTGAGACTCCATGCAAGAAACTTGATCCAGGGATATGATTCTTACTCATTGCTTTCAAGCCTGGAAGGTAAACGCAAGTGCCTTGGCTCACACTTGTGCACAGTTACACCGACACTATTAAATCACTGCAGTAAACAGTCAGGTTATCGTGGCTAACAAGTTAATTCAGCCACATGAAGGACTAGGTTAAAATACCTTTATTTTGTTTCCCGTTGGGCCTGCTTGCAGCCAGGGGATATAATGCAGTGAATGAGCTGTGGCCTGCTAAGCCCAGCTGCTTGAATGAATATGTGTGCAAATATCAAGGGTGGCTTAAGGACTTCGTTTTCAGGAGAAAAAATGTTGAGCACTAAGTAAGTTAGGAAAAAAAAAGTAAACAGAAAAAGGAAAATAAAAGAGCAAAGGGAGGGAACAAGGACTTATGTGGAAGAAGCAAAAAACAGAGAGAGATTGGATGGTTACTTTGAGATGTTAATGCTAAAAAAAAAAAAAAGAAGAAAAGATTTCCTGGAACTTAAAGCAATTTGCTTAGTTCAGCTCCCCTAGACAGCGTCCCAACACCAGCATTGCTGGGGGCCCAAAGATAAAGCAAACCACGAATGCAGCTGCTAGGTTAGTCTGACTGTCGGCTTTCATTTGATGGACTTTATGACATAGATTTTTTTCCACCAGACTGGCCTGATTTGGGTGTTCTGTTTGTTTGCAAATACAGAAATGTCTCTGGGATCTGTCTGCCTTCCCTTAGCAGCTACATCATGTTTCCCGCAATTTCCGACACTTGCACACTGACCTTTATCGGAAGGTTGAGTTTGTGTTTTTTGACTTAACTCACTTAACACAACAACTAAATGACAAAATTATAACCGATGAAAACTATTCTAGTGTTTACATAATGTATTACTGATTCTAACAAATAGGTGGAGTGGTATAAACTAGTGAGGTTGGTAAAGAGAAGTGAACAGATTCCGTAGTAGGTTATTCTGGGAAATGTCTACATTTCAAGAAATAGAGACAATCATAATAAGATCAGAGGGAAGGAGAGGGGAAAAAAATCAGCAGATCACAGGCTTAAGTGAAAGTTTTGCAAAAAGACGAGTTGTTCCCTAACAGCAAAATTACCAAGCTCGGGGACTTGTGCCTGACCTTATCTCCGCCGGGTGCAGGAACCCCAGCTCCTTCCCATGTCCTCTTGGCTGTCCCCTGGGCCCCAGAGACGGGTCGGGGCTGTGCATGCGCCAATGGCCAGCGGGCCCAAAGGGACAGGACCGTGGCCAAGTGCTGTGCATCCCTCCCTCGGTCCATTCCCATATTGGTTTCTGTGTTAGAATATGTGAAAAATGATGTGTGTGAACTTGGCAGCATCATATCTATTGGACTCATCTCTTAAAGGATGTCTTTTAGATTTCCTGAAGTATGTCAATGTTTCACTTAAAAAATTTAATAGCTGAAAGAGATTTTATTGAACTGTTATTAGGAAAAGATAAGACTTAAATACTCAGCCAATTAATTGTTAATTGCTAATAGCTTTACAGAAATGATTGCAAAATATGTTAGCTATCTTCCATATTCTTGCAAGCTTCTAAGTACAAATACATTACCTTTTTCTAGCAGGCAAAAATAAACTTTGTGCTCTAGAGTCATGCACATGGTCTTTGGAATAATGTTCTCCTGGCCTCAACATTACTATGAAATACCTGTTTTCAGTACTGAGAATCTTAGCTCAAATGTATTCACGGGAATGAAAGGCTGAGCAGAATGATAAACTAATGGGGCTTAATAAGAAATAAACAGTAATCTATTCATAGCTGTTTCAAAAAGGCAAGAACTTTGCAGATGTTGTTGGGTCAAGTTATATTAAAAGAGATTTTATAACAAGCAGAATGTGTGTGTTTAAGTCAAGAGAAGTCTTCAGAGACGCATGTTTTTCCCATAGCTGAATAACTTTATTCTCCAGTGGTATGCTTTGTTTCTGGTACAGGCTCCCTTTTATCTCTCACCACTGCCAAACTGACCCCCATATCTAAGGTTTGGTCTCTCGTGGTGGGAGAGCCAGGCGAAAGTTTGCCATATAACCAGTCAGTGGTAGAGCCAGGGAAGTTTAGAAAGGTTGGGGGTACAATAGTGATTTTCACTGGAAACTCTCACTATAGAGCAATCTGACTGAAATCCGGACACCAGAACCTGCGCTCCAGCTTGAAGTCCTGTGCACTCCATTAAACCGTAATGTTTGATTATTCCAAATAAATAATTGCCCCTTAGATCTGCAGAAAATGTCTCAGAGTATCTCTGCCTTGCACTGTTAAAGCAGATTACTGAGGAACAAGGGAAAGGGATTGATACCTGATGCATGCGACGCTGAAAGGCAGAATCAGTCATAATACCCAGGTACAACATTGCACTGCTGCAACTTCTATGGCCTGAACCAGTCTCTATATATCATTGCACTGCACAGTATAAACAAACACATCTATCTTTTCACTCACTGTAATACAGAAACTTTCGAAAATACATGCCATAAATACTGGAATACACACATATCAGAAAGAATAATTTACACCCAATGTGTAGTGGTACTAAATGAGATCCCTCATGTCTGATTTATTTATCTACCTGACTAAACACCAAGAGACTTAGGAGAGCTTGTGCTAGGCTTTAAGCTTCTCTTACATCTTCATGGTGTTGGGTTATTCTGGAGGCTCCAATTAGAAAATGAATAAATTCAACCCAAGCTGTCCCGTGGGCCTCAGCTCTACCTTGGCGTCTCCCTGGCGCTCTACAGCCCAACCCTAGAAATTCCTTCTTGTTCCCAGCTTATTTTCCCCTGCCATACCTGCAGCCACAGCTTCACCAAGCTCTTGTAAGACAGTGGGACAGGGCATGGACGAGCCTGGGAGGTCAGGCCTTCCTCAGAGACATGGGAAGCCTATGCTGATCCTGCTAGATGCTCCATGTGGACCAAGGGACATCCAAAAGAGGGTCCCATGCCCTGGAGAGTTCTAATCTACTTTCCTCAGTGACAGAGCTCTCAAAAACCCCCTGTTTTGCCCACTCTGGGAGAGGGAGAGCTACTCGGGTGCCTGCAGAAGAGCTCGTATTAGTAGGTAGCAGAGGCTGCCCAACCTTGTGTACTAAAACACAGTGTGGAAGTATGATAGGAGGAAGGGATGCAGCTTGGAGGGTCAGAAAGGGCAAAAAGTGGCATGTGAAACTCCAAGATTTACAGACACAATTCCACAGGTTAACTAGATTATGCTCATTTGTGGGTTTTGAAAAGTTATAGCCCACTTGGAAAATATTATTCAATTAAAAAAAATTAGAAAATATGCATGGAGCTGTGGGAAAGCCCTCAAGTTAACATCCCCAAACTTTCTTTTCCTATAACCTAGAGCCAGATTTTGTCTTCTGAGCCCATGTCTAATAAAGAGGAATTTGCTAATTTTCACGAAGAACCTATGGGTAATGGAAACTTGCTGTTGATCGAATTTAATCTAGAAATGAGCATGACACGAGGAAAGGCTGCAGTTGTTTATTTTCACACTGTGACAAATACGATTAGTTGGTTAAACTGGTTGTTCCCTCTCCGCCAATCCTATCTGGTGCTAAAAATCAGTTCTTCAGCTGAGGAAACACTCGTCTTTATGTACTCAAGAAACTGGAGGAAGAAAAGCATGTGTCACATAGATTGGAATCGATGGTATCAGCTCACAGAAACTACCCCAAAGAAAGCTAGAATTAATGTTGGAGGAATTGATCTAATTTGTTAGCAGTTTTAAATTCTAAAATGACTTCTGTCTAAGTGTTTGCTGTGGGAAAATATCTGCCCTCTAATTTCTCTGAACTTGCAGCAAAAAAGCAGTTTCTTTTTAAATGAGGAAAGGGTAACTCTGGGCACTTTGTTTTCCTGACATGAAGCAGACAGCGCAATGTGTAATCTGCACTTGAAATCTGAGTTTTGCAGACAAGGTGAAAACAAACACATTTAACTTCTGAGTAACTATTCATAAGCCTTGACATACATGCACATTGATGAACCACAAAGTCTCTTAAATAACTTCTTGCAAAAGAGAGACCATAAAAAAAAGCCACACAGTCTACTCATATGATTTCACAGGAACTTGGTATTTTACTGGTAAGAATCATCTTTTTTAATGCCTTTGTAGATTTTAGTATCCCCTTTTTGTTTAGTGGTTAGACCACATGTCGCAGCACAAAGGTACCATTCCTGCTCTTCATTAGCCTTATTTCTGACTTTAACCAAGACATTTAAATCGTTAATTTTACCTGTACTATCACCTATAAAAATATAATATACTTGCCCATCTCTACTGTTCAGCTTTGGGATCCTCAGATTAGAGATATTATATAACTAGCATTTATTAGTGTAACTTCTGATTTCAGTTACACCCAAGCAAACCTGCTTGTTCATGTGTAACAGCATAATTTCCGTGACTTCCTTTCTCTGCAAGGGTTTGGTGTTATCTGCATTAGGAAGTATGATTAAGGGAAGAAATATGCTGTTTTTTTTTTTTTTCTTTTCTTTTTAAGTGATTTAAATATATGTTTAGCATCTGTCTTTCCTTCCACGGGAGTATAGTTATGTTTTCCTAAGCTGAAACAATTTTGAAAACCTTGCTTCAGTGAGTTACTTGGCTGAGATATCCAATAAATATTTTCCATGAGCTCTTCATTCTACATGACAGGGAAATTTTCTTTGGAGTGCTGAATATCTGCATTTGTCATCAATTTCAGTAAAAATTAAGGAAACTGAAAAACTCCAAAACTGAACTTGGATAAAGCCATTTGCATTGAGATTGTTCATGCTGAGGTATTAATTATAAAAAATATTGGCATCGATGCGCAAATTATTTTACTCAGCAAATTGATGATTATTGATCAACTTTGAGAGTTTATATCCCGCAGCTTCTAGAAAGAGCTAAGTTAGATAATGGTCATGTGTAGATATAAGGAGAAATGGGCAAAGCCTGAAGAAGTAAGGATGCCAAAACCACATCAGTAGTTTGTATGAGTCGGTTTTGAGCAAACTGCTAGATGTTGATGGAGATTTTTATAGTGCTATACAGTGACAGACCCTTGTGTATGTCTGCTAATGGCAAAGTCATTATATTTGTCATTGACACTGCACAATAAAAATTCAGATATAGCAGTTTTGTCAATGACGCAATTGGTGTTGCAACAAGGCTGTTGTTTCTATGGTGCCTCGTGGCTGCAACCACATGCTAAAATTCATAGACTATGCTGTGTTTTTTCAAATTTTTTGCACATCGTGTCAGAGTTCGAGTTCTTTTCCATACCATATGCATTTACTTATCACAGATACCATGTTGGTGTTTAGACATCACAAGCCTGACTGGTGGAATTCATCTTTTTCTAAATGGTTTTTGCAAGAGGATTGTGTGATTGTAGACATCAGGGTGAGCTGATCAATACTGAACTGTCTCCAGCTCCCATTTATAAAGCACTGGGCTTTTATTTCTGATGTAAATCCCCTGTCCAGCCTGTGGCTGACAGGACTATGCTCAGCAGCAAAGAAAGATAAAACTGGGCTGGTGTGCTTGACTCTCTGAAAAAGTAATGAACAAAATTCAGTAAAAATCTGTAACGTGTAATAGAAAGTCAACTCCCTAATAGTGTTTGTGTCAACTAGTAAATGCAATTTGGCCTGGGAGACTGTAGCCCATGGTTACACTAGGCTTCTTTCAGAGGCAGTGTTAGGTTAAGTGGCATTGCTATTCAGTGTGTGACAAAGGCACAATCTAAGTAGGGCTCAATGTCATATTGCTCGCAGTTGAGACCTCGAGATATAAAGCCATAAGTGCACTCTCAGATGATGTTCTTCTCTCTAATGTTGTGCTAAAAATGGCCTACTCCTGTGCTGGGAGGAGAAGGTGCATTGAAGGTTTCTGAGGAAGCTCTGTGCTCTACATTATTGCAAAATTCTCTGTGCCATTTTCAGCAGGTGCAGATGTACTAAATCCCGTGCTAAGGCTTGCATGAGTGTGTCTGATTTCCCTAATTTTTTCTGTTGTTGCAAATGGATGAGTCACCCTAAACATTTTATCCAGAATCATAGGGCTCTGCAAGATTAGTCTGCACCATAAAAAAAATAAAAAGGAAAGAAAAAGTGTTCCCATGAGAAATAAAGAAATTCCCTAGCAATTCCTTCCAGAATCTCTGGGAAACAGGTGTCAGCAAAGGACGGGGCAAGCAGTTTCTGAAGTACTCTGCCATCCCAAATGAAAAATGGAAGTGCCAAACCTGGACATTGGCAAGGCCTTGTTGGTATTTCAACTGCTTGTTCCCCATCTGAACCTGGTCCTGCAAGTGTAAATTACTTAAATGGGTGTGTGAGAAGAAAGACAAACTTGGGTTCAGATTTTTTCTTTAATAAATCTCCTCCATGCTTTGTTAATAAAAGTGAAAAATTAATGACAGCTAAGGCCATTTTTTTAAGTGCAACCTTAAGCATATTCTGTGCTCTCTCTACCAGTACCTAATGGCATACAGGCATGAAGATAAACTACAGTGCTTTAGTGTTTTCAATTATGAATGTACCTTTTTAACTATTCATTTGTCAGCTCAGCCCTGTAAGCATCAAGTTTGTCTCGGTGGATGTTTTGATTGTGAGCTTGAACCTGGTAAGTACCAGAAGCTACGGAAACTCCCTGTAGAGCAGCCTGGCAGCAAGACCTATGCATGGCAAAAAAGAAAAATATATTTACAGCCATCACCAATATTATTAATAGGTCCATGGTTTATTCAGACAGGAAATTGTTACTGACCACTTTAATTTAACTAAACAAATGAAACCACCTCATTACTCATTCAAATCTAATAAACCACAGAACACAGAAAAGGAAGTGAGCACGGTAAAATGGCTTGGAGAGAAGTTCTCACTTTGTTTTGCCATTTAATTAAAGCCAGACTCCTTACAGGAAAGGGAATAATTAAATGGCAACAGCATGTGCACTATGATAACCTTCCTGGTCAGCATCTCAATATGCAACTTACTACTGAAGGCAGAGAGACATTCAGTGCTGCTCTCTATGTTCCTGAGCATTACCTGCTCTTTAGGGAGAAAAGAATTAGAAAATACATTGCATACCAGAGCTAGCCTATTCTGCATGTGCAGTTGATGATATGGGGCTTCATTAGAAAGGGAGTAATGGAATAAATTTCCTGACACACAAGGTTTAAGACATTCAGAAAGCAGCTTCCTGAAAAAGGGCCCTACAAAACACCTGACAACTCACTTTCTATGCATATCTTGGTATTTATGGAGCATCAAGTTTTTAAATTGTCAGCATAATGCCCTTGTGTATTGTATGTTTAATATCTGCAGTTCTAGAGTCAGCTAATTCATACAATGTATATGCATATGTAAATATTGTCTTTGTAGTCAGAAGGCAGAAAAAGCATGAACACACTTTCACCAAAGCAAGAGCTTGTTGTAAGTGATTCCTTTTTCCCCAACGTCAAATTACTACTTTGAAGTAAGATTATTTCCTAAACAGACCCAAATACACTTCTTACCTCAGTGTAGAAGCTGTGCAGTGAACCTTCATGTTTGGCTGCTTTTATGGCAGAGAAGAATCCATAAATAGAACTTATCTGCTCATGGTATCGTGACTTCAAAAAGACATTAAAGAATTAAAACAAGGTTGCCAGATCATCTCTAGAAATGGGATCACGTGTCACTGAGAATCTACAAGAAAAAAAAATCTCTTATAAAGTCAAAGCAATAGTGTAAATATAATATAACACTAGAAAGTAAGGTCCACAGTGAAACGCTTGGAATATAAAGTAGAGAAAATGGTCATTCTGTTGAGAGCCCAGTAAGTAGATATTCCTTTGTGCCGCAGGATAATACTGTTACCGTCTTGAAATAACTTGCTGGAACTGCAAACTGCAACATGGTAAAATTCAGCAGAGACCTGGACCTGTGTCGCTAATCGCTTAGCTAATCACAGCTAACCAAGGGTGACTGGGGCAACGTGCTCAAGTAATCACTGCTAAGGTGGCCTCACTGGGGAAGCAGCAGATATTAATCATGTGTAGCCAGCACTTCCATGCAGAGTTCGTGCAGACGAAATGACCACCCTGCGCTGAAAGTTGCAACTCACTCCCTCTTTCTTTGAGCTCAAGAATGGTGGTGACACGAGAGACCACAGCGGCTCTTCCTTGCAAGAGGTGACATTTGGTGTGGTGCTTGAGTAGGTATGCAAGCAAAGAAACATAAACCATATGGTGAAACTCTCAAAATTCAGCATACTTTCCAGAAGATACCAATATGTTATGTGTGTAATGTGCATATTTCTGGAAAATTATGAATCACATACTTTTTTTTTCCTGTAAAAATTACAGCTGTTTTCTCAAATCTGTAGCTCTTTTCAAGAAGCAAAACAAATCAAGCATGACTAGCTAAACTTGCTGGGAGAATAACTTTAAGAATGGGAAGGATAACAGAGTGATTCTCCTTTTTGCAAAGTATCAGGGAACGTGAAGAGAAGAGCTGCTGGCTCCAAGGAAGAACTGTGTGGATAACAAGGTTCATGCATGGAGTGGCATAGTGACAAAAACCAATTCACTTAACAGCCACTAGTTCAAATCTGGTTCATTCTGGTGGTGACTGAAAGGGGATTTTAAGAAGTACATGGGCTTCTTTACTGTGCAATCTGATTAATGCTTCTTCCTGTTGAGTTTTGCTGCTAGAAATGACTGTACCCCAAGGCCGGGACTGCGAATGCTCCTGTTCTCCTTCAGGGCACCAGCCAGCTTGGCCTTCACTTCTTTTCCCTGCAAGAAAAGGTTTTACCAGAAATTCCCCTAGATTTTATCAAATTCTCCTTAAAATTCCCAAGCGCTCCCAACATTGCAGAGGGAGAACCAACTCATATATACTTGAAAAATATTAATAATTAAATACTGGATATGTCTCATAAGATGTAAGTGAACACAGTTTCAGAAGGAAAGCTGGATGTTCTGAATATAGCGCATACTTCAGAAAACTGCAGAAAGTCAAAAATTATTTATAAAGTGCATGTAAGGATAACATTAGTCCAGCCACCAGCCTAAAAATATCTTCCTTTCTGTTCTCATTCGCTTTTTTTGCATCAGTTCCCTGCATCATTTACTGTTGCACCTAATATCCCAAGGAGCGTTACCACAGCTGTTTTATACATCCAAGAGGGAAGAAAAGGGTTTTCAGTCCAGAGGTTGCTTTTGGCAGCCTTCTGTACAACTTCTGATATAACACACTGAAAATCTTACCAGGCCTTAGAGGTACCTTGTTAGTATATAATGTAATTACTCGAGTACAATAAACTGAGTTTCAGGAAATGCACTTCAGTTCCATTTTTGTTCTAAAAGGATTGTTTCAGCTCATGGCAATGGTTGGGTAGGATCTGTGGCCGATGAAAGAAGCTCATCTCTTGCAATCCCTCCAGACGTTTACCTGCAAGAAGGGGGGAGTTTATCAGCTGCCTGGCCATTGCAACACCCTGTGTTCATACACACTGAGTTACTAAAAGAGTGGCATTTCCTGCTCTAATATTGTACATTCCTTGCACTTCCTCTGAAAGACTAACCTTGGCGTGGGCAAGTCGTAGCCTTCAAAGGGAGATTCCACTGCATTGTAGTTTAGCCTGAATTGCAGCAACTGTGAAAGCCCCCGAGGATTGAGCGCCATCCAAGCAGTCTCACTAGTTTTGGCTCAGGATCCCTCTGCTCCCCACCAAAATAAACCTGCACAAGAGCAGGTTTGGGAGCAGCTCTTTTCCGTGAGCACTTTCCAGCCAGTACGTGTGACACGGTGCCTGTGTGCCCCTCAGGAGACCGTTGTACCCCAGAGCAGGGTTTCATCTGCTTTTGCTGAATCTAGAAACTTGGGTCTTTAGGGCTTTGCAGTGGACAGCACACTCACTTGTGGGTGGCTTTTGAGTCACCAAATCCCTGTTGCTCTGTATAGGTAGCTGTATTACAGTGCTTAACAAAGTATTCTGAGGGTTTGTCATTAAAACAAACAAGAAATCTTTATTATACAAATACTGAGGAGACCTCTTCCTTTTCAGTCACTTCTCCAGATGCTACAAGAAATGACAGTGTACCCTGGCTAAACAAACAAACAAAAAGTCCCTAATTTTCAAAATAGAATCCTTCCCAGTGTATCTATCTCATGCTTCATTTCTGCTTAAATAGTTCACATTTGCTTAAGTAACTGGATTTATATCCAGTATCAGTAAATGAGGCTGTTACTGTACGTTTTGCTGCAGTTATTTCTACCCCGAATTACATACATATGAAGGGAAAGCTATAGTATGTTAACTGGCATCTTTAATCAAAAAGACCTGAAATGTTATATTTGGTTTGCTGCTTGCCAACGTGCTGTATGTGACTGCTCAGGTCCAGAATTTAAGTTTAGAACTAAATCATACTAAAACAAAAGGATAAGGTAGGTGATAAAATACTAATCCAGGAACACTGTGTAGATCTTACTCTGCTTTAGCTGGAAGTACTGGATTTTGCTCAGTCTTCTCTGGCTTCACAGACCACTGCTATTCTGTGCTTCACTATTTTTTATCTAATCTCAGATGACACTCTTTAACCGCTGGTGTAAATACAGTTCCTAACGAGTGGGTGGAAACTATATTTTTAAATAAGCTTTTACACTGTCCATATATGTTCATACTAGGCAAGGGTTTAGAGGAAACGTGCACCACTGTAAGGGAGACCGACCCTAACATGGTGCTGTCGTGCAAGCAGAACTGTTACTGAAATTTCAAACTCCTGCATCTGAAAATACAAGACAGCAAGATTTAAAATCCCAAACACTATAAAACTTACTTGAAATAATTCCATATAAATGAAGAAATTAAAAAATAGCCATGTATTTCTGTCCTGTTTCCCTTTCCAGGAAGGAATATCTCTTGGGTAATCTAAAAACAAAACAAAGTAGCTGAAAACTTTGCTTAACCTCAAGCTAATTTCCTATCCAAACTAAATTTAGCTGTTTAGATTGTGTCTTGTGTATGTGCCTCCTAATCTCCTACATTGCAGGGGGATGTTTGAAATTTGTCTAAAACGCAACTGTTATGACATTCTGGTGCAGATCGTCTGATTTAATTTCATATCTTGACATTAGTTTTTGACATGAAGCTCCTCCTTGTTTTTTGGAAGCTGCAGGAGTGGAATTGCAGCCCGACCGCAGCCGATGCTGAAATTTCACACGCTGCAAAAGCCCAACCAGCCGCTTCGTAAACAGCTCATAAGAACTCGCTTCAGATGCCTCCTGCCTCAAAGAGCAGGCAGGAGAGGGGGGAGAAAGCATAAAATATTATCATACGAGTTTCTCCACATTTATTTTGAAACAGACAGTCTTTGATTCAAGGAAGATCAAGTCTGGGACCAGCCCAAAACACTTAGATTGTTTTTCCATGAGTCAAGAGTTTTACTCAAAACAAAAATTGCCCTGCAAATATCAAGGCTATGCTGAGGCACTACACATTTCCCAGCACAGGTCAGTGTTGCCAGCCTCCTGCTACAGAAAAAAAAAAAATCTGACAAATGGTTTGGAAAGTTTTTAAGACTTTAGGAGTCTCCATCTCTCTCTTTTAAAAATCTTTCGATTCAAAGTCAGGAATTATTTTTACTGCCATAAATGCAATGTGTAAAAAATCTTTGAGGAAAATAAGTAACAGGCACATTTAAAATTCTCTAGAAATGATAGTATTCTTCTGGAAGTAAGGATTTGGCAAACTGGAAGACCACAAAAAAAGTGTTTCTTCTGTTACCTAACAGAGAATTTCACCTTTAGAATGGTGTAAGTTTTTTCCAGGGTAATGGCCTATCAGATTGCCAATCTATCAGGGAAGCAATGACTAAGTCCTAATGCTTTTCACATCAGTCCAGTAAAATAGGAAGAGGAAGAGAAGAAAAGAAGCAATTTTTAAAGAAGTGACTAAAAAAAAAATTCGCAGCAGTTTGTAAATGCACAAAACCAGTATCATTTCTCTCATAATACTGACCATTAATGCTGGAACAAACGCTGCAGGATTTGTCCTTGAGAACCATGCAAGTAAAATAACAGCAAATAGTGCAGTTATAGCGGCCTGGTGCAGTACCTATGAGCACCAGAGTTTGGACTCCTGCAATGAAATTTAAAATTTTACATGTGTGTGAATCCAGCACAGTCTGTGGGTATCTTTTTCTGCTGTGCAGGAAGACATACCATGTGACACAGGCCCTCTTGACATGATATTGGACACCTTATTCTTGTCAGATCAGTAGATTTTTCTTATTCACACAAAAATATCCACTTAGAATTATTCTTTCTGTTTTTAATCTATTGCCTATAAGTCGTGAGTAAGGGGTTTCATTATATATTACTTGTCTGGGGGAGAAATAAAAGGTGTATCAATTTACATCACCTCAAAAAGTCTCACAAAACAGAGTTATTTTAAACTGAAGCATTATTTTCTTCATGAACTGAAAGGTACAGTTAACATCACACTTATGAATTGTAGCAACCTCAGAGGTAAGTTAAAAGAAAGCCATACTCCATGTAATACCAGCAATTTAACATTTGAAATCATTAACACTCTTACTAAATCTATAATTAGTTCACTTTGATTTTTTGTTTGAGTAACAGTTTAGGGCTAATACCTTGCTAATTCACAGACCAATGTAGCCTCCTTTAGATTTATTAGACTGTGAGAGATGCAAGTCAGGACTGAATTTAATTTAAGATTGTTTTCTCTTTTATAGTAGTAACTTCTCTTTCTGTCACTGGCATTAACAAATAACAGATTCACGAGCAGGATCAGAATAAGCAGCTGGTTACTAGTAGTAAACTAAGTGGTAAATAATTAAAACCAATAAGTATATGAGGGGGAAAAATTGCAAATTATTTTACTTTAATAGTCATATTTTACATCGAATGATAGCCAAATGTGACTATGAAAACTGATTCATGGCTGTTTTTCAGAATTAAGTGCAAGTGTCATGAATTTCCACTCAAAGTTACAGTATTAATACATAACTAACAACTTTTGTTGAATAATTATTAATAAGAAATAAGTGATTCAAGATAAGGAGGTCTCTTAGTTGGAAGAATGCACTGCTGGTGGTAGACTAAACAGTAATATTAATAATAAACTGTAATAATATTACAGTTATTAACCCTCAGGGCTTACCTGGCACTGAACAAACAAGGAAATTTATTTTCCCTACTTTCTCCCCAAATAGTTGTTAGTGAAGGAAATCAAGACCCACAGAAGGCAAGAGAAAAACTCTCTGTTTCTGATGTAACTTCCCAATTGTTTTCAATATCAAAATTGTCCATATGTTGCCATTTGTCGGTGCATTTTAAAGTGATATAAAGGTTCTTACTGCAAAGAACACACATATGCAGGTCAGCTGAACACCGCAATAGCAGCAAAGTCTAAAGGAAATGAAAGAGAAATATTAGTCTTTTGATTCTCAGAGCGGCTGTGCATTGATAGATGCTGTTCGCTTTGAGCCCCTGGGTGCTATTTCCAAAAGGCATCATGACAAATCAGAAGTGAGCTATAATTCTACCATGTGTCCTCCCCCACATTGTGAAAGGTCACAGTTGCCTGGGCGTCTGTGTCATTGTATCTCAGCTCAGAAAGTGGTAAAGGAACTTAGAAGTTGTTTTTTCCCCACAAAAAAAAAGAACAATTGCGCACCGCTTCCATTTTCTGAAGAGGAAACGGGGGTTTGTCTCGGCTAGGGGATTGCCTGGGAATACAGCGGCCTTTGGAAAGAAGGGAATTAAACAGCAACTCCAGAAAGTGGAACTCGGGACGGAAACATGTTGTTTGTTTACCCTTTCTAGGGTAAATAGGCATTAATGTTTCATAGCACCTTTTCTCTTGTGTGTCTCTGACTTGGCTGATGTATATTGAATCCTACTCCAGGTCTAACACAAATAATGTGCCACACCTGAAAGTTGTAGCTACACTGGAAAATCTCAGCCTGATGAAAACAAGTAAGAAATGCACTGAAATGCTTTGAAATTCAGTCACCTAAGCCACAAGACTTCCAAGCCACAAATTATTAAGCAGGCCAGTTCATCCAGTGAGTTGTGCTCAAAACCCAGACTAGTATCCAGCAAACATATTTTATACTCTGACTTTTGGAAATGTTGCAAGAGCAAAAATGTGACTGAAAAAGCCTTGGATCCTCTTTCTGTTTTGTTGTGAACTGTTACCTCCAAAGCACCCTGCAAAACTTTCCCTCCGGGTCTCATGTCTAACGCAAACGCATTCTGTCCCTTTAACATGAAATTCCATTAATAGCTGTTGAGAGTTCAGGTTAGTTTTCCCTACATTTATAGTATTCAACCCAGAACTTGCCTTCTCATATCTGTGACAGCAGATAATAGAGTCTGTGCTAAGGAACATCCAGTCCAGAGAAACCTCTGTCCCTGGGTCCCACTGGTGAATATTGAGAAGTTCAATCTTCACATCTCCAAAAAAGAACATCATTAGTAAATGCCTGTGAGGTTTGCTGAGCGAGGCTGAGAGGAGAGCCATAGACAGCCTAACGGTAACATTAATGATGGTGATTTCAGAGGGGCATTTAAATAGCATGTAACAAGATAAAGCCACAGGCAACAAGAAAAAAAACAGAATATGCAAATATCTCATTTCTGTATGATTCTCCACTCTGAAACAGGGGCTTAGTATCAAAAATGAGTCTTTAATTATGTAAGTAAATGCTTTTTATAAGGCTTAAACAAAAGGCCCCTGAATTACTCTTGCATGAGAAGTTTTAATCGTGTCATTTAATCATGTCAGTTGAAGAAATGACTTTGCAAACTTAATAACATTCTTGCAAGTTATGTGTACATCCTGTATTTACGGAGTATTTACTTATGATTAACAGTTAACTTTATCAAGGACAATGTGTAAAAATTCTGTATGTCTCCCTGCACTGACAATGAACAAAAACATAGCTCACAGTAGCAACATACATACTTTTTCTATGCATTGTTCGTGTTCTGAAAAGGAAGAGGAACGTGGTTGGGCTTGTTCAGAAATGAGACAGAAATGCCATTGAGATTTCATTTCCTGTAAAATAGCTTGCAAAAGCTTTATTCACCGCAGTCCTACAGCAGGTTTTGAGCAGTGTTTCATTTTGTAATATCTGCTAGATCTTTTTGAAACCACTCATTCAAGATTAAAAAGACTAAAAATGGCCTGTTTTAAATTAGCAAAGAGCCTTAGCAGCTACAGCAGATTACTCAAGTGGCAGAACCAAGGACTCTGCCTTTGAGGAGGGCAGAGATCACTTACCTGAGTCTCTGCTCCTGATGAACTCTACCAAGAGGGTCTCAGGTCTTCTCTAACTTGAGCAATTCCAACAGCCTCAAGGTACCTCATAATTAAAAGATGATCCCTGAAAGGTCTAATAATGGACAACAGGCCCCTAGTCTCTTCTGTGCTGAAACCCAGGTGGAAGTCAAACCTTTCTGAAGGAATCGTTCAGAATAAAGCAAAAACATCCAAGCAAAGACAGACACATGTCAGGTAGCATTCTGGTGCTAGGTGTTCTCACCACCACTGAAACAAATTAACTGGATTTAAGAAATGAAGTGATGGTTTAAAGTATCCTTGCTGTTTGCAAGTTATAATTTTGCCATTTGTTTAACTTTGGCTTTCTGAGATTCAAAATAGTTGGGATGATTTATTCAGACTCTTCTTTGACTCTCTGAATCTAGAAAAAGCTTTAATATTTTAAATGAGTGCATTTGGATTTACCAGCCTCTAGGATGCAGGGCTTTCAACCACTCTATTCCTCCCTGCCAAATATGACATGACTCGTGGAAAAACACAGCACTTCTATGCACACTTGTGCATATACTGCCTTATCCTGGGTGGCTGCTAAGAGAGGAGACATCATTTCTAAAATGTCTACATTCGCCCAGCTTCTTGCACAGAGCATTGCCATGCAATCTCACCATCATCTGGTTTGACTAAGAGTATTAGTCAAATGAGAAACGCTGACTGTCCTTCAAAAAATGATCTTCAAATGAGAAAATATCCTGGGAGAACTGAACTGGAAGTGGTATTGCAATATGCACTTCAACCAGGAGATAACAGTCTGAATAATAGTTTAATTTTGATGTTTTTTAGCACGATGTGGCATATTTCTGCGAAACTCATTTCCCCATGCCTCTGCCTCCTCCCCTCCCTGCCAGAATGATGGTACCATAAAAGAGGCTTCTTAGTTCCAGATGTGTTCTGTTTCCTGCAGTAAAAATCAAAGTCACTGCCTTCTTCATAAAAATCTGCCAAAGATAGAGACACACTGCTTCAACTGTCTGCAACTGCTTTATTGCTAAATGAATAAATCAGTAGGATTTTCTAATTTGTTTCTACTGGCAGGAGAGCTGCAGTTAGTTACATCCAAACAAGTGTAGTGGCAGCATGTGCTTTATAATGACCTAAATGTCTAAATCTAATTTTAGAAAGTGACTTGTAGAGCTTGGTTCTGATTATTTTTGCTCCTTTAAGTGAAGAGCTGATTTATGACATTTATGTAGTTACTGTTGGTTCATAGATTCATAGGCAGTCCGTAGTAACATAGCTGTGATCCATGCACAATAATGTATGGAACAAGTTCGACCCTCACACTTTCAGATCAGCGTATTGGTGCTGATCACATTGGAAATGGAGAAGGTCTCAAAGTCCCAAACGCTTTAACATACAGAAAGGCACCTTTGTGGGAAGACTGAGTATCTTTTAGTATCCAATCTGATGGAGTGGGAAAAACTGTACTCAGCAAACCTTTAGCAGATCTGATAAGAAGCATAAAAGTAAACCCATATTAATCTTTAACATAATTGCTCTTGATAGTATGCAAATATGTTAACCGGACAGACAACTCAGAAGAAAAANATGTATGGAGCAAGACCCTCACGCTTTCAGATCAGCGTATGGGTGCTGATCACATTGGAAATGGAGAAGGTCTCAGTCCCAAACGCTTTAACATACAGAAAGGCACGTTTGTGGGAAGACTGAGTATCTTTTAGTATCCAATCTGATGGAGTGGGAAAAACTGTACTCAGCAAACCTTTAGCAGATCTGATAAGAAGCATAAAAGTAAACCCATATTAATCTTTAACATAATTGCTCTTGATAGTATGCAAATATGTTAACCGGACAGACAACTCAGAAGAAAAAGGAGCAGTGAGGTGCTGTGGAACATGCAGAATGTCAGGGATGAGTTAGCAAACCATTAGCCATCAGAGAAAAATCAGCAATAAATCTGAATAGGTTAGAAAATACTGCCCACTACCATTGTTTTTTGTTCCCAGGATTGACTTTTCAGGGTGTATTGTAAAGATTTCTGCTGTACAATAAGATGGAATGTTATGAATGTTCTCCATGTGTCACAGAATGAGTGGTGGGAGGGCTGAGTGACACAATGCACTTCAGTCATGTGAAAGAAATAGCAATAGTTTTTATTGATATGGACAACGGTTTCACAAGTTTCTATGGCAAGGTCACTTACTATTTATTGCATGGGGCTCAAGATATACACAGGATTATTTATCAAGGAGAACCTCCCATGGAGTTACGGGGTTCAGGTTGGACCCCCTTGCTTTCCAAACTCTTTTTGAGAGGAATATGGGTGCAGCTGGATCCCATCCTAGCCCTAGATCTGGTCAAAGGTTTATGACTAAGAGATTTTGTGCACAGTTATGTCAGTAAAGGTTACAAGCTCAAAAAGAGAGTGTGCTATAGTCACTTACCATGAATCTGTTAGCATCTGGCAAGCATCTCCCAACCCCAAGCAGTCTCCTTGAGAGATGTCCCTGCTCAAGGGGAAATCCTGGCATGCACCCCACTGCCATGCAAGGATCACTCAATGGGCTCTCGAGCTGTCCCCATATTTATGTGATAAGATGATTAACTTAGAGTCATTCTTTCATTTCAGATGACTTTTNGTATTTATGTGATAAGAGGGGATAGTCATTCTTTCATTTCAGATGACCTTTGGCTGGTATATGCTCAATTAGCCCTATCTTCCCGTCAGGATGCAGCCATCAGGACTGTTATTGATGGTTAACGTCTGAGTAGGGGAAGAAATCAGGGAGGCAACCACCAGGATCAGATAATGTCACTGGGGTTCAACACCTGCATAGGGCTACAGGTGCTTAACACCTGAACAAGTTGAGCTGGGGAAGGAGGACACTCATCCCACCATGTGATACAGCAGCTGGCTTTCACTTTCCTTGTTTCTAGGGGAACTTTGGTGGCTCGAATGGACTGGGCCACAATGGGCTTAGTGGGCAAAAGATGTTTCACTTGTGGGGAAATGTCTATGGCAAGTGAGAGGAGAGGCAGGAAGGTCTGGGGTGGGCAGTGCTGGCAAAATGTGAATGAAATAATGTCTTCAATGGTGCATGTTTAAGAGACATTATACTGAAATAAAATTTGGTGATTTTTTTTCAGGGTGGTTTTACAGGCTTTGTTTAAAAATTCGTTTTTTAGAATGGTGCCCAAGTAAGCTCATAGACCCTCTGATGAATTAATTGCGGAGGAAAGTGATGGTGCAAGGATGGTACCTCATAATCTGAATACATAAGCAATTCCTGAGATACATCTTTTATTTTTCCATAATCAGCTTTGATCACAGTCTTGTAGTACTTAGGAGTTCAGTGCTGTGATCTTGAAAACAGCAGGGGCAGAATTTGCTAAAATTACCACGCTGCTTCTACAGAGAAGTACCATGAAGAGCTCTGCATGTTCCTCCAAGCCTTAGCCATTGAGCTGGAGCTCTGCACAATTTCCACAATTTTTCCACAATTGCCTTCAACAGATTCAAGTCACTTCTGGGGCTCTGCCTCTGACTATTGCATCTGATTTAGTTTGGCCTGATTTGGTCTTTTGACATCCAGAATTCCATTTTATTCAGAATTTGGGATTCTGGTCTCAGATGGGCATTAGTGCCTAGATATGCCCTATCTGTGTATGTCTTATTTTATATTCAGGATAAATACAGACGTTTTAAAATACCTGATCTCAGCATAGTATGTTATATCAAACTAACTGAAGAAACTATAAATGCAAAAACAGTTTCATGCTTCAGAGCCATGTAGGAAATATATTCTTGAAGAATATTCTACATAACTGACAGACTGTAAATTAAATTAATCACATTAATAATCCTGGTAAAGTGGAAGGTCAACAGTAAAGGTTAAAAGGTTTTATTACTGTATGGGATATTCCAAATGTATTAAAGAACATTCATAGTGTCTCAAGTCACGTAGAGCTTTGGTTTTGTGTTTTGGGGATTTTGCCGTATGATTTTTTTTCTTTTAAAGTTGGTGGTAAAAACATATTTCAGGTCAAAATAGTAAATAATGAATCACTCATAAATTCAGCTCATTTCCTATCTCTCACTGAAGAAATGTTGATTCCAGGCCTGGGAGCGTAACTTTGAGCCAAACAGTAATTTCTTTATGGTGTGCATGACTCATAGGAAAGAATGCCTCATGAGGATAGCAGTAGAAAAAAAAATAATAAAAAAATAAGTAAATCCGTTTTAAAGAAACAGGCAAGCAAGTAAAGGGCAAAAGGTCAGAGAAAAGGTCCTCAGCAGTTTTTGCATTACTCTTGGGGTATTCACAGTATATTTGAGCTCCTCTGCCTCGAAATGCAGTGGCTGTTTTGTGTCACTGCGGCTGCCCTTGTTGGATGCAGGTGCCCAAGAGGGGACAGTCGAGCGGCTGGGATGTCCCATGGCCCGGCTCGAGGACCCAGGTAAGCTGCTGTGATTAATGGGCTAAAGATGCCCAAGTCAGAATTAAGAATTTAATTTGACGCCCTCTTACAGGACACGGGGGATGGATAGTGCATTCTTTTTGATGAATCTCTGTAAATTGCACCAGTAAAATGGGTAAAACCTTTGTTTTGTAATATGGGTAAAACCTTTGCTTTCCCTATCCTGCAAATACTCTGTCACGAGGTGCAGTCCAGTGGCAGGAGATCCATCCATTTTTCCATGTCTAAGTTTTTTGTAGTATCTTTACATAAGCATCTGTTTTTTATTACTGTTCCTTTAATCACAAATGTGAATTAAAGCAGTTTATCTCCCTCCATAAACTGCTGTGAGATCTCTTGANATTTAATTTCACGCCCTCTTACAGGACATGGGGAATGGATAGTGCATCCTTTTCAATGAATCTCTGTAAATTGCACATGGATAAAGCCTTTGCTTTCTCTATCCTGCAAACCGCGTGCAAATACTCTGTCACGAGGTGCAGTCCAGTGGCAGGAGATCCATCCATTTTTCCATGTCTAAGTTTTTTGTAGTATCTTTACATAAGCATCTGTTTTTTATTACTGTTCCTTTAATCACAAATGTGAATTAAAGCAGTTTATCTCCCTCCATAAACTGCTGTGAGATCTCTTGATGACTGTATAATTATTATAAATATTACCTTATAATTATTATAAATATTACCTGCCTTCTCTTCAAAATGACTCTTCTCTCGGGCATGTCTAATAATTGGGGCAAATCTAAACACATCAAGTGTATTTTATGCAAAGAGATTCTGAAATTAAACAGGATTTCGGTGTAGCTCTCAGCAGCAAAAGTTCATCTGATATTCACTGTCTTTTTCCCAGAGTACTAATGGATGATTAATTTCAACAAGCAACACTGTATATTTACATAATTGTTTATGGGCAATTAAAATATCTTACCTTGGCTTCCAGGCTGAATACTACCTGACTATGGAATACAAAATCACAAACTCCTTATAATCACATACTTAAAAGGACCAATTAATATCTGTCCATGTACATTAAAAAATTGTTTGTATAACCTTGCTACAGATCATTACTGTCTCCTACACCTTCTAGGAGCTATTAGGAAAATATGATTCAGGTCATCATATGATACAATTTGGGACCTTAAGGTAATGTGCTGTTCCGTATCTTCCTCTTAAAACGATGTTATAAGAAATGAACTATACCCTTACATATTAGAATTATAATAATAAAAAACCCCAGCTTTCTCTGATTCTCCACAAACACTTCAAAGGTGAAATTAAAATATGCGCTTTGAAATGGTTTCTTATTTAAGGGTTAATCAGGGTTAATTCCTGACGATGTTGCAAACCATATTACAAATTGCAATTTGTATTTCAAAAAGAATTCAGAGAATTCATTTCGTTCCACTCAAATTTCCTTCATTGCCTTCTGAAGTGTAGTAGAATTGCTTTGTGAGATGGATATATAGACTAAATTTCTGGAAATACTTGGAAAACAGTAAGGCACTACACCCTGACTTGCAATTAAAGATGCAATATGGAGCACTCAACTAATCTCCCTCATTACAAGTTGGACGGTCTGTTCTGTTCCGAATTTTCCTCTTTAAGGGAAGAGATTCCAGCCCTTTAGCGCCCACAATCCACAGTGCTGTTGCCCCATACAAAGGATGGAGAATTTCACTCTTGGCAGACCTCAAGTGAGAGCCAGATTCTTTCCTATCTCGTTTTTATTTGACTTGTGGAATGAAAAATGTCTTCTAAAAGACACTGAAAGAACAAGGATAAGGAGCCTTTCATTTCATGTTAAGAAGCACTGCAGCACAGTGTCATTCCTAACAGCCTGCATCCCCTTTGGTGCCAGCGTTGACACTGGTAACTTACTACCTCTTCTCCTGTAGTAGAGCTCATATGAGTATAAAATCTTGGAGTCTTGAGCCCAGAAGCCTGTTTTCTAAAATTGTTGTATTAAAATTATAAATATGTATTTCTATTCACAACTGTAGCTTTATAACTACCAGTATTGATTTTCCAAGGCTATTAAATCATGATTTCCTTTAATGTAATGAATCACTTCAGTTTTATATACTGGTTGCCTGATAAGTAGGGAAATGAAGAGTTGCAGTTGCTTTAAGTATTGTATGGTAAAGGAAACCAGTCAGAGTGAGGAAACATAGTGTGGGAACTGCAAGGTGACTTGTTATAGGCCTGAGGATTTCAGATCTACTGAACACCGTCAGTGTAAAGAAGATTGCAGAATAAGAGAAGTGATTATGGTATGTTTTAACACCAGAAATACAGGGAACTACAGAAGAGACATTCTGAAACAAGTCACACTGCAGAAGCTACACAGGCTAAAACCCCTGTATTCCATATGCAGCATTAACTTGAGAGGTAGAAACTTTCTGAATGGACAGTCTCCAGTTAGAAGAAAAAAGTCCCTCTGGCTGATCATAAGGACACCAATTTTTGCCAAAGAAAACGTACGTGTCGAGGAGACTGCTCAAAAGGTGAGTGAATATGTTGAGGAATCCAGTGACCACACTTGTTTGTTGATGACAGCTGGTGTAAAGGAAAAAGTAGTGATTTTCCGGTGGAAAAAGAGACGTCAGGATGAGTTGCATCAGAACTAGGAAAAGCCTATTTTACAGTGCAGAAGTCTAACAGAAACAGCCATGTATTTCAGGTTTGGCTTGACACAACATTAATATGGGAAAATTTGGTTTAGGAAGAAATAGAGAATTCATATATATGGTAAGACGTTATGATCACTTTTGGTTGAAAAACTATAGAGAAAGGATCTTTTAGTCCACTGTAAGTTATAGATAATAATATGATCCCTGGGCACAGTGTTTGGCTGCAATTAGACTAATCTACACTTGATGCTTCTGGTGCAGCATAAGACCTATATGGATGACCTATACTCTTACAATGAAGAAACACAGTGACTACTAAACGACAAAAGAGAATGCGTAGAGCAGCTAACTTCACCCTGGCATCAGTCTTCACTTTGGAAATGCAATAGGATTGTGCTCCAAGCCCTGGCATCCAGGCTCGGCTAACAACTCAAAGGTGAAAATTATCCTGGTAGCCTGGGAAAGACAAGGATATTTAACCTGCAGGACTGGCTAATGTTTCTCTGAGACTGTAGAAGGAAATATATTATGATCTAGATATCGTTGTAAGATAAATGAGGATGTTGCAGTATGTTTTTGATAAAGCTTTACATCATACCTATATTTATCTATCAAGAATATTTTCATTTCATCAAATTTCAAATTCTGATCAGCTTTTTTGTTATATCTTTAAAATCAAGAACCTACTGGGAAAAAGAACTTTATTACAATCATCCCTATCTGGTCTTTCTGATGAATAAAATATGGCACTTACTTATTAGAACAAACCAGAAGGGATTTTTTTAGATTCAGCTTACACTTATTAACAAAACCCATCCTTTTCAGCAAAAAAAGAAGTGCTTCAGTTGAAGGTGGAAGAGCTCAGAAATGAAGGCTGAGGAAGATAAGTCCGTCAATATTTTTAATCTTCTTACAAAACTACAGAATGTTTCATTTAAAAACCGTCAGCAACAACACATCTTACAGCAAACTTGCCATCGTCATTTTGTGTTTGTTTTAAAATGCTCCACTTCACTGGTGGGCACGTTATGCTATGTTACAACACAGTCTTTCCAGAAATGGTAGAATGTTTATAAATCTGCAGGGAAAGTTTTAGCTATTTTTCAAAAATAGAATATTTATGAAGCTGGGTGTAAAAAACTGATGCACAGTTCAGAGCCTTATCCCGTCAGCCCTGCTCGGGGTCACTCTGGTCATGTTTACATCAATAGACATAGAGGTTTTTTTTCTTCTTTTCATCCCCAAAGCTGGAAGAAAAACGCATTAATTTCAGAATCTGCATAACAAGTTTGACGCCAAGATTTCTTCTAATAATGCCAAAATCACATAGAATACATGAAGGAGAATGACATAGACAGCAATAGAAGAACTTTTTGGTAAGTGTTCTAGTTAGGATATTACAATGGGTGAGAGCTGATACTTTGAGCACAATCCATCAGACCTAACATACACATTGATGCCCCTTTTTATCTTTTTATTTTATTTATATTATTTATAGTTTTTATATTTATAGTTTTTATTATTATTAATCAGTGTATTCTACCTGACTCCACTTTATTGCACTGGTATAAAGAAGACCTAAAATAAAGTAGACCTATAAAAAAGAACTAATACTACTTAAGTGAAATGACAATGAATGTGGAGCAGATCTTTTATTTGCACACAGGACATCTGGCAAAAATTATGCAATAAATAGCAGACTTGAGAGCATATGGTTTGCAAAATGGGCTTTCTTCAGATACAGCTTTTATGGCAGTGGTTATAAGCAGGTCATTCAATAGACAGAAATCGGTCACTGTGTGATGTACTTCATTGCTCTCTCATTTGGAGAATGTGTCTTCCTACAAAGCACGAACATCTAAAAAGAATATTTAAACACCTTTTGTGTAGAAGCTAAGCTCTTATAGGGAAATAACTCATAGGCATTACTCAGCTCAGGTTTGTGCTGGAGACAGGCTTTTTTATTACATTTATACAGCACCTAGCACAACAGGGGCTTGGTTGCAACTCATTTGTCTCAGACTCTAGCAATGGCTAAATAAAAATGATAGTAACGATGAGATGTGTATTCAGGAGATGTTTGCTTTTACAGAAAACTGTAGAAATGGCCAATTGGCTCTGTGTTTAATGGGTAGCGTTACTTCTGAGGACAATGAAATAATTCCACACCTAGGAAACAAGGAACTACATGTGTGTCTGACCTAGGGAATCCGAGCCCTTTATGCAATAAATCTTGGGAGAGATTCTGTAGACACACCTGGTGGTTAAGCTGGGGAACAGGGTTCACTTCTAGACATCTCTCACAATCTGTGATTAAAGAAGATTCCTGTTTACACTGGTTAAATAAACAGCAGCGAGGATAAGCACCTGCAGAGACATTTGTAAATCCCGGGTACCATCTGCTGGTGGAAGCTGGTAGTATCGAGCTCCCTGCGGACATCAAACTGAAGCAGGATTCAGGGCATGGCCTTCTACTGTCTCGATATATTCAAATATTATATTCAAATATAATTTGGATTTGAATATAAAGTTCAAATAGAGCTTTTGAGATCAATTTTTTATTTTTATACTAATATATAATAATTGTTGTGTATTCTTATTTCTAAACAATAGCATTACATTCCCAGGCCCAAATGAGTGATCTCTCACTCTCCCAAAATTCTGTCTGACTCCAATATCAGAGTTTATCCTGGTGAAAAGGTAACATGGACACCTGAGTTCTTCTGTCTGTTGGGTGGAGTCAGTGGATATCTATATTTGTACAGCTATAATTTGCCATATATGAGCATATTTTGCTCCAGAAGGAGTAATTTCTTTTTACTTCTTTTCATCACAAAAGTTCCTCTACTCCTAACTGTTTGGAGAACATCAGGCAGCTCTCGGGTAATTCAATGAACCTACAAGAACTGGTTGCTGATGGTCTTACCAGTCATTTCTCTATTGCTATTTGATATCTTGACCCATCAAAGGAAAAAATCCTGAATGCGCAAGTTAAGTGGGGTTTAAGGACAATTAGATATTCACAGTATGGGGCTGTAGATGAAAATGTAGTGGCTTTGATTCTAAATTTTCCAAATGCCTGTCAATTCAACCATTCTTGTTGCCATCATTATTCTGGATGTGCTATAATAAGGTCTCCAAATCAAACTGCTCAGTGATCAGATATAGCAAACACAGGAAAATAAATGAGAGACAACAATTATCCTTGGCTGTAAAACAAGATTGCCTGATTGCTGCTTGCCAGGAGGTTCTTACACTGTGATAATACAAGAAAAAATATTAAAAAATGAAATATATATGCATTATTTTCTAGGATTTTCTAATATTCTTTAACTACAATCTAGTTAAAATATCAAACTAATAGGACATATTTCATGCCTATGATGATTGATTGATATTTGTTTTCTTGTGCTTCAGCAATCTCTTTTGCTGTTCCCTAACTCTAGGCGTCTCGGGAGGCAAGGCTGTCCTGCCAACACGCAGAGAACAAGTCCCAGAAAAGTGAAGGAAACCAGGCATAAAATCTGGGCTGCGCTTCCAAATACCGCTGCTTACTGCTGTGAGAAAGAGCAGTACAGACCTGCTAGCACAGTTCAGGTAGCAGCCTAATCTGTGTCTTCAGAAAAGCAATGCCTAAAAAACATGTGCCCATAATGGCAAAAAAAACCCCTAAATTTGGTCCTGGTTGCATTTCTATCAAACTGAAATATTTTATAACTCCTGTTCATGCTAACTTGGGTTTAGCGTGCTCCTATTGAAGAGCACTCACAGGAATAAGGATGCCGACCTAATTAACAGACATTTCCTTCCTGGATACCACTGTTATAAAATGGCTTAACAGTGTTTCAGCCCAACCAGAAATTTTGCAGCTAGTCTTAATGATAAGCTATGCAAAAGCAGCTTTATTTCAAACTAATTCAGGCCTTACAGTAAAATGAAACACTGAATCTTCACTTGAATTAAATCATTGGATTAAGAGCGCATAAGAGTACTGCTATTTACATCTGTACACTTTGTATCACATCATCCTCTTCTCTGAAGCAAGATAACTATTGTTCAAGGATATGTAGATGTTGCTACAGCAGCTTATTATTATTTTTTATTAAAAAAATGCTTGCATTGGACAGGAAGCTCTCCCGTTTGAAGAAAAAAACCCTATTGTATCCATATTATTGAGGATATGAGATACTGACAGAAATATAAATTATTATACGAATTTCTTTTCCCACCCGGGATAGAGCTCTGTAGATCACTTTCATTAAAGTACTTTTCTTGGCATAAAAGTCCTCCTGTGCAATCTTTTGTATACTGTTTTCTTGCCATTAGTGAGATCATTTGACTGTTCTGTGGGAAGGCAGAGGTTAACATATTGTTTCGTATATCTTGCTGTTTTGAAAAGCAACTAGAANCTTTTGTATGATGTTTTCTTGCCACTTTTCTGTGGGAAGGCAGAGGTTAACATATTGTTTCGTATATTTGCTGTTTTGAAAAGCAACTAGAAACCTGGGTGATTCTGCAGAGCTCACGCTCACGAGCCCCTCTCCTAATGAAGACGCTGCTTTAAGCTGACATTTCTGGTTCCACTGTGATAGGCAGTTCTAGTTCAAGTAAGTTTATTTGAGCTACATTTTATGGTAAAAATGCTGCATGCAGATAGCTTTGCTGAGAACTACCTCAATTCAGCAGAGCTAGTGGGGCTGAAAGCTGTTTTAATGTGGCCCTTTCCTGAGGACTGGTTGCATTCAGGCAGGGCTGCAGCTTTGGTGCCAACCCCTTTGCAATCTTGTTTATCATAGCACAGTGTTGAGGAATAGCAAATAAAACATAAAGCTAAAGACTCAGATTATTTTTAATTCTAGAGAATTACAGATATTTAAGAATATTTGTCTGTAGATATATATGGCATAAGGAGTGCCTGTCCTAGCTGTGGAGGTCCCAGCACACAGTGGGTCCATGCGAGTTGCTCTGACCAGCTCCATCACCCACGGTCCTGCTGTCAGGTTGTCAGCCTGTCCCCTCGGCTGCTGGACACACTCCCTCCCACAGCCACAAATGTCACCTTGACTCATACAAGCTGCATGG
>VWPW01008644.1:0-33148 GCA_013389825.1 Crypturellus undulatus
ATCCCTCTCCCGTCTCTCCTTGGCAGTTGTCTGTGAGGAATAACACGGTTTGTGCTTCAGCCTCCCTTACGGAGCGAAAGCAATCAGCAAGCAGCAGGGCTGGCAGCTTGCACTGAAAAACGGCAGGCTACAACTTGCCCGAATTCTTCAATAATTTGTGCCACAGTCAGAGGCCCTTCCTAGAGACTCCTCTTCCTCTGGCCATGCTGGGGGGACTTGGCAGCACAAGCTCTGCAAAGTCTCGGCATCAGATTTGCAGGGACTGTATGGGCACCACTGGGGACTAATTGCAGCAGCACGAAGCATTTATTTCTGCTGCAGAAAGGGCATTGGCATCCGCGCCACTGCCAGCGTTTTGCAGAGTGGCTGCTTGCAGGATCGCATGGACAGACACGAGCCCAGTCTCATTAACGTACCCTACCACAGACATCAATGAAAGCAGAATTGCAGGACTACAGAATACACACAAATATTTTCATTCAGATAGTAAAGAGCCAAAGAATCCAGGATATATAACTCCTATTTTGTGTGGTTTCATCTTTCTACTATGGCCTTAAGGCATTTCCCACACTTAACATCATCCCCCCACCAGCTTAATTTAGGCACATGGGAATTTCCAGGTAGTACATTTCAGCTTGGGACTGCCTTTAAAGAAGGCAGGTGGGTACTCGCCAACTACTTTTTACCCATTTTATTACTTTCTTTGTTATTGCTATGAGAATAAATCCCATTTCCTATTTGGGATTCTAGACTTATTGGTACCAGTAAAAGTAGTCCTTGCTTGTTTGTCGTCTACTGATGCATCAACTTATTCTATAAGGCAGCACCATAATCCTGCTTTTACTAAGAAAAGGTAGTAAAAAAATAAAATAAAAAATAAAAAACCCACAGTATTGAAGGGAGTCTTAAAACCATCTCTGAAATTTTCAGAGCCATTTTACAAATAGTAGCAAACATCTGAGTTTTTCCTAGGTTTGCCACAGACATTTATGACACTGTTTAGAAAACACAGTCTTCACAAACCATAGCTTTTGTAGACAAGGTCTAGAGTCTGGTTTCACATTATGCACACAAGCTTTCAGAATTGTGAGAGAAGAGGATTTATGTATTCTTTACATAAGTGTTTTTGAGGAGATTAAGCCCTCACCTGCCTGTATGCACTCGTGCAGTGGTACCCACTACCCATGGCCGTTCAGAAGAAATAACAGGACTCGAGCTCAGGGCATGGAAAGTTCACCAAACCACACAACACATTTAAATCCTCAGCTCCGTGACAGGATTCAGATGTTTTCACAACAGAGCTGATGTCCCCCAGATGCATCAGACATCACATGGGCAGGCAGCAGGGACACCAGCCCATGCGTGTGCTCCCATCACCTGCAAGAACCAGGCTGGTGCTCACGAGCAACTCTGCTAACACACATGGTGCAGCCTCCAAGCAGGAGTTGAATAGTTACTGCTCAACAGACCAGGTTCTCATGTTTGTTTCTCCCTACGTTATACATGAGTTAATTTAAATTAACTTGGAGAGCTGCCCTGCTTTGGAGATTCAGGTCATATTTCCCGTTGGGCACCTCACCATCCTCAAATACACACCAAAATGCTAGTTATTGTTCCCAGAATAAATCTAATAATCAAGTCTGCAACAAAGTAATTAAATATTTTCACCATTCCCAAGCCCGTATTTTTGCAAGGGGACAACTTGAGGTTGAGATAACCCAAATTCAACCCCCTCTCCTCCCCTACAAAGACATTTGGAGTGAAAAAAAGCTAACACTGAGCTGCTGTCAGTCTCTACTGAGGTATCCACCAGCGAGACTAGGTCAACAGGATGTGGTTATAACCATAACCTCTCCTATATCCAAGTCCTCTCTACTCTTCTCTGTCTTCTCAGGCAGTGCCTGTGGAGCATTAAGATGCTCAGGAATGCTGAACAGCAAAATAAAAATGACTCCAACCAGCCCAGCTGTCTAATGTGTCATTGACTTCTAGGGGATGAAGATTCAAGAGTCTAACTTCAAACCTAGAAGCAACAAAAGGGATCCTTGAAGATCCCTTCAGGGGATCAGTTGCAAGTTTTAATTTGGAGAACAAGTGTTAAGATTTGTCCCTATCCCTGGGAAATGCAAGTTACACAAATGCCTTCATACTTCCCTGAGGGTGAGTGCACATCACAAGTATTGTAAAGATATTACAGCAAAAATCTCCTTTTTCTTTCTTAAAGACAGTCAAAAAGCATGCACTGTGATGTTTATTTCCATATTTGTATGAACAGCATAATCCTGATTACTGTTTATGTTTCCTGAAAGAAGGAAATACCCATCCTTGCATTTCTGAATACAGAAGAGGAAAATGAGGACACATGTTCACAGCAATCATCAAGACAGATTAGGGCCCTATGTGGTACATGTTTTACACAGATGGGCCTGTCAATGCCTTGTGTTTTCCCTCTCCTCATTTTTTGCAGTTCAGATATGGATTTGGAGCCAACTATTAACACTTTGACCTATGTCTATCTGCACTGAACAAGGAAAAAAAAAAAAAAAGAAAAAGAAAAACTACCACTCCACTAAAAAGCACTTTCTAGTCTGCCAAGATTGAGACAGAGAATCTTTATCTTTGGTAATTCAGCCCCAGCCGAAGCCTTTAAATCATCTCAGGATTTTTATCTAGAGCTGATGGCCCAGAGGGTCCTAATCATTTTCCTATGGATAAATGAACTATAGAAAGATCAAACTACTTGATTATAAGAAAGTTTGTGTTAATGAAAGGACTTAAAACCATATCCACCAAATCCTTGACAAGAACTCAAAAACCAGCAGAATTTTACCTATAAGATTTTTTTGAGCCTCTGGGACAAAAATATACATTTTCTCAGATGATATTCAGATACATTTCTGCCTCAGATCAGAACAATTCTTCAAAATTTTGAAATTTCTCATAATGGAAAGTTGATGGCTCAGAAAAAACACTGGTTTATACATGAATTGCTCCTTTGTTTTCACTTTTAACAGTCTATATGATACTAGGAAAAAAAAGTGAAATTACCTAAGCAGCAACTGAAGTATCCTGCTTTGGAAGACAGATACGGGAACAGGACTGATCCTAGAGGAAAAAAATATATGGCAGTGTTAGATTTTGAATGAACAGCATGTTTTCACAATGAGCCTGGTGGAATTCATTTCCTGATGGACAGATACTCAATCAACAGTTCTGTGAGCAGCTCCACTCTATTGTTGGAGGTACTAATCAAGCAAATCACATACTGCCCACATCCAAACTGTGCAATTCCTGCCATGTGCTGGAGACTGGAGCACAGATTGTGCAACATAGCTGTTTAGAACAACAAAATACCTCTATTTTTCACTCCCAGGTTAAATTTGCAGAGGTCCTGGTAGAATTTGGAAGCAGCAACTAAAATAAGAAAGCAGCCAAATGTGCCCTGTTGGTACTCCATTCTCCAGGTGAAGAATATCACCAAGAATCCCTCCTGTTGTGAGGCTACTGAGATGCACCAAGCTGTCAGAGGAGCAAATCAAACACATTGCACTCATGCTGCCCTTGGTCACAGACCTGTACATGCTGCACAAGGACGAGTTCCCTTTGGTGCTGCTTCCCTTCACTCCTAAAGCTCCTTATTCTTTTCCCCTTTCTTCCCCTTCACTCCAACACTATCCTGGTGGCAGAGTGGGAAGCAAGGTGCAAGTCAGCCCACCTGCAGCTAATCTTATCCTAGAAGGTGCTGGGCTGTGCAGAAGGCTTTCAAACCCAGAGGTATTGCCTACTACATGGAACAGACCACTTTGAAGCAGATTTACTCTGTCTTGATCCTTTGGGGAGCAGCAGCCCCAGCTGCACCTTGGAAGATAGGTAAGACCAGTAAAAATTATTCTGCAATGGAGTTTCCCAGTACTCAGGAGCTACCTAGGTCTTTTTACCGTGTCAGACATGCACTTCTGTCCATTATGGGGTTTGATGTAGGCTGCCACACATTTTGCTATCGACCTCTCCTTTCCCCAAAGCCACAAAAGTTCCTCCACCTCATATTAAGGAGACATTTTCTACTGCTTTGGGCAGCAGCAGGGAACCCTGATTTTTATGCCTTTGCACTGTTTTGCAGGGAATTTGAGAACTTTGCTCAAAATGCCACGGCCTTGGTGCTCAGTTTCACATAGAATATTCTGGTTTATGGAAGATTTCAGTTTTATTTGAACTGAAACTAGAAAATAGGTTCTTCTGGTTTGGGTCAGATATAAATAAGCAGTCTTCTGAGCAGGCTGCAATACAGAGCTCAAATGTGAACACCAGAGAATATATAAGAATAATTCAGCATTGCAATTTTGGTTATGGCATAATGTGTGGTTGATGGTTTCAGTAGGTGCTTTTACTATACTTAGTGGATCAGAGTGAAGCTCATCTTATGCAGAGCAAGAATCAAAGATGAGCTGTAAATTTCTACTCCCAAAGTACTGGCATCCAAGGAAACAGCAAACAGAAAAAGACAACACCTACTTGAAAAATAAAAATCGCATGCCAGCCACTAAGAGTCAGGGTGTGCGATGCAATTTCCTTCTGCTTGGATCATGTAAAGTTTATACATTGATTATTTTCTCCTCTAGTACAGCCCGTCTCAGCAGGGACCGTAACTCCACCTCAGCATACAGCACATCAGGTGACAGGTTGAACCAACCCTTCTTTCAGGGCAATTCTGACATCCACATGCTGAATATTCATCGCTAGCCAAGACACACAGCAAAAGAAAGGAGGCAGTTGTTTGAGCAGCTGGTCGACTGGTTCCCAGAATTGAGAACAATGATCAGAACCAAAAAAGTCATCCTTTACAGCTAGCAGGAGGAGGAGGTCTGCCTGGAAAGCTCTGATCCTACTGAAGGAAAACGCCTTGCTCTAGGCTGAAAAGTCATTCCTATTTTCTCAGCTGCTTTCAGTTCGCTTTTATATTTGCATTTGAATCAGCACCCTTGGAACAGGGTGGAGCCCAGGTTTAAAAGCCAAGAGTCATTTGAAATCTCATCTTTCTCTGCACCAAACTTCTCTTATTTGATACTGCGAGAGATGGGAAGTGCTTTAGCAGGGCCTCCCATGGCTTGTTCCCAGTCCTCACTGCTGCTGGGGGTGCTCGTACCCCAGCACAAAAGGGCCTGTTCCAACAGGATTCCCTCCTCCAAGCCTAGGACTGCCTTGCACTAGGAGGGATTTGCTGGTAGAGCTAGACCACAAACCACCCTAAGGGAAATACAGCTCACACCCATAAAAGAATTATTTTTCAGGACTGCTCCAATCAGTTTTCTGAGCAAATAAGCTACACCAGGAACAGCACATTGCTGGTGCATGAATGCATCTCCATTAAGGCTTTTCTCCAAATTAAAAATAAAAGTAGAAAGTCAGAATTCTGCTGCAGGGAATTAACGACAGGGTCAGCACTTCAGCAAAGATTTTTACAAGGATATTATATAGACTCCTGATCATTTTTCACATTAGGAAAAGTAGTTGTGGGTGTACACTATCAAACTGATTTGAGAAAGATCACAAAAAGACAGTGACAATTGGCTATTTAGAGTTTGCAGAACCTCTTACTGAAGTACAGTACAATTTTACTCAGACAACTAAGCAAGATGGGTGATCAGTATTAAATAATTCATTTAATGTTATTATTTCTGAAGCTTAATACAAACTGGACACAGACATGAAATAATAGCAAGCTGATTTTTAATCACTAATGATAAAATACATTAAATTCTGCATTAGCTGCAACTGACACAGTGCCTTTGATTTCGCTAATTGACCTTAATTGATTAAATTGATACTTCATATTTGGATTTCACTGCCAGCACATTCTGTCACTTTCTATTACAAACCATTATGGAAGATGCCTCAGGATCATACCTGAATATCCCTCCATTTTATTCTCCCTTTCATCCTCTAATTAATTGCCTAGTTTCAGTGCTCATATCCCACTTGGAGCAGAGAGGCCGCCTCGCTGGTGAGCAGCCAGTGCTGACAGCCTGTCCTGCTACAGCAAGAGATGGCAGATGCTCTTCAGGCTAAAGTGCTAAACCTACCCCAAAGCAAACCCCTCTTCTACCTAAGGCATGTGCCTCAACGCCCCATTACATACAGAACCCGTTCAGTTCATGTTACTTATGCATAACCCAAGAATTTAGCCAATGCAAAAAAAATTAACTGTGATTTCAAGGTATAGGCAAATTATTTCGTTTGCTTAGAAAAGGAAAAAATACTGCACTGAAACTGCAGAGAATAACACACATAAATCCTATTGTGCATGGAATTAATCATAAAAGTATAGGTGCTGCTCAGCAGTCACACGGTGAATAATTTATTACAACTAGTTATTAGAGAAACAGTCTCATAGGTGGCGATTTGTCTTTGGGAGTTTCGGTCAGAACTCGCCATGTGAAGCCAGAATGCAGCATGACCCATATATGCTATTAAAATGTGTAGCACTCACTAGATTTCTGAGTATATAGGAAAATGTGTTAGCACAATTCCAAGAATTTATATTCATGAGAGCAAGTAAAGTAGGTAATATGCAGACACCAGCAACTGCAGGTAGTTATCAGGAAAAAAGGAACTAAATACTGGGAGGAGGAAACAGCAAACAATACTTCTCCAAGACTGCCTGTCTTGGAGAGAGTCTTCCAAGAAGAAGAAACAGTACTGCTTGGTACTGCTTGGTTTTGAGTTACCCTAATGATGTGGGGTACTGTCAGAGACAACATTACAGCAAGTACATGATGCTGAAGGATAAATCAGCAAGAGGTTGTTTATCCTCACCACAAAACAGAGATTCAAGAAATAATAATCCACAACGCAAGCCTTTTAGGCTGCTAAGGTCAGCAATTCCTGCAGATGACTGTCATGCACATTAATGCAGCATGAAGGTTTTTTCAGAGCAAACCACCAAAATTCCCAGCATCTAAAAAGCTCTAGAGAATTACAACCTGCAAATGCCTCTGTCCAACTCCACATTCCCAAAAGAAAAACACATCTGGATCCAACGAGCAGGATTTGCTTGTAGTACTGGGAACATAATTCCTCTAAAACATAGCATAAATCAATGCTTATTTTCTTTTTCAAATTGGTGCCTGATAAGTTTTCTCCCATGAATGGGTTCTTCCAAGTTCCTGCTGCACTCAGGTTCTCTATCTTATCTAGATCTTTATCTTATCTATTACATGAGTCAAAGGAGGGGAGGAGGCTTCTTTACCTTTCCTAGTACACAGGCAAGAGTTTAAGGAGCAAATTCCTTATTTTTCTCCTATAACATGCCTGCAGCTTCCAGCAAGTCTCTGACACCTGGTGGAGGGCACACTGATACCCAATACACTGCCACAAATATTCCTATGACTTACTCTAAAAAGAGAGAGACATTTTAATGCATTTCTGTTGTATTTTGGACATCCAAGCATTACAGTGCTTTTTATATCATGGATTTTAGCTTGAAAGTTTTAGTTAATATTACAGATCAATAAGAGTAATGACAGTAGCTCACATTTACAGATGAAAGTTAATACAGATTAGGACAGAAGTCTTTCAGCTGTCACAGCCATTTCTCCATAACTCCTTGTGCAGACAGCTGTAATTCCAAAATATCCTCTTCATACAGATCTTTACTTTGGGCATTCTTTGAGCTGGGAAGTTAATATCTCTGCTACCACTTCCTTAAATTTCTCCTGAAACTATTTAATCCTTCCAAAGAAATGCATTAATAAGTCTAATACCTAAAGGAGAACAACAGAAAGACCATTCTAGCTAGTGCTAGAAAGAGTTTTAGCTTTGATAAATTATTCCTGCAGGGAAAGTCAAATAAGCTATCCCAGCACAAGTTACACTTTATATTTTTAAAGTCTTTCACACAGGGATTCATGCAGCTTTTTTTACTCTCTCTGAATTAGGGACACCAGAGGATCAATCAACAGGATCTACTAAGGGCCACATCCCTGATAAGCTTTATTTTTTAAAGTGTAATTAAAATATCATTTCTACCTTTTCCTTGCATCAAACTTAAGGGAGCCATTTTCTTGTGCTAAATTCCTAAAGATTCCATGACATGATCAATGGAGAATAGTAAAAGCATATAATAAATCAGCCCAAATTCTAACTCTGTCTAAAGGGTTTATAGAAAGCTCTGTTTCACACTCCAAAATCTGAATTATAATTAATTTCAGGAATCAACCAACCTATTCTCACTTTAGAAATGTCAGGCTGAGCCATGCATTGTGTGAGATCACAATTACAATTAATCAGAAGTGCAGACGCGCACACACACATCTTTCCACTTAAATTCTTCGGCCAAAAAAAAAAATTACAATCCTGACAGATGCTAAATGATCTTTTCAAATACTCGCTGCTGATAAATGTTACAGCTTCGCAGCCCTGTGCTAATACAGAGCTTTTCAGCAGCAAACAAGCTGCATTTGACAACTCCTGCGTTAACTCTAACACCATGCTGATGCCGTGACAGCTTTCTCTGGAGCTCTCTATCCCCTCAGAGGGCTACAAGGATGCAAGAATCCAGTATATTAGAAACTAACTAAATAAGTGTGATTCTTCATACAAAATGCTCATTTTCTTTCAGAGATTCTATGAGGTATTAGTAACTGCTGTCATCTTCAACCCGAGCGGTGTTTTCCAGCCTTATATCGCCCTGCTAAGGCAACAGGGCTTTCTCTGCCTGCATCCAGTTTGGCAAGGTGGGGAAGCACAGGTTTTGGAAGATAAGACCATCAGTAGGTCTCTTGACTTGTCCCAAATTTCATTTTGTGCTGTGAAAGCCGAGTGCTTCCCATCAGAGACAGCTTAGTGCAAAGGCGCTTTGCTCCCACCCTACGACAGGGCAAAGCATCACTCTGGTTGCTCTATACTGCAAAGAGAAACACATTAATAACAGGAAGATGCTCCCCTCGCTAATACTTCAGTGCCACACCAGTGCCCAACAGAAGGCAGCTCTACTATTAACAGAAATACCCCATTATTTTGTAATAACACAGGTACTTTCACGTGTATACAAGCAACGCACTTTACAGTATGCAGCTGACACTTTGGACCCAGGCATACCCACAGGATCTTCATGGTTAGCACTCTGACATGCTTTTATCTCTTTCTTTTGAAGAGAGGAGGAAACACAAGGAACATTGTCGCTGGGAGCACTCCAGAAGGCATTTGTCCCTTCCCATGTCCCATTCCCTCTCCCTGCCTGTGGCTTACCAGCTCCACATCCACAGTGCCCACCCCTAGTTAAAGTAGACCAAAACGCCAGCAGCAGCTTCCATGACACGCTTGGAAACAGGCAGAGCTTTACTTGCTCTCCTGTCCTGCAAACCTAGTCCTTCCACTCCTCGGGTGCATGTCCCCCAGATCCCAGGATTCCACAATCCCTCCAGAGGCACATCCTCCTCATCCTCCTTCCCGCCAGCCTCACAACCTCAGGTGCTCATCAAAGCCTGGGCAGTCTTTACCAGGCAATAGCAGCTAGAAATATCCCTTCGCTTCACTGTCACCTGCAAGGGGAAAAGGGACAAAAATAACCACTCCCTAATTTAATAGGAACATCGAATAAAAGCACCTCCTCCTCTACCATTTATCTGCCCTTGGAGCTATTTTTGTCCAGTTCACTATGAGAATTGTTACATTCTGTTGTGCCTAAAATATTCCTCTTCTTTAATCACTCTGCAGTGCTCCTACCTGCAGTAAATGAACTGAGCAGACAGGAGAAATTTATTACAGCCACCAGCCAGCAATCAGATTCTTCCCTCAGTTCTTTGGGCTACTACAGTTTCCAGCAGTTCCACTTTTTAATAAAACTGATTGCAGCTGAATGGTCAGCTGCTTCTGGAGGAGATGCCAAGACTTGTTATTTCATTACACACATATCCTTACTTGTGTATTCTCCGGAAAGGCTTTATGTAAACACTGAGCTTTGTCCAGTTGACAGAACATGACTGAAGCACTAGTCTAGGAACTAAAATACACACTATTCCTCCCAGTGCTGCTCCCCATTTCCTAGGTAACAGCAAATAAACACCTTTCTTTTGCCCCTCTTCCAGAGCTAGAGCTCTCAATGGGTTTTGGGAGGGAAAAAATGGGAAAAAATACCTGGGCAAGTTCTGTTTGTCCAATTCTTCATCAAAAAGGTGATGAAAACTTGTGTACAACCACCCAGGTCTCATAGGGCAAACAGAAGCCGAAAAAAAGTCTTCATTGTGAGGTAAATGCAGGCAATATGGACCAAAAAGCTGCTTCCCTTCTCACAGGCACAGTTAGAGTGTCCTTATCCCAAAATCTTGGGGATCTTGCAGATTCCCACTCCACTCCCAGAGCAGCCTTGGAGCCCACAGATGGGAAAGCAGAGGCGAGAGCAATGGGGAGCTGCTCGGTCAGTGCAGGGACAAGGACCAAGCGTTAGCTATGATGCTCTGGCCTGGCACAGAAGAGATGAGAAGCAGCAAAGGCTCTGACCTGAAAAGGGGTAAAAATGAAAGTAAGAATGGATGGGAGCTTTCTTCTGTGAGGAAGAGCAAAAAACAGCATTTAGATCCTCTGTCTGTGAGGGAATCAGCGAGCTGGGGACAGGGAGGCCTGGGGCAGATGCATCCTTGGCACCCATGTAAGGGAAGCTCTGGCACATGGCACCACACAGCAAGGGACTTGGTCATCTCAAAGACGGGTGAACTTGTGTCTGAAATCTGACAGCTGGAGGAAGGTGACGCTGGATTAGAGGATTTAGCCCTGGAAGTGCAGATGGTTAAGCTTGGAGGAGCCATCACAGCAGCTTCTCACAGACAGGAGACCGCGGCAGCATGCAGAGAGATGAACAGGGTCTGTGTGTCACTGCAAACTTGGCATGGACAGAAAGGGGACAGCAGAGGGGAGAGGGGCCCTTTCCATATGTTTGGTACAGAGCATGGTATCGCCCCAGGAGGGATCAGTGGGAGAAATCAGCGCTATCTTCCCCCGGCTAACAGCAGCTCGGCATTTCATGAAAGAAATGCTGGCAGCTCCGGGGAACCTCAGCACTCGAGTCAGAAGCAAGTGCACCACAGAAGAGATGTCTGCTTGTCCTTGGGTTTTCTAGGGCATATTGTGTGCTGTGCTCAAGGGCAGGAGGACACTCCCGCTGGAGGACTTAAGTCAAGCTGAAGTCACCCCAGAGCGAGAGGAGACACCAAAACCAGAGCCTGCAAGAGTGCTGAGGCACATAACCAGGTATGAAGCATCAAACCTCCTCTTGTGACTGAGGGGCCATGATGAAGTTTTGTCAGGCATAGATGTAAAACAAGCTAAAGCAGCACAGCAAACAGGAAGGTCTTGCTGTATCTCAAGGACTTTCTTCATTCAGCCTAAAAGCAAACCTTACAGCTATTATCTGAACATCAGTAAAGCTAATCTCACATACACAAAGCTGCCTTTTGAGGTAGCATATTTGCCCTGGAGTCCACTTTAGCAGATACAGCCAAAAATACATCAGCACAGTCTCTAAGAGTATTTCCATACTATGTATTATTTATCCAAGTCCCTCCACAGTCCATGACACTTACCTATGAGGCAGTCAAGAAATAACAACATCCAAGAAGCAGGTGCTAGAAAACATATCCATCACCTACAGCTTGCCACGCAGGCAGCAACGAGGAACGACTTCTGCTGCAAGAGCCAAAGCAGGAGAGGTGCTGAGGGCAACTGCTCTGACAGGGCTGGGAGAATCGGGGCTAAGTAGTTGTGGCACCTCTGTGCCACATCGCTCTGCATCCATGCCAGGGCGTATGAGCTCTCAGGAAAAACAGGGTTCAGAATCTAGCATCTCTACTACTGAGAGTGATTGGAAATTTTATGCCCCTTTAGATTACTTCTGGTTTTGTCTATATTTCTCTAAACACTTCCCAGCTGGAAATTAAGCACCATTAATAAATGTCAATGCAATTAACTTTATGGTCATGAGTGACATTAAGTGACTCAAATTGGTAATGAAAGTCATCTACGTCCCTTCTGGTGTAGTAGAAGGCACTTAATTCTGGATAAGCAATTTCTGTTATTTTGGACTGTTTGTAAAACTGGATTTTCAGTTTTGTTACTTAGCTGCCTTGTGACACACAGGGAAGTGGGGGTGCAATTAAAAAAGTGCATGTGTGAAGCCTGATAAAGCATTTCCCAGTCTGCTTTTACAACATCCACTCTGCTGTCTTGGTCCAGAATTTCCCCAAAGTCAGTGAAAAGACTGATTTGAAAAGCTGTCCTTCACTTGACCTACTGAGTTTTCCTTCCAGAATTCTCAGGATGCTACATTCCCAGCCTCAGCTGGCTTCCTTGAATTAGTTGTTTTGGAAGATTCAAAACCCCAAACAGTTCAAAGCTCAGCTTCCTTTCACTTTTTTTCCCCTAGTTCCAGTTGACTAGAAATTATGGGAAAGAGAGAGAGAAAGAAATAGGACAACCATTATCCATCCAGAACGTGCAAGTGGCAGGTATGGCCCTTGCTNAGCTTCCTTCCACATTTTTTTCCCCTAGTTCTAGTTGACTAGAAATTACGGGAAAGAGAGAAAGAAATAGGACAACCATTATCCATCCAGAACGTGCAAGTGGCAGCTTTGGCCCTTGCTAAAGCCCTGGAGGTGGCCAGGTCTCCCCTCACACAATCCCGTCTTGCCTGGCCACGTTCCTGCACACACCTCGGTGCTATGAAGTGCCAGTAGATTAAGCTGGAGAAAAGTGTTCACCATGATCCACAACTGGCTACAAAAAACACACCCATAGAGTCCAGTTTGCCCAGATTCCAAAGGCTGATTCCAAAACTGCAGCAATGAATAGGGTTTTTCCACTAGCAACCAAGACTTTCAGATTATCTGTTAATCTTGCACAAGTCGTTTCACCTCCCTTTATGTCAGTTTGCCCCTCTGGAAAGATAGAATAAAAGGATTTCTCTGCTTTACTGAATTAGCTTTGAGATCTCCCAATGGAAATTTGGGATCTGTGTTATTACAGTTAGATCAGCTTTTAAGACCAGTAGGGGCAAATCATTTTGGAAGACCTCAACCTTGTATGCCTAATGAGAAATCTGGGTTCTAGTGGGAATGGAGCACTTAATCCAGAATGTGAAGAAATTGTCTTGAATCTACTATAAATTGATTTAAAAGATAGATGAGAAATGGTATAATTACAGAAGTTAATAAACTCAGGGGAGTCATTAGACAAACTATGAAATGATTTTTTTTTAAAAGAGCAGAAAGAAAAGATAATGGAATTCAATCCTTTGAACTCAACTTTCCTTACAATGTTTTCTCAACTGAGGAAAGTCAGTCAAACAAAAGTCAGACAATTTTTGAGCTTTATCTTTGAGTATTAGGTTTAAATGAAATTTGATGAGATAAGGGATGGGCACTATTTAGCTTGATGGAATAAAAAATATTAAGCATGATCCACCAAAAAACTACTGCAATAATCCATCATTTCCTAAACACTTAATTCTTCGTAAGGATTTAGCATTATATAAACTTTATCAAAAAATATGCTGAAGAGAATGCTAAAAATGAAGCAGACTACCTAATTTAAAAAATCAGGTATCTGGCAAGTAAGATTTAAGCAAGCATTCTCCAAAGCGCCTCCATGAATTACAAGTCTAATTTTTATTTATGAGAACACTTAGGATAAATGAAAAATTTTCTACAGGAAAATTTTACTAAAAATCCAGGTGACAGAAGTACTTATTTTTTCATTTTTACGGCAACAAAAAATACATGGTGCAAGAAAGGCTCCTGGAGTTTAAGACTGCTTTTATTTCATTTCTTACCACAAAAAATGAAAGAGTGAAGGGAAGATTATATTGCCAGGTTTCACATTATTAATCGTGAAGGAAGTAGTTGCCTTAAATGCATTTGATTACATCGTAATAATCATAGAATCTGGCACGTTGTAAAAGGAGCTGTTCCCCAGCAGGGTCTTTACGCTGCCTGCAAACTGCTCCGTCCCGACCGCTGACAAGTTGTGACAACTGCAGCGAGCCGGCTGGGAGGGTGTAAATATAACCGGCTGCGCTGCCACGTGAGGATCATGTGTCGACACGGGAGCATCACCAGCGCGGTGAGGAAGGCAACGCTGTCCCTTGCGTCGCTCCTGCGGCACCCCGGGAAGCTCCTGCAGGAGCTTCCCGGGGTGCCGCAGGAACGACGCAAGGGATGGTGTTCATGCACATGCAGGACAGGACCACTCGGCAAGACACACTCCGAGGGCTCGTCCTCAACTCGGGGATGTGCCCCTAGGAAAGTCGGTGTTAATACTCATAGAACACCTGGAGGGAAGTTCTGCACCCAGAACATGCCCAAGTGCTGAGAAAAGGCTGATGAACACACCTATCAAATGGTTGGAAATGGAATTAAAAATATATACACACAAATCCCTATTGTTGAAGCATTTCAGAAGCATCCCAAGGCCAAGATATGCCTTCTCCAGTTTGCACCAAAGCAGTGCAGAGCATTCAGGAGCATCTTCCTGCCTCCTCGCTTTGCCTTACACGTCTCACCCTCTTCCAGGTCCCTCCCAAAGGCATTTCCAACCAAGGCTTTCAGAAATTTCAACATGACTTAAGCTGCATCAGCCTTGGTCTTTTGTCAACAGCTCAACAGATCCAAGATTCAGCATCAAACTGAGGCTCTTTTGTGACGAGTGAGTCAGCTGTCACATGAGCAAGCAAGAATGCATATTCACAACCAGGCTGCTCCCAGAAAAACAGACCTTTCAGCAACTGTTTTTCTTTGACCACGGCAGTCCTGCTTTGTCTCCTGTATTACTTACTGCTAAACAGAGGAAATAAAAGTTTTTATTATTTTAATTAAAAAATTTTTAAATTTTAAATTTTAATTAAAAAATCTATCACATGCACAGGCGTTCAGACTGGAATTTGGATATCCAAGTGCTGTACCTTGATGAGGTACAGCAAAGTAAACTCATGAAAATTGCTGCTGCCCACCCGATTCCAACTGCTAAAGAGCCTAATAGCCCAATTCAGCTCCTTTATTGCCCCCTGGATGGCTGACAAGGACAAGGTCCTGGAGAGAAAGAAGCAAAAATAAGTGCAAAAATTTGCAGAAATTAAGTGCGGGAGACAACATATAGCAAATCAGGACCTTGATACCCCCCCTCTAACATCACTATAAGAGAATGTTGTGGAGGGGAAGGGAATCTATTCTTCACATGCATGTAGATTAGACAAATAACAAAATAAAACTGGGGCCAAGAAAATTTAATTTGGACATCAGGAAATAATTTCTAAGGGTGAATATAGTTGTGCTCTGGAATGGAAAGCTTAGAGCAACTGGGGAAGATAGTGCTAGAAGGTTAAAAAGAGATGAGCTCAATGACTTCCTGAGGTCCCTCCAATGCCTAATTTAGGATAAATCACTTCATTTTTCTCCCCTCACAGGATTATCACCTCTATGACCTAACTTTCAAAAGCAAGAACATCTACTATGTCTTGAATCAACAGACCTTGTGGGGTTTTAGAAAAACTATATAAACCAAGTAATTATAGCCTTTTATGATAGTTTTCCCACAATTATATATGGACTATAGCTCCATTTGATCCAAGAACATCATTAAGCATCTGGCTGACTGGCCTCCTTTCAACCAGGATCATCAGCCGTTTTAAATCACATTCTTCAGCTACTCCTAAATAACATTCATGGGTTACAAGGTGTCAGTCTCCATATTTAACTGCCTTAGGTACTTTGTTGTTGCTAAATGGAAGGGTTCAATTTGGCATTACTACAGGCAAATAATTTGATAGTGCACATAGTTAAAATTGCACTCAAACAGAGCACATGTGTGATTTATGCATCATCTTTACTTTTTTTAAAATCAAAATCACATCTTGAAGAGTAAACCTGGAGAGATAATAAAGGAACCGTACAGATCTCATGCATGCGAAATCCAAAGGAGGACTTCAGTGATCAATAAGAACCTGATCTTGACAACCACTGCACACACTGGCACCAGCCCAGCAAAGCACTTAAGTGCATGCTTAAAATTAAGTATACAGGTAGTTTCATTTAAGCTAATGGAATCACTTAAGTGCTTTGCTGGATTGTGGCCAGTCTCTCCAACATCTTGCAATGTCAAATACACAGAGCACCGGCCTTACCTAATCACAGTAGACTTTAATTGACAAAAATCAAAGTAATGCAGCATTTAGACTGTTCCCCTCTCTATACAACAGCTATGGTAATTGCAGTGGGTAGGACAGAGTTTGTTTATCCTGTCCCAGTGCCTGAAGTATCCTGTTGGAGTCAATCCACCAGGCCACAGCTCTGTCATAAGCCCTTTCCCAGCAGCTCCTCACTTCACTTTTCACCCAGCACAAGTCATTGAAACAATAAATGGACCTTTCCCCACCACAGCTCCATGAGACCACTGGATTCCCACACAAGTTTTGTTTTTCTCAAGTATGTCTCATCCTTCGCTGTTATCTCTTGCTGACATACTCACGTTTAGACTGTAGACTCTTTTGGAAACTGTTTCACTTGTGCTTTCAAACTCTTTACTTTTTGTATAGCTCCAGAGAGGCATAATAAGGGGTGTATGAGAAATAGTATTGATGCTGCTGTAACTAAAGAGAGCAGACTGACAACCTGAACATCTCCATGAGCTGAACACCACCACTCTTGATACATTGAACTTACTATTCGACTTCTAAGCAAAGGATTAGTACACATAGAAACATTAGCTTAGTCTTGCCTCTCTACACAGGCTCCTGCCAAAACAATCCTGCAGTTGTTCTGAAACAGCCCATTTCAGCAAAAACACACAAGACATCTCAGCATGAATAGAGAATTAACTTTTCACCACAGTATTTTTCTTTAAACGCAGTTGTGAAAGACAGAAATGACACTTCTGGGAACTTGTCAGACTATTGAGTTTAGTGCAAACAATGACAGGTATCACAGCGGTCTCAAGTGTGTGGGTAGTAGCATGGGTAAGGCACAGTGATGGTGAACCAAGGTGCTCTGTCCTGGGGGCATGCAGCACAGCTCACACAATACGGGTCTTTAGCTGCTTCTCCCCAAGTACAGAAAGGGCACAGGACCAAGGCAAGCCAGAATCGAAATACGGCAAACAGCATCACGCAAAGAGAAGAGAAATAAGCTTCCAGAAATCTGAATGTAATGTGTCTTTGTTACGCTACTTGTCCATGACCAGTTAAAATAGGTATCTTTCATCTATGTTTGCTCAACAAGCCTGTGTCTAAAACAAGAAGCTTCCCCTAACGCAAACAGGGAAACATCTGCAGTGAGTAGAGTCCTGGACCTATACAGACCTTCCAAGAGCAGGGTTTTCCTGCAGTGGCTCTCTGAAATGTCATTATGGTTTCCAAAATTTGTTTCATGCACTTTTTACTGCAATTAAATCACTGCAGGTAAGAATTCAGTAAGTTTGTTTTCACAATACCTAGACAAAATATGCCACCTGAAATTCATCATCCTTGCAGTGGCTGAAGGATGACTCCAGATTCATAGCAGCCCAGTTTTATACTCAAGAATTTGTGCCATTATCAAGCCAACATACACACTAGAAAGCAGGATAATTCAGATATGCTGGTAGCAGTATTACCTCTATATTTGGTGCATCATGCTTGCAGACATGATTCATCTTTTTGTACAAGTTTGAACAAGAATCTTAAATCCTTGTATCCAACAAATTGTGTTGGACCTGTAAGTAGTTATGCACTCAGGACTCCTGCTGGAAGCAACAGCATGTTTTGCAGCTCAGAAGATATCTAAATTGAAAAGCAACTTGGAAGATAAATATTTACCCTGTGAAAGTGGATGCTACACAGAATGAATTTCAGCCATAGTTGGGGGCCAAATAAAGTCTTACCTACAAACCATGTCATTGAAATCACACCTCTGGCTGAAGAGAAAGAATACTTCACCCTTTATAAAATTTGTAAAGAATTGTGCACAGCTACCTTTTATAAACTGAGTCCCTAAACATATTTATAGAAAAGGCAAGGGTTGGTGACCAGCAGTGAAGCCACCTGAAAAACAGATCTGGACACAGAAGCAGTTTTGGAACTGCCCCCGAATGCAAGTGCGCTTTCATGACATGCTCAGCACAGAAAATGTCACTGGGACTCCTGTGCATTTGAATTATTCATGGACTCGGACCGAATGAATATACACACACACAAGCTTTCTAATTGCCCTTTGCAACAACCACATGTGCAGAGCACATTCTCTAAAATGCATGGGCAAGACACACCAGGATGTAAAACCAACTCAAGGAAAAACTAATTTTAAAATGTCAAAGAGCATCTCTCAGCTTTTACTTGGATCAGTCGCATCAACTCCACTCAGCAGCAGTCATCTCTACCAGGATGTACTTACTCCAGTTGCAATAAAACGTTTTTTCCTTTATTACCCATGGAAATAAAGGATTTTAATTGCATCTGCTCAGAACAGGGTTGAATCTGATGCCATATACTGCTTTCCTGCATATAGTATTTGAGGAGAAAGTGGAAGGAAAGAGAGCAGACAGGAAAAGGTTCAGACTTCTGCAGCCTCGGTTTGCACCGCGTGGTAATTACACTGAAGAATTCATGACTCACTTTGGTGCACTACTGTGTGTTGCTAATTTGGAAGTTTGGCAAGGACACCAGACAAATGATGAAACATATAATATTGGTTTCTTCAACATAACTCATCACTATATTCTCATGGCATTTAAAAGTCTTTTTTTAGCGCACCAAGAAAACTTTTTTAAACAAGCACTACCTATTGAATCAAAAATTCTCTGTAGGAAAGTTAGTAGAAATAGTAAACTACCTAAAAAAAAAAAATCAGTCTTTCAGATGGTTGAGGAAGCCATGCTCCTTAAGACTTGTTTCTGAGTCTACCCAGAGTACTGCTCCCCAGGAAGGATTTAAGACTACTGTACACTACAGCAGAATCGTGATGTGGAGATGAGGTTCTTCCACTATATAACATGCATAAAGGAAGAAAATGTTTTCTTTACAGCTGCTTACAAATGTGCATTGTCAAAATGATTTACATAAAGGCCCTGCAGCCATTTGACAGCTGCAATGAGGCCAAACACACTGGAAGACACACACATTGGAGTAACACTTAAATTAACTCTTCCAGACAAATCCTTTTCTCTCAAACATTGCGGTAAGCCTGGAGTTATGCAGCACATTGGAATTAATCCAGTTTATCCAGATGCAGCCAATCCTCTATATAATGCTGAACTAGTTACTCTGACTCGTAACAAGAAAAAATGGGTACCAGTGGTGGAAAAACATGTTAAAAGACAGGATTTGCTAGATGACTCTGTATTTACTTCTCAGTTTTCCCAGATACTGATATAAAGTACCTAGGGTGTGGGAATTAACTTGTATTATGTACTTTCACATCTTTTAAGATATTCATTTAAACCATGGTCATGAAAAGATATATATATTTTTACAGATCATAGTATTCAATGCTTGAACATTGAGAGGGTGCTTAAAGTATAAGCACCACCACCATCTACAGAGCTTGTCATTGAGTTCAAGGTCCTCCCTCACCCCTCAGTAAACCTGGCAAATTCTCAAAAATAAAGGGGCAGGTATTAAAGTCCCCATGCAATAAACACTGTTCTGTGTATTACATACCTTATTTAAAGGCAAGCATTATGATTGCAAATAGTTCTTTTCAACTCTTTTCAGTATATAGTACCTCTGTTGTGTTTTTGATTTTCACAGAAAAAAAAATAAGAGACATTTACTGATTTGGCAGGCATCCAGATTTCTACATGAAACACATGGAGCAGGCACAAAATAACTGTTTTATGTGCATGGGCTCATGTATTGTATTTATCTGCTATGCTGATTAGAAATGCAGTTAAAACTGCTGGAGGACTTTGAAGGAAACGGCCTATTGTGCTTATCTTCCCCTTTCCTAGAGGTCTCCAGGCTTAAAAACCATTAAGAACAAGACTGTGAAGCCTTTTGTTATGTTTACACATTGCTCCTCTGACACACAGATCCACCAACTTTATTTGGGAAAGAGATCCTCAAGCTGGCTGCAAGAGGGACATGGATCAGGGTGTACTGGATACCTTGAACATAGCTTTAAAGAACACGTATCCAGAAAAGCCTCCAACATAAATGAGCTACCAGAATATCTGCCAACATGGCCCTCGGCCAGCAAGTCAAGCAAATTAAAAGCTGCAAGTGCCTCCCTGACAGTTCTCCAGCAAAACTCGTCCTGGGTTTTGCTTCCCTGGTGGAAAACAGATGATCAGTGTGCACCAAAGGTCAGTAGGTTCAGACTGCCCAAGACCAGGGAAGGGAGGAAATTAAAATGCCGCAAGGGCAGCACAGTGGGAGCGCTGCCAGCAGCTCACTGCAGAGCCCACTGAAGTCACCGGGGCTCTTCTCACCAGCACCACTGGCTGCAGGGGCCACCCTGCCTCCTGACCAGGTTCAGGACAGTCATTGCTGCCCATCTGAGGCGGCAGCAGAGAAAAGAGGGAGACCTTCAAACAGGTAAGTGCTGAGTTAGAGTTACAGAGGTCAGTACACCGCAGCACTGCTCTTATTGAAGCTTAGAGATGAGGAAATAGTGGAGAAAAAAAGATAAAGATATTCATTTGAATTTGAAAATGCATTTCAAGGTCACTGTCTTGGCAACCTTTCAACATTTGTTTTCTATGCCAGCCTGTGCAGAGTCCTATTTCTAACTAGGATCCTTTGGAAATCAGCAGGCCTAAAATGCAAAAGGCCAGATGTTCAGAAAGGTGAAACTCAAGTTGCATATTTGATTCCTGATGCAATTACATAACCTGTCCAGCCAGAAGACAGGGTCAACCCCACATGACTTATGTAAGTAACCTGGATAGAGCGTTTCTCAAAGCAGTCACTGCTGTTACTGGATGCGCACCTGGCCCACAAAGTCAACCCAACAGGAGCCAGAACCAGCACCCTCAGGTCCCAACCTGTTGCACTTGGGGGACAGCCCACAGTCTGGACATGCGTGTGGTCAAACAGCAACAGGGCCGGTGGCCTCTTTCCTCAGGAACAGGCTAACAAGGATGCACACTGCAGGACTGCAGAATCCCCTAATCTCACAGCTGCTCAGCAGAGCTGCTAATTAGATGGGGAAAAGGGAGCAGTTCAGCATAGACACATGTGGCAGCCTCCCATATCAGAGCAGGAGGAAGCACCTCCCTTGCGTTTGCTCCCAGCCCCGCAGGCTCTTCCACAACCCGAGCGCTCCCCACACGCCTGCTCACCCGCTGGGGAGGGCAGCAAGCGCAGTTGTTCCAGAGGGGAAGAGTCTCAGATTTTTCCTGTTTAAGGACAATGCGATCTTTTCTTGCTATGATTTATTCCCTTGGCCTTTATATGCAGTCTGCATATGGTACTAATTTCACACCCATTTTCAGATGATGCAATAAAATTAAATGACATGGCCACAGTCACACAGGGATGGCAGCATTAATGCAGAGTCCAGGAAGATCCAATTCCTTGTCCCATGCTCTAAAAATACTGAAGAAATAGTACATCCATATTATCACTATACAGCTGTAGGACTTCCCAATCCAACAATATTATCCCACTACACTACAAAACCTACAGTTCAGTTTAGCTTTACTGTCTTTGAGAGGCTGAACTTTCATGGGAAATTTTTGCTGGAGAAATATGGCTTGCATATGTTTGTGCCAGAAAGCAGTTTCTGCTGCTTCTCTCCACAACTGCGATTTCTTCATTTTTCTGAATTGACTCAGAAGGACTAAATAGAAGTCCAGCTTGGGTTTCAGGAATGCAAATGTGCACATTCAGCACCCAGGGCAAATTCTGCCATTGCTGGCAGGAGCTGCAACAAGGAGCAAGGCCAACACTGCAGGCAGAGTCGGCTGGTAGCGATCAGCTCCAGCCTGCCCCTCAACACTGGGGTCCGGGGAAGCAGAGAAAAGGAGAATATCATTTTCTCCAGACCTTTCTATTAAAGGACTTTGGAGGTTACTGCCACTACTGTCTCCCTCACCTTTCTAAGCCCCAGTCCTTTTTTCCTCACCTCACCATCCTTTCCTTCTGTTTGTTTCTCAGTCCTTCTGGCTGAGAGATGCCAGAAAGTGAAGAACTAAATTACTTTCAACAGCACTTACCATGGAGTACAAACAGGAGCACGTTTGCAGTCTTACCAGTTTCATTTCTTGCTGCCTCTGCAAGGAACAAGCAGATGAGAAAGTGCTGCTGCACAAGAGCACAGCCTCTATAAATTTCTTGGAGGAAGAGAGGCTACAAGGGCACACAAACTGCCAGCATCTCCCTCCGGGGCAAAGCAATTCATATTTCAGTGCCCTGCAGCATCCTTTCCCCTCCAAGCCCTTTTTTCAGGAATGCTGATGTCTCCCTCCAGAGAGGGAACCAAAAAGCTTGACCAGAAATATATGGGTTTTTCAGCTAGTTTCTCTGAAGCACCATAATAGAAACAGTTCTGGGTCTGGCCAGACTCCCAAGACTCCACAGCCACTCTGCTCCCATTTTGTCACAGGTTTTGAACACAACGTGGAAACAGGTGATTAAGTCCCAGCATTCAGGCCTCCGTAATGCACCCTGGGGCACACTTGGACATCTGCTAACATGCCACAGACACTTGGCACAGACAGTCCCTTAACCCCACAGCAGTCCCTGTGCACACTTGGAGCAGCTGCACAGCAGAAACTTTTGGCCCCCATTTTCATGCTGATTTCTTCCTCTGAGTTTAAGCAACAGGTATATGCCAAGCTGGGCACATACCTTCTCTGCACCTCTTTGGTGCATAGAACAGCCCCACACGCCTGCTGGCACTGATGCATAGGGCCACATGACATAAAACTCCTTAGGCACCAGACAGGACAAGACCTTCATCTTTGAGGCACTCAGCGCAGCCCTGTGCCATAGCGATGCTGTCCTCATACCCTGCCCAAATGTGGGCACCCACCAGCACCCTGCCCCTTGCCAACACCAGCCCACGACACTCCTGCCCCAATAGCACTGCAAAGCAGCATCCAGGCAGCCCTTAATCCCCCACAATGGGAGCTCTAGAGCCCAGAGGCACAAAGCAAAGTCTGTTTAATTAGTAGGCACTTGTAATTACCTTCCCTCAATTAAGGAATACACAACGCAAGAAGATAAAACAGGCAGGAGAAAGCAAGTGTTCACACTGGACTATGAGCACCTATGCAAATGATATTCAAAGCTGCATTTCATTCTTTGTTATTCCCTTGTTTCATTATTTCTTCACATCCTTCATTTTCAGCCCTTCTAAGGCATTTTGTTCTTTTGCTTCAAAAAAATCACTCTTTAATTTATTTCTTTCTATTTCCTTTTGTTCTTCCTTTGATGTTTATCCTTTTAATGTTTCCTTCCAAATAGTTTTAACCTTACCAGTTTTAACCTGCTGTCTTTGAACCATTTTGAGATCTGCTACTTCTTTGCTCTTGGTGGAATTTTTATTTTTCTTGACAATTTGTCTTGTAGCCACAGGAGAAATCAGGTGCTGGGAACTCCATTGCACCACTCAACTAAACACAGACATTGTATTAAGTTTAATTTTCACTTTTCCTATAGCCCGACTCACTACATTTCTTTGTTAGCTGGAATCTAGAAGGGGCCCTTGTGGATTCAAAATATTTGTAGCCTTTTATTATATGAAGGTTTTGAGTTACACGAACATGGATATTTCAGAGCTTAATCCAACAGCTCTGCACATTAGCAAGCCGAGCAAGACGTCCGCTCCCATTGACAGGATTAGGCATGAGATCTCCACCATCCTTCCCATCTGTTCAGTCCTTGATTATCAAGTTACAGAGCCCAAGATCTGTGACCAGAGCTTCTGGCAAGGTTGACAAGCAACCGAGTGGCCGTCTGCGTTTACTGCCACCGAAGCAGAGCGCAACTGATGCTGCAGGAAACGGAGCTTCCCACAGGACAAGCTCCCACCCCACCACTCTGCTGGAGTCACAGCTCTGAGCCCACAGAGCAGGTCAGTCCACCTGAAAATACAACTGCTGCTTCAAATGGGGCAACTGCTACTTCTGAAACACTGTGTTAGTGTTTGTATGTACGGCAGTGCTGGCTGAGGGGTCCCAGCTGAGCTGTGAGCAGCACCAGTCTGGCTGCCTTCACTCAAGCTGCCTAGAGAACTTGCAACACAACATCCTCTGCACTGGTTTGTACCTATTCTGCATGTTTTCTTATGAGGAAGGATAAGAGACAGAACAGTCACCTGCACAACATTAATCCAGAAGATGGAGAAAACTTTGTGAGAATTCAATTCACTTTAATAGAAAAGCCTTCATTTCTCATGGTGACACTCAAACAGGTCACTCAGCCTCTGCAGGGTCAGTCCCATATGCAGAGGAGACGATATCGTCAGCAGAGGAAAAGGCACTGAGACGGGCTAGTCAATAATTGACTGAGCCTCGTTACTCACTGCAATCCATCTCTCATCACTATGCCCCGGTCTCAGTTTTAGTTAAAACTGCAGAATCATTTCACTGAAAAGCACTTCTTGTGGAAAAGGAAGTCACCAGACAGCAAAAAACAGTTTCTATCTTTTTCTGACAAAGGTCATTCACCAGTTTGGCCTATTTACACTGTGCCTTACATCAGACAAGAAAAACACAGAGCAAAGTACACACTAATCGTCTCCCCTTAGGTTGCCAAATTTCCATGGAAACCTTTTAGTCTTATTTTTTGAAGGTGCCTAGGTCTTCAAAGCACTCGAGAAGGAGACAGCATGCACTTGAAGGCACTTCCACTTTGCATGTCTAACTCCTGTTCACAACCCACACAGGAGTCAGGACCTTAATGCATTTCTCAACAACAGCCAAAATTTTCACCTTCCAACAGGAAAGTTAGGCAAGCAACTATTTTCATGACCAAGAAAGTCAGCTACTGCTACAGATGACAGGCTGTGCACAAATGCATTACCTTTATCATTCTAACTGCAATTAGACCCAAGGACAGTGCTTTGGTGGTGCAGGCACTGTACAAACCCAGAATAGGGTAGTCCATGCCTTACAGCATGTACAATCTGAAAAGATAGATAAATCAGGTCTTATTACTCCAGCCTTTAGACAGACACTGAGCTGAGACTAGCATCAAAGCAACCACAAGGAGTCAGGCCAACATGCACTGGAACCAGCCCTGAGGACTTGAGTAGCTTCACATGGAGATCAGAAGAGTTTCCACACCCAGACCAGGTCTCCTGCCTTTAGCAACCAGGTTCCTGCTACCCCAGATCTCCCCAGCTACGCGAGGAACAGCCCAGCTTCTTCTCTAAACTCTGCAGCCTTCACAGCAAGGCTCAATTAGAGCAAAACAACATGAACTGTTGGAAGAAAGGGAGCTCTGTAGAAGAATGCTCCTTGACCGAAGTTTTTGATGCCTTTAATAGCAAGTCTCCAAGAAACTGGTCTGCAGTAGGCTCTAATCAGAGCTCAGAAAGCTTTTTCTTGCTTCCCGCCCCTAAGAAACTAGCACAGGAGAAGAGGAAACAAGAGGTGAGGGGAAAAAGAGGTGCAAAGAGTAGGAAAAATTCCCTTTTATCAGGCAGACAGTGCACTTTGGTCATAGCTAAGGTCTGCATGATATGACTGAGGGTACAACCACATGTCCCAGGGGATATTGTGGGCTTTAAGCAATATTCTAACTCAAGATTCACCTGAAATCCCGGTCTTTCAGACTTTCCTAGATAGAAATATTCTTAAGAGCTTTAGTTTCCTGTGGGACTAGTCAAGGGTATGATTTATTCTCTGCAGAGGGAAGACCTAAAATATCATCATGGTATCTCTTCTCTAGTGTCTTTTATTAATAGATCTCAGAAGGCTCCAGGCTGCTCTTCCCATCTCTGTTCAGGTAACAGAGCTAAGGGCTCTCCAGGCCTGCAGAACCAGGCAGTGTCCGCACTGGAGACCGGCATTTCCCAGGGGCAGGATGCCTTGCAGGCTTGGGTTACACTGCCTGCTTGTAAGACTCTCCCACAAAGTTTTTTTATTAGTATCTCAATTTCTATTTCAGGCTGTGGCATGCTTAAAATGTCATTGTGGCTTTCTTATTTCCTCAGGTTTTAGGTGTTTTCTTTAAGGGGTCAAGAAGATGATCTGATTGAAAATTCAGCCAAAGGGTAAAAAAGCTCCAGCTGAAGACTCAGAAGATCCACAGAAATCAAAACTAAACAGAAAAACAACTTCCAGGAGTTTCTTCAGCATACAATTTAACTGTTCATGTGTTCACAGCACACACATCACAGCATGCAGAAGCATTCAGGTAACTACAGCCTGCTTGAGCAGCAGCACTCATTTTCTCCTGGCATAAATTGATGTAGCTCCATTGATTTCAATGAATCTGCAAAATGATTTTATGTGTAATTTAGTGAGCCACATTTTATATACTTTGAAAATATTCATATACTATTACCCAAACTCAATATATTTTAGAAAAGTACACAGGGAATATAGGATAGTTGATCACTTTTTTTTTTAAGAGGAATCAGTTTCATGCCTTGAGATGAGCTCAAGTGCTGCATGCTATTATGTCATGCATATTGAGACAATTTGTTTTGACTTAGTTCAAATAATTCGTATATATTAACACAGCCGCCTAAGCAGCTAATTCTCTTTATGATACCCTAGCACTTAAGCAGGGAATTTCAGCCCCTCTGCACCATGGTGATACACAGATTATCGCTTTGCTTGAATGACTGGAGCAAATGCAATACCTCTGCAGACCAATCGCACTGCTCCTGCAGCAACAATACCCAGCTTTGTTCCCACATTGCCAGCCAGCTCTTTGTCCCAGCTAACAGAAGAATTAAGCATTGTGGATCAGATCCTCAGCTGATATAATTAGATGGCATTTCATTGAAATCAAGGCCAGCTGATCCCAGCTGAGGAACTAACCCCTGATCTGCAACAGCTGATGAGCAATAAACAGGCCAGGAAGAGAACTGTTTTGTCACCCTGATAAAAAACAAGTTCTCAGCCTTTGGTTTTCAGTGGTTGCTCAAGTATTCACATGGTTTTTGGGTCATCTACAACTTTTGCCCCTAGTTAAAGAACAGGAACATTCAAGCAAAAGGCTGAAGTGGTTAAGTTTTGGCTTTTCCAGAAGTGAGCTGAGACCATGAACGTGCTTGCAGGATAGACTGAGCTTCGCCCTGCCTTGTGACACAGGACAAAGCCAGCCGGCTCCAGCGGTGACAGCAGCAACAGGTCACATGCGCCGCCTCCTCATTCCTGTTTAGCTCAAGCCTGCAGCTCAGCGCACCTCCAGTCAACCTTAGCAAAACCATCACGGGAAGGGGTGACTGCCCAGGCCACCTGCTTGATACGGGGAGGAGATTTTAGGCAAGATAAGGGCTTAAAGATATCATGGCACCAACAAAAACCCTGTCTGGAAGAAGGCAGCAAGAACATTTATTGTTAGGATTGCTTTTTTAACATGTGTACACACCCATTTAAACATGTATCCCTGATCTCATCCATAAACGTAAAACATTATAGCCTTGCCAGTTGCTCAGTAGACTGATCAAGCATATTCTTTAGCAATAAAGGTGATTTTCACAGGATGGGAAGCGGATACACAGTGAGTGTCAGATTGGCCAGTGTGATCCATGTTCCTAAGGCAAGCAAAGACAAACTGGGTCAGCACATGCATCGTGGCAGAGGGAGAGCAGGAAGAGCACCCCAGGTAGCAAGTGTCACAGCAGGGGCCACACAAGGCACAAAGCCCTCGGGACTCCCATCAGAGAGGGACATTTTCAGAAAAAAAGCCTTTTTTCCATTAGAAGTAACCAAAAAAAATTATGTCGATAGAAAGTGTGCAATCAGGCCTGACTTACAGCATGCCCTGCCACATTCAGGCTTTACATCAGAGGGCTGCAAACAGTTATAACGGAAAATAATAGCTTGGTGTGTTTACTCACCCCAAACCATGCTTCATTTACCTGAGTACGTTACCACAAGCACTGACCATTGTCGCTGCTCAGTGAGGCAGGCAAACAGAATGGGAAAAATAAGCATCTACAGAGATTTTGCCAGAAGATAAACTATTAATTCACACAAAACAATGAAAAAAATGCTGAGATTTATGACAACCACTTCTGAGTTCTCCACTGTATTGAATAAAAGCAAAGTCAGAACAGCCAAAAAAATATGTGCAGTGTTAATGTGTGATGAAAAGTATGTTTGCTTCAAAGCAATCTTATCTTACAACTGTAAGAATTTAATGCAAGACTTCCAATAACATTCAAATATTTCCCAGAAAATACAGGATACTTCCAAGAGAATATAGGAAGGATGTTTTAATTCAGGAAGGATGTTTTAATTTCACAGTCCCAAAAAAAAGAAAGAAGGAAAAACAGAGTTGTGGTAAGGGACTTGATTTCATTGAAATTAGCTACATGCAATAACTTATTAATGTCAGAATATTCCATTAAGAGCTCATTATTTCCTTGTTTATGTAATGCTAGCAATTATCAGGGGTAATGTTAGTCCAGCATACAACAGAGGAGAAATGAAAACCTGCTGGCCACATACTAGAATTCCATGTGCAGGCACAGTTTAGATCAGGAGAAATATTTACATTTTTCTTACCAAGTCTGAGACCTTAGAAAGTAAGATAATAAAAAAGCTGGAGTAACTCGTGAAACTCTCCAAATCAGATGTGATTGCAGTGGCCCTACAGCTCTGCACAGGTCAGTCCTGTGATTAAAAGCTTATCCAAAGACATGGGGCAATGCCCTACAGTTACAGGAACCTTTGTTTTTCCACCAGCCTCAGCAGTGCAGATGTTTGAAGCCAGGTAGCTAACCTGCTCAGGACATACCCACTCAAGAGAAAAAAAACCTTGGCCTCATTCCCCCCTTTACCAACCAGTACAGCTTAGAGCTACAGCAGGGCCGTGCTCCCACCAGTGTTGATCATTAACAGAGCGTCCAGGATGAACCAAAACCTTGGAAAACAGGACAGAGTTACACACTGCCCCTTGCCCAGAACCGATGCTACGAGCTCTCTGCTAGTGTCTGCCAACAGGTCTACCCATCTCATTTCACAGATGACCACATCAGTGGGTAAAAGAATATTTCTCATCTTCAATAGTTGAAGGGATTACACTTCTTTATTGCATGAAATAAGAATTAAAAAGAAAAATACAGCTCAGACAAGTGTTAGCTTATCCCTGCTGGGAGAGGCTGAAGCCTAAAAGATACCAGGCAATTTAGAGTGAAAAACACACCATTACTATTACCCTACACATTCATCACTATTAAAAAGAATTGAGAACTCCACACAGGAGGCAACTCAAATTAACCAAATAGGATATTTCTCCCCAAAGTCCAAGAAGTCAGGGAGGCCAAGGCTAGAGCTGACGGACAGCCTCTCTTCCACATGGGAATAGGACAGTCAGAGAGGAATGAGCTGCCTGTGTCCGGATGTCCAGCTGCCCTTGACCCTGAGGTATCAGGGACGAGGTGCAGTCAAACAGTGCCCTGCGAGACCCTGTAGGTCAATATATGCTCAGACTTGCTGGAAGGAAAGTGCCACTGCTTAATTACAAAGCTAGGGTGGGGAGTCCTTCCTCCTATCATCAGAAGGAATCTCAAGGCAAAAGGTGCAGCCCAAGAGCTGGTTGTTACAGCTGTAGCTAAATACCTGCAGTCTAGCTGCTCCATCCCAGGTGTCCACTGGAGATTCCCCTGCTGCAGGTATTTGCTATTCAACAGCTCAAGTAGCACGTAGATGCTAGCTACAGGGTCAAAAAGCTCCCCCTGAAGTAGCAAGTATAACCTTGCAAGAGTGAGACTTAGAATTCCTCTAAATCTGGGGAAAAAAGTGAGGGAAGAAGTATGAAAAATTAAACACCTCTCCAAGGAATTTTGTATCCGGCAAATTTGCCCACACAGGCAAGTCTGAGGGAACACAGTAGATGAACCACCAACCAGCCTCCCATCTCCAGGTGGATCTGTAGTCCTCAAAAGGCTCAAGAAACAAGAAGGTCATAAAATAATATTAAAAAGATTCACCTAAGAAATATACACAATCAAGAGGAAGCAATCATTACTCAGATAAACAATATTCAGCAAAGCATGAACTGATGAAGACAAAAAAGTATTTTTTCTAAAATACTGCTCTTTAGTTTCCAAGTTATAAAATTACATTTACTCGCTTATATCGTATTTCAGAGTTGATGCTACCTCCATCCTACAACTCACACATGGAGTTACAACATGTCTGATTCAGTGTTTCCTTGTTGCAAAATAGCAGATGTATTCAACCTTAACTTTAAAAAAAATAAATAAAATAAAGAATCTCCAGCTTCCTCCCCACACTGTGGCTGGGGTCACCTCCCAGCTCTGTGGTGACCCTCAGCTCAGTCACCTTGGCACTGTCCCACTTGCACTCAAACTCAGGGATTTCCCAGGACAGCAGATCCCATTGAACAAGCAGCAAAAGGTACACGAGAGGAAAGATGCAGAACTGGAGCTATGACTAAAATGGCCCTATAAAGCACATGCCTGGAGTTACAACATGCCCCCTACAAGCCCTGTTGTGCCATACTGAAGGGGACCATGTACTGCAGAGCACCACAAAGGGCAACAAGCAATTTAGCCAGGACCTCTTAGAAAAGTCAGTAGCAAAAGGAAAGGAATACAGCCCACCCGCAGGAAACAGCACTCAGTACAGAACAGCAAACCCCTGCCCAAATGCTTCCTTCCAAAGCACAACAAATACCACTACCTGTTACAGACCCACACTTTATCACATCCCTGCAACACTCCACTCACCCCTCCTGGAGACCCCTCTCTCCTCCATGCTCCCCACTCCCAGTCCTGAACTCTCAGCTCCCTCCTTTTGCCTCCTTGGCCTTGATTGATAATCCAGCCCAGCTGACACCCCTGAAAAAACACTGGAAGCTGAGCAGGAAAAAAAGAAAAGGCTGCAAACTGGCTTCTTATGAAGTATATCAATATGCAAAGGTACTAGGGTGACTCCATGTCTTCTGTGGGAATCCAAGTGCTTTATCCACAGAGTGAGCTGGAAAGGGTCCCTCGGGACAGCAAGTGGGTGTTTTGGTCCCCACAAAGGCTCAGCAACACAAGGCAGTCAGTGGGACCATGGTCTGTAAGACCTTGAGTTTCTCAGTGTCCTTTTTTTTCCCCCTGGAAAAGCAGGAAATTCCCTTGTGCAAAACCCAGCGAGGCTAGAGAGGGCCCAGATGTGCTTCGCGCAGGGTAAAAGACGCCTGGTGAGGAAATAGTGCTAGAAAGAGCCCTGGGGGGAATCAGGGCTTTCATGTTGCTTAACCCACGGCTAAAGGAGCCAGCACAATTGGCTGTAAGACTGTGGCACGCCAAGGTGGCAGGGGTGGCCGGAAGGCCATTCCCTGTCCTCTTGCCCATGTGGTGCCGCTCAGCACCTCTCGGAGCCCTGCTGAGGATCGGGAAGCAAAGGGGGGCCCTGATCCCAAAGAGGAAACCAAAGCTCCAAGCACCCCCTTCCCCAGCCACACACCAGGAGTCTGGAGCCTGGAGCAGTGACTGGTCCATTCCCCTGGACCATAGAAAAAAAATGGGGAAAGCTGCCCGGGATTATCCTGCAGGGCGTTTAAGGTTTATCACAGCCCACGGGAGCTCAGCTTTAAAATAATTAAATAAATAAATAAATAAATAGATAAATAAATAGACTGCTCCTCTGGAGGAAAGAGGCTGCGGTTTTCCGCTTTGACCTTGCTCTGCAGAGGGGCCGGGGGTGACGGGGCAGCGACCCGGTCCGCAGGGCAGACAGTGACGGCGCGGAAGGGCCGCGCCGAGCCGAGCCGCGCTAATCCCGGGCAATGCTATTAGCGCGGGTCCCCCCGCCCCCTTCCCTCCCCGCGCCGCCGCCACTTTGCTTTTATTTTTTTATTTTGCAAACCTTTGTGGAACAGACGCCCTCTCCTTGCCCCAGTTGGAGCTGCAGTAGAATGGGAAGGGGGGAGGGAAGAAGGGAGGAGAGGAGGGGAAGAAAAAAAAAAAAAAAAAAACGCCCGCTTTTGGTTGAGGTTTTCCTGTTACTATCACTGTAGCGTTTATTTAGCCAATCTCCTAGCTGTGACGTCTGGAAGGCTGGAATCATGGCTTGCTCATAATATTTAACACACCCACTGGAAGCTGGAGCTGCAGAGCTACTAGTCCAACCAGTCCCCAGCATTCAGTGTAGCTGAAAGAGGTTTTCACTCTGCACCTGCCAAAGAGCTCTCCCCCTTCCCCTTCTCCCCCTCCCTCTCCCTTCTCTCTCTCTCAACGGCAGATCTGTTAGACCCAGCAGAGATCAAAGACGGGACCTCTTTGCTAAAAGGAACCTCTGCTGATTTCTATTAGTTTCTTTTTTCTAATCTCTCCCCCTCTGCATTTTTTCTTTTTTTTTTTTTTTTTTCCCTTTTCCTTTTTTTANTTCTTTTTTTCTAATCTCTCCCCCTCCGCATTTTTTTCTTTTTTTTTCCCCTGTGCCATATTTAACCTTTATGTTGCAGTTGTGCCATCAGACAGTTTTGCGGCCAAAAAAACAAACCAGCCCAAGCCAAAGCGCAGCTCGGATACAGCAGCCGCAGCGCCTCGAGCTCAGCTGAACGTCTTCATCTCTCCCCAGCGCTGGACGCGATGGATGAAGAAACTGGAACCGCTCTAAGAAAATCATTTTCCAGCCAATGTTCTTAAAGAGTCTCGGAGAGGAGAGGGAGCGAGCGGGAGACGCTTCTGCTGCATCACTGGTCACGGGCAGAGGAGAGGAGCCAGCGTTTCCAGCACAGCCAAATATTGTGGATGATTTTTTTTTCTTCTGCCGCCTTTCCGTACAGGTTTTGCTAATATTATTCTTTCCCCTCTCTCCATATTTTTTATTGTTATTATTTAATCAACGCTAGCATTAGACGCTGGTTTCTCGTCAAGAACCAGTTTTCCCTATTTGTCGTGATCCCCGTAATAAAAAGAGAGAGGAATCGTGAACAGATGGCTTTATATACGGCAATGCCGCTGGCTTTGTTTTCCTATTGATTTTAAAGCCTCGGACCGGTGATTTTTTATTCTTTTTTTCCCCCCCCCCATTTTTCGTTCTTTTT
>VWPW01008644.1:33801-313751 GCA_013389825.1 Crypturellus undulatus
CGCCGCCGCCGCCGCCGCCGCCGCGCCGCTCGCCGCGCTCTTCCAGCACCCGCTGTACCGCGCCGCGCTGCCACCGCTCGGCGACGCCGACGTGCTCTTCAATGTCAACAGCGACATCAGGTTCAACGCCAAGGCGGCCGAGCAGAGCGAGTGGTGAGTGCGGGCAGCGCGCGGGGCGGGCGCCGCGCCCCGGGGCCGCGAGGGGTTGGGCGGATGGAACTGGTGTCACCGGGAGTGGGAAGGGAAAAAAGAACAGAGGAGCTGGGCACATGGGTTGCTTTCCTGCAAAGGAAATGAAGGGTAAAATGCAGGAACGTCAGGAAGCTGGAGCGCCCGTCCAGAGGGACCGTGTGCCCCAGTATCCCCTCTCCAGATGCGAAGGGAAAAGCAGTGCAAGAAGGAGAGCAAACCCGCAGCAATCGTTCCCCTAGTGCAGGCCCCAGTGTCCAACAACAAGGTGAAGAGGCCGAGCAGTGAGCAATGAGTCCAGGCAACAACGTACCAACTTTTCCCCAAAGCAGGGCTAATACCAGGGGCTGATGCCATTGAGGCAGTCATTCAGCCCAGCAGGTATATCCACCCTAAGGATCTCATCCGTGGTACCTGTTTTCATCCTAAATGAATTCCCCGTGTCCTAACACCTCTGCTTCCAGCTAACTTTCAAAGCAGCGTGTTGTCGCTGTGAATCGTTTGCCTTCTTGGCTCGGAAGAAACGCTTGGAAATTTCAATGACTGCGAAATCAAAAGGCTTGTCTAATACAACAGCACCCTCTTTCAAACACAGTGACATTGTGATGTTTAAACAGCTGCAGCGTACTGTGCAGCAGCCCCGCGAGCGGCAGAGCAACCGGCACCATCTGAGCCTTAGGAAACGGGGCATAAATATTGCTGGTTTCTACCGCAGGGGTTTACAAATTGCCCAGGCCCTTTAGAGCTAATGATTAAAACTAACTGTGATGTGAAATAACCCGAGAAAACTCCAGTTTCTCTGAGAAAAAGGAAAAAATAGATGTCACAAATGTACGAATATCTGGAGATGGCTAAAAGCACAGTGGGCTCCTGGCTTCAGATACGTGGTAGTGGATCAAGGGGGTTAAGAGCCCGATTTTCAGATGTCCACGATGAGGCTGCGCTCGAGCATCAGTGATTTCATTAGCCATCACACCCAAAGTTTGCAGAACTAACTTGAAATTTAGGGGTTAACAGCAGTTTAAACAGTTCTCTCCTGTAGCAATAGCTGGCTGCTTAGGAAGGGGAAACACCACTCACAGTTATTCTTTAGCAACTAATTCAAAGCGATCTGGTTTCTTCCCATTCTCTGCAACTGCGTCTAAGTACGGGAAGAGGAAGAGCTCAGGGGAGCAGCCAGTTTGAATTACAGCTGCCGCATCCGTGTCCAGAACCAGCTCAGCGCTAACCACAAGTTCAGGAGGATGCTTTCCTCTCTGTCAAGCTAGGGAAAGAGGTTTCAACCTAATATAATCTAAACACAATATAAAACGTGGAGCTCTGCGTTTCTACTATATAAGGGCCTCCTCTCCCTCTCAGTGATGTCACTCGGAGTTTGGCTTCTGACTTTCACGGGCTTTAAATCAGGCATGAAGCGTGGAGGTGAAAATCCCGCTGCCTTGGAGGCAGCTCCTGGCCCCTGGCTCGTGGGCTGCGCAGGGAGCGACCGCGAGACTTCTGCCTTGTCGCGTTTCGAAGCCCTGTTTCTTGATGCCTGTTACGAATTGTAAAAATCTTTCTTTCTACTCATTTTGGATTTTTTTTTTTTATGATAGGCAAAATGAAGATAATGAAGAATTTTTGCCAACGGGAGAAACCTCCATAGACTCCTACCCAAACTGGTTAAAATTCCACATTGGCATTAATCGGTATGAGCTGTATTCCAGACATAATCCTGCAATTGAGGCTTTACTACAAGACCTGGTCTCCCAAAAGATCACCAGTGTTGGTATGTTTGGCTGTGTACCATTTTTATGATTCTTTGCTCGATCAGGATCTCCTTGCTGTTTTTATATTGATGACCCTTTTGCATGGCTTCCCTCTGACGTGCCTAGAACATTGCTTCCTGCCCGCGCTTATTTTCAGTGTTAAATATAAAAGCGTCTCCCTAAAAGAGATATTGCCAGCTTCGCATTACCTGCATAATGGAAAAGTCTGCCAGCAAGGCAAAACCCATTCATTTCAGGAGTCTCACAGTCACGGTCAGATTGAAAGTGCCCTGTTTGATTATTTAAAAAAAACCAGAGTAATATAAAAAAGAAGACAGACGAAAGCAGGTAGCATCTTGCCCGAGGTAGCTTCGTGTTATTATCTGACTATTCTCTAAGAGCGCCAGCCTGGCAGCGTTTCACAGGCGGGAGGCAACGCGGCAGCCCTGCGGGGAGGCAGCGCTGGAGCTGGGAGCTCCTCTCTGGAGCTGCTCCGTGACAGCCGGTGGCTCCTCGGGTTTAGCCGTGTGCGTGTTGCCACCTCCGGATGAGGTCACCAGGTCTTCAGCCCTGCAAGGAAAAAAATCCCCGCGGCTTCAGCAGGAAATGGCCCGTACGAGAATAGCCCGCGTAGGCCCCGGGTTGACATTCGGCACCACGTGAGTCACGCTGCTGCCCGGCAGGCCTAGGAATAAGCACCATCCAGGGGCAGAAAGCGGGGATTGATGTAGCCGGTCAGGAAAAGGCAGCGGCAAGATTCAAAGATGGGATGGACGCTTATACAAGAGGACAGAAGGAGGCTTGTTATTAATTGGAGGCTGTTTTTTCATTCCCAGAGCGCTGGGTTGGGATGGCTGGTTAAGGAGCTCAGGTTGAAGGCTGAGCCCAGGGAACTGTTGGGGTTCAGGTGGGACACGGGGCTTTGGCAATAATGACACCCTAAATGGGGACACTGCTCCTTGACATAGACTTCCCCTGCCTCACCTCTGCCCATATCATGCCATTTCTCCCATATTCTCNTTCAAAGATAGCATGGACACTTATACAAGAGGACAAAAATGCCTCATTATTAATTGGAGGCTGGTTTTCATACCCAGAGCGCTGGATTGGGATGGCTGGTTAAGGAGCTCAGGTTGAAGGCTAAGCCCAGGGAACTGTTGGGGTTCAGGTGGGACATGGGGCTTTGGCAATAATGACACCCTAAATGGGGACACTGCTCCTTGACATAGACTTCCCCTGCCTCACCTCTGCCCATATCATGCCATTTCTCCCATATTCTCACCAGTACTTTTCCCCTTGCTTTGGATGAGATTTGGTGTCTTGCTTTGGATGAGATTTGGTGCTTCGGGTCAGCCAGCAGCAAAACTGTTGTAATGAAGAATGGGAGCAAAGCCCTGACCCTCCTGACGTAAGGGGCAGCTTTGCCGTTTGCTCCCCGGGGCCACGGTTTCACCTGGTGGGTCACATCGCTGCCCCGGGAGGCTCTGGAGGGAGCTTTGGCACCAGCGTGGCAGAAGGGCAGCCGCACCGCAGGGGAGACGGATGATGCTGCAGACTGGTTCCTACAGGGCCACCTCGCTTTAACACCTGAAAAAGGCTTTGCCGAGTCCGGCTAGGGCCTCCTAGAGCCTAGCACCAAAATACGGAGCCGGCGTTTCTGTCCATGGCTCAGTCCTGTCCTCATGGCATTGGAGGCACCTCCTGGCCCTGGTCCTTGGCAGCGGAGCAGACCAGCGGGTGATGAGGGCGAGACGTTAATCACAGCTCTGCAAAGCCGGGCTCGTAGCGACTGAAAAGGAGCTTTGCCCATGCAAAAATGACAGGATCTGGATTTTGGTACGAGCGTCCGCAGCCGACCTCGGTGAACAGGGAGTTTCAGGCAGGTTGCAAAATGAGGAGTATGTCATTAATATACTTTTATCATTAAACATTATTAAACAGTGCAGCATGCTTTATTTCATGCTGCAAATTCTTCATGTGTTTAAAAAAGTACATTTTAAAGTCATGCCTGCTGTTTTTCATCTTTACCGCAGTCGCAGCAGGGGTTGCAAGGCATGTATGCTGGATAATGTAGGTAAAGGTATTTGACCACAGGATGTTTATAGGGCTGTTACATTCTTTGTCATATTCCTGCATATTTTCCAATTTGCCTGTTGTTTTTTTTTTCTTCTGGGCAATTTTTGCTCCCCTGCCTTTTGTTCTGCCTTTTTTAAGGCAACTGCAGAGATGCCAGGCTGCAAATGTAAAATAAATGGAAATCTTCATACCGCCCTGTCTTCAGGCTTCTTTTTACAGACAGGATAATTAAAATATAGGCTTACGTGCATTAGATGAAACGGGATGTTGCTCTACCCGGTCTTTTCTCGGTGTTTAAATTGGGTTTGTCTCTAATAGAATTAGGTGATTTGATATGCAGGGGTCTGATACCTCCAGTAATTACAGGCAATGTGTAGCTAAACAGCCTTCGTAGCCACACTGTAATTTCTCTGCTCAACTCGCATTATTTATGGGGGTGAGCGGTGACCAGCTTGATCCTGCACCATCTATCAAAACCACTCGCATGACTCTGTAACGTGTGGTGTTATTTTAAAATCAAAATGGTGACAGAAGCAATTCCCAAGAGCAGGGAACACCAAGGTGACATTTTCTTGATGTTAAAGTTTAAGTGGAACAAATCCACGGATGGGAAGAAGCGTCACATCCAGCTCCCACAGTGACACCTAGAGCTGGCCTTGAAAAGGACAGGGTTAAGGAGAGCTTTTCAGCTAAGGATGTATTTTTCACCCTGCATCGATATATATATTTCCTCTTCATGTGGTTCAAAGTAATGGGGTGGCTCTTAATCTGATTTAATTCACTGAAAATTTCCTCCTGACATAAATGGGAGCCTAGGGAGGATTGCTTTTCACTGAGCAACCCTATTTTTAGGAAAAAAAAAGAAAAAAAGTTCACAGGCAATCACACGCTTCTTTCGCCTTTCCTAGCTGTTTATGGCATGCAAAAACAATCCCAGTTAGCTAATTCCTTGCCTATTTCCAACATGCCCATGCATAATGTAGCAGCAGTTCTAGCAGTGTGACAGCAAATAGGGCACGGTGCTTTGTGGAGACACCAGCTTAGAAAGGCTGGTCCTGTCCTGGCTTATGTTGCTGCCCGGAGAAGCTGGGCTGGGGTTTTGTGGGATCGGGACGGGTCTGAGTGATTTCTGCACCTGGAGGGGTTCTATTTTTTTTTCATTCTTTTAATTCCTCGGTTGGAAAGGTTTGGAAACATTACCTGACTGTGATCATTTCTGAAAGCAGCAATGCCTTCAGTTTGTGCAGGCAGTAATTAGAAAGCCAGCACACAAAATTACTCATGCAGGGAATAAGTGCTGTAATTAGCTAGGGTGGACTCTACTTAAATCGAGAAATGCAAAAAGCAAGAAAAAAAAGAAAAAGGCAAGATGCTGAATATCGAACCTAAATTCTGTTGCTACAGGAAATTTCAACATCTCATCTGGAGGAAGGGAAAAATACTGTTGAGAATATGTGAAAAAAAAGATGAAATGTAGCACCATTGATTTACTGTATAAGAAAACAGTGAATCTGTCAAGAGTCAACAAACTGATTAAATGTACAATTCCAGATGAAAGCAGCAAGCCTGAAATGTGTAACAAAACCTTTGAAGGGTTCCACACATGTTTTCCCTCCTAGTAAAAAAAAAGTCTTTTCTTATCTTGACTAAACCAAGAAAGGCCTTTAAAACTAAGTTAGCAGAATTGGATGAGCAAGAATAAGTTAAGAAACAATGAGGGCTTGAATTTGTTTAGAAATGTGTCCTTCCTAGCTTGTGTGGGGCCCTGTCTCCAGCCTGGGGCACAGGCACTGTGTTTCTGCTGGATGTAGGCTTGATCTGTAAGCAGGAATCCAAGCTGGATCTGAACTTCATCTACCTCCGATGTTACTGCATCCCCGGCTTTCACTGGCTCCTGCCTCTCAGGTGTTAGCACTGCATAAATACATTTAAAAGGTACTTGTATATCTGACCATAAACGGTTCAAAGATGCCACTGTGACCTTCACTGGAAGAGCAGATGGGCTTGGATGGGTCTGGTGATGGAAAGCCAGGTCCATTCAAATTCCCAATCCTTTGGGGTCAAACCCTATGGGCTGTAATTAAGCTAAGATACCTGAGAGGTGTTGGGTGGTCCCTGGTTTTTATGCTGCAGGGAGTGTGTGGGCCAGGTTTTGCACTGGTGCAGTCTTCAGATTAGGAGAGCACAAGAGGAGGAAGCAGGACACGTGGTCGTGACTGGAGGTTCATCAATGTGATAAGATAGGGGATTTTTCAAGTTTTGATCCAAAGTCTATCAGGAAAAAAAAAAAAGGGAGGAGGAGGCTCACTGAATTCACTGGTCTTTTTACAAGGCCCTAATTCCACAAATACTCTAGAAAAGGTAGATTTCAGTCATTTTTTGGCAAAACCTCCTGAAGTTAGGAAGATTTATGGTCTAAACTCTTACACTTGATTAACAGAAAAGGTTAGAGCTGCATTTCCATCCTTCCTATTCTGGGGGAAGTTAGAGTGTTTGAGTTATCTGAGATAAAAAGTAATGGTTTTATTGGTACTCCAAGAGCTATAGGAGAGCTGACTTGAGGTACCTGTTTGTATAGTATTTTCCAGTGACCTGAAATGTTACAGTATATTCAGAAACCTTAAATAAAAAGCTGAATTTGGAGTATGATTAGAAATACCCTCTGGAGTCAGAAAAAAACCTCTCAAATATTCTTTAAAATGCCTGGGCCTGCTGCTCAGAGGAGTGGCAAGTCGCAGTTGCCCCCCGCTTCTCTGCAGACCGTATCTGCTAATCTGATTCCAAATCTCCAGGAACTTTCCTATGGGCAGTAGGCAAAGGGGCAAGGGCATCTCCAGGTGGAAACAAGTCTCCTGGAGCGTGGCTGGGCTCTTCCCATTTGGCTATAATGGTCAGAGAGAAACGTTCAGCTGAGGCGCAGCAGAACATGGGGATGCAGATGCAGCCCTAAGGGACAAGGAATGTTATCTGACCAAGGGGGTATCCATAAATATGACAACATGGGAAGCCAGCATGGGTCTCCTGCATGCTGTTGCCCCACGATGCTTGGGCTGCCCCGCAGCTCGGCACAACGTGAGGCCATTCCCACAAATGCCATTCCCACACATGCCATTCCCACACATGCTGGTTTCGGGGAGGCCGGCACTCGCACGCGGCAGTGGCATGGGCGCCACATGCCAACAGTACTTGTGTTCAGCTGAGGCTACTCTTGCAACCAATTAAGGCAACACAATAGGATGGATCCAAATAGACCAGGGGAGGTGCTTTTGTCTTCCTTCAGCTCAATTCTTTCTGACAGGAAACCAGGCCTTTGTGTCGCGGGAAAGAATTATTCTGAAGAATTATTCTGAATCGTTAATCCCCTGCATACATTTCCCTTCCTGGTGATGACATGCTCATTGTTGAGTGGGCTGCTAACAAAATCATTATCTGGCAAGTGGCTTCCATTTGCTGAGAAACGAATTAAACATAATGCATCCCAAATTCTGTGCTTGGAAGAGGGCACGGTGGAGCTTCCTCTTCTCTCCTCCTGTGCTTTATGGTGGGTTCCCAAAGCCTTGGCTGTGTGACCATACCCCCGAGCAGGGTCTAGTCCTCTTCTGGGTGATGGGCCAACAGCGTGGCTGCTATTCCCTGGGATTTATGTGTTTCAGGGAACAGAGCTCTAAGCCTTAAGCTCCTGGGCACTGAATGTGCAATTTATGTGCATTTTAGAGCAGAAGGGTTAGATCTTCAGTTCATGTGAGCAGCTCTGCTAAGGTCAGCGGTGCTAAGGAGAGCTTTGTGTGGGAAAGGATGCAATTCTGCCCTTCGTTCCCACAACTGCAGATCAACTGACCCAATATGCATAAGAGGGGGAATTTAATAGATGAAATCCATGTGCTTCTGCTCTACCTGCTCAGTGCAAGTTATTTAACATCCCTTAATTTCTAATTATTTATTTGTTCCTTTGGGATAAACTGGTAGTGCAAGAGAAGGTATGGGTCAGCGAAACCGCGGGACAGGAGGGATTTTATTCTAGATGAAGTGTAATTAAACTGACTAGATTTGCATAGCATTTTGTTCCAAAAAATATAGATTACAAGTGCTCAAAGAGAGCTGGTGGCCTGTCAGTAGGAAGGCACAGAGAGGAGTAATTAAAAGGATGTGCAGGTACTGGCACTGGTTAAAGACAGAGAATGTTGAAGGTAGACAGGCAGAATGAGGGTAGCTCTGAACCCAAAGGTAACCTGCTCTTCATGGAGTTCTGCACAGGTGTTGTCAGGAGAGCAAAGCAGTAAAACATTGATTATCTGATTATTTGGAGGAAGCATTTCTAAAAGACTGGCTCCCACACACTGATGCAAACACCATGGTCAGCCACTCCAAATGCTGACATGAATCAAAGATCAAGACTTTTTATTTATTCTGAGGGGTTTTGATTAAGATGATTAAAAAGCAGCTGGTTTGCCAACTTATATATATTTACCTTTCTTAAATAACATTATCATCAAGTAAAATGTGTTTTAGAAGATCATATTAAAAAAATCACTCTGACTTTGAAAACACTATAATCTGACTTTTAGCATAATACTGTCCAAATTGTATAAATTGCTATGAGTAAAAGCTGATCTTAAATTCCTGTTTGCTGTTTTGAGGGAAGTGAGAGCATTTAATGTTTGAGCAAGGCTGGCCCTCAGTGCACAATGTGGACTACCATCCCTGCTGCTTATCATTCCCATAGTCCCAGAAAAGGCTACTGTCCTCTTTGCGTGGTTCTGCCCCAATGTAAGAAGCTATTTGGGATCCCCTGAAGTTAATGGGTAGTGTTCAGTGCATACCCATCATGAGCAGAGATGAATTTACATGTATTTATGACTCAGCAGCAACTGTTAAAATGATGGCAGAGATCTGGAATCACTAGAGTATCTGGTCATACTTTTAATTAAGCAGATGTTTGCTGTGCACCAAACTGCACCTCTCAGCCTCATTTGTCTTCTAAGGCATCCCATATCCTTTTCCAGAGTCTGTCCGTTGTTAATAAGAAGTCCAAAGAAGACTGAAGACAAAGCAAACAAGTCTTTAATGATCTATTCTTATTTATGTTGTGCACTTAGGATGTTTGTGGAGCTCCTAATGGGGGACAATGGAAAAGAGATTGAAAGGTCTATTGGAAAAGGCAAAGACACAAGCGCTGCCTAGTCATGGGTCCTGCTCCACATGCTGCCCCCACTAAATAATTTGTCATCCAGTTGGGAACTTGCTGCCCAAACACCACAGTGATGATATAAATAAAGAGCAAAAGATACACTTTTGCCAGAAATCTGAATGTAAGTAGACCCATATGTAGTATGTTAAAGTGGCCTCATTTTTTCCCCACAGCAATGAAATCAGGAGGCACGCAGCTGAAGCTGATCATGACATTCCAGAATTATGGACAAGCACTGTTCAAACCCATGAAGTAAGTAAGAAATGTTTTCTAAACGTTTTCTGAACGCTTTCTAAATGTGGATTTGTGGTGGAATAGNTCCAGTTGGAAACTTGCTGCCCAGACACCACAGTGATGATACAAATAAAGAGCAAAAGATACACTTTTTCATTGCCAGAAATCTGAATGTAAGTAGACCCATATGTAGTATGTTAAAGTGGCCTCATTTTTTCCCCACAGCAATGAAATCAGGAGGCACGCAGCTGAAGCTGATCATGACATTCCAGAATTATGGACAAGCACTGTTCAAACCCATGAAGTAAGTAAGAAATGTTTTCTAAACGTTTTCTGAACGCTTTCTAAATGTGGATTTGTGGTGGAATAGCCTGTTGTAATTTTGAAAGGTGTTAAAGTTTGCTGCTGGTATCTCTCAAGGTTAGGGCACCTAGTTCTTCTGGCTTGTGGCTAATGGAGAGCCTCAGGAGTGTGCAGAAATGTTGTCCTGCTAGACTGGTTTTTGGAGCAGATACAAAGAAGGCACCAGATACATTATAGTTTCCTCAGAGGTGAACTCTTCCATCATAATTATAGATTTTTCAGCATTTCTCTTTTTTTATGGAAACTTATTTTGCAGTCCTGAGCATTATACAATGTGGGTTCTCTTTTGGACTATGACCAGACACAAGAGATGGTTCAGCATAGCTTTGGGAAGACCTGACTATTATTTGTCTGATAAATTATAATTTAATCCATTGATTTATTATTGCTTGTGTTAAAGGGTTGTATTAGTCACTTGGCTGCGACTGTGCTGAAGCTGTGAAAATGATTTTATCTGGGAGTTGTACTGCAAGGTCATGAAACTAGAGCGAAGGGGAAGGACTAGGAAGATACAGCCTTGATTTGCAGCTGTATCATTCTGACAAGAACCATTGAGAATGGTGAAGTTATTTGGGTATAAAGCAGATGTAAATGAGCTCTGAATCCTGACCTGTGTGTTTGTGTTGTAATAAGGCAAATGACTCTTCACTTGTTATAGAGGGTTTAGCAAAGTCGCTTGGGGCTACAAAATGTTTAATGAAGCTACTCAATATCTGTGTCAGGGGTGCCACTGAAATAATAAATTCATTTCCTTCTTTTGTTTCCTCTGTAGGGAAGTTCAGTTAATTTCCTTTAGGATGGTCCATAAAAGACTAAAGTAACTGAGAATGACTGGTTTGGAATACGCTTCGGCGCTGTGCTATAGCTATAGCATGGCTCAGGGAGTGCGCTGCTGGCTGGGAGCTGAACATAAACCCCCTGTTTTACTACAGATTTTACTGTAGACTGACCTCAGACAAATACAGATGCAAGTTTGATGCATTTAAGCTCAATTCCTAACTGTACCCTATCCCGCACAGGACCAAAGAACCTGACAATTCTAGCTGCCTTTAAACATGAGGTAGAATGGTGATGGCATGGTGTTGGGTTTTTGCATAGGGTATGAATTGTTTCTTTTCCATTTATGGAGATGCAGATATTTTCAATCTTTATCATTGTATGACATTGTAATTCTGGGAATACTAATGAGGTCAAATCAAAAGTTTGCTGTTTCTACTATACTACGTGCAGCCTTGGCAAGATGATGGATGGCAATATATGTAGAGCCACTTTCCTATACAGAAGCAATTACTACCCTCCACCAGAACAATAGCAGAAAATGATGATGTCTTAATCATTCCTTCTGCTTGATTCCAAGGGCAGCAGCATCCTATTTTTCTCACTGATCTTTGGATTAAACGCACATCTGGAAAAAGCAGCATTACAGCCTTCTGCAGCTGTGCTCCCAGGCACCGCACCTTTCAGTGGCAACACTGCTGCATTTGTGCTGAGCATTGCTGAACACGTTACTGATTTTGAACAGGAGGTTTTGCAAGCTTTTGGCTTCATTCTGATAGCAGTGATAAGGAAGCCAGCTGCTCTGCTGGTGTAAATCTTCCTAGCTCCTTCGGCATCTGGTCCCACTGACCTCTCTCACCTGCTTATGGACTGCTGTATATGAAGTTTTTAGAGCAGCTTTCAGCATGATTCCTTGATGTGGAAATAAGCAGCCCAGAACACAAAAAAAGGGAAAAAAAGGGGCTATTAGAGCCACAGGACTTCATGTGTGTCCACACGATGTGTCCTGTGCATTTCCACATGTTGTGAACAGTTTATCAGCTCCATGGCTAGAAATGCACACCATAAAATAAGAGTCTGAAACAAGCAAGACCTCAGCTCTGGAGCTGTGCAAAGTACTGGACAGAAGTGGGATGCCTTTTCCCAGCAGCAGCGTTAAGCTTTTCTCTCTCCCGAGCTGATAGCCCTTTTCTTACAACGAGCCTTTTGATTGCATGTGAACGATGCAAAAACTGCTTGTGCTATCCATAGCTATACATGGTGTCTTCCAAACTGCATTAATACCTGTCCAAGCAGGACTGCTGCAGGCAGGAGAATGGCAATGCTTCCCAGACCCAGGCAGTTTTCTGCAAGAAAATGGGAGTTCTCCTGAACTTCAGCAGTGATTTCTCTATGAATAAAGTCGCAGCAAAATAACCTCACTGGCAAGTTGTGTTAAACTCTGCAGAACTATTCTGGCTGGCTTTGTGGTTCTACAAGCTCCGAGGTTTATGCTGAATTAATGCAGAAAATAAGCTGGCTCCAGAAAGGCTCCTTCAGATCAGACAGTGTTGGGAGGTGGGGAAAGCAGGATCTACTGTTGGCACCGTTTGTGTTCTGTTAACATTAACTAACAGCCCTTCATCTGGTCATTGAGTCAGGGCAGTGGAGCAAATCAGAGAAGGGAAGCTTAGCAGTCATGGAAATGTGATAGTGGTAAATAAAGCCCGATCAGCTGCAATTATTTTATTTATCTGTGGCTCTGCATCTTCATTTCTGGAATAACTGCCCATAAAGTATTGCAGAGGAAGCCAAGTCTATTTATAAACCCTGTGGCCCAGTGTAGATTCCATTGCTAATTCCGAATGCATCATAGAAAAAGCAAGTATTTGCTAAAACTCCAGGGAAGATTCAATGTATTTGCAATGTATCTTACAGCTAATGTGTAGTTTTATTTAGCTCATAACAGTTCAATCATACAAAATTATTGCCATATGGGACATGAAAAAATAGCAACCTTCCCTTTTCCCATTATTAGTGTGTCTAACTGTATTTGTATTGTAGAGCATAAAAAATTATTTACATGATTACTGGTATCTCCAGCAACGGCTTTTTATATGACTTATCAGGTAGAGATGGTGTAGAGTGATAAATTACAAAGGGCTTTGGTTTATTTGTCCAAAACGAACATGTGCTTTCTGCTTTCTGCTTTATAATTTTGTCCTTCCTTTGTTTCTGCTGGCTGCTAGAGTTAAATAGCTGGCTCAGCAACAAAACCAACACACTTTTTTTCTCCTCCCAAGGCTTTATTCTTGAAGGGTGAGATTCTGCTCTGGCAGCATCAGTGTCAGGCTTCCCATTGCCTGCCCTAGTGCCAGGATTTTCACAGAGATTTTTACAGTTCCTTATGCAAAAGCCAAATAGAATCGAATAGAAAATGATATCTTGCTGTATGGGTTGTGAAGAGTATCCAATAGCAAGTGTTTAAGAATGATCTCTCTCATTCGCAGTCCTATGGGCTCCTTTGTAGAAATGTGTGGAAAGGATATTCATTATAAAATTTCTGAGGTTTATTTATTTCATTCAAAGCAATGCTGTTGCATCCAATGAACTCCCTTTTGACTTAAACTGAGATAAAAGCCGGTTCTGTTCCAGACTTAAGATTTTGCAGCTGATATTTTTAGCATCTTTTTTCTTTTCTCATTCTATTTTTACAAGTCGCAATACACTACTGATAAGAGCCACGTGGCAATTTCTTTCAGCAGCTGAAGCTTGCAGTTACACTGAGATAAAGAACCCATTGGTGTCAGAGTGATTTCAGGCCAGAAGGGACTTTTGGGGTCACAAAATGCAGTATCCTTGAATCACCGGTGATTTTCTCATGACATCCCGCTCCCAAATTGCTCCAACACTGCAAGCAAAGTCTGCAGCTTTTTTCCCTGCTATCTGTATCCAACTCACTGCTGTAGAAATAATGCTACTCATTGGTAACTTGTACTTCGATGGTTAGTTATTTGTTGCAATTTAACAGTTTAACCAAAGAGCTTTGTTTCTTGGACGTTGTCTTTATAGAAGGGCATCGTGCTAGAGACCTGTTTTACCCGTGTGTTAATTAACAGTGGGCACTTCTGCCCCAGAGTCAAATCTCTTGCAGCCCTCAAAGGCCCAACACATCCCAGGGACAACTACAGAGGAAGGTGGTTGTCCCTGCACAAAGCTGGTGCTTTAATGTATTAAACAAGCATATTCACCTTTTAGCTTCTGGGAAGTTCCTATAACATATCTTTTAGCTTGAAATAAAGACACAGCGAGCTGGACTGAAGTCTAGCAACTGAGGTCATGGGGAAGATAATATTTTTGTTTTGATTGGCAAAGTGTTGCTTCTCACTGGCTTCTAGACGTCATACTTATAGGGACAAAGGATTAGCAACACTCTTTAAATTTCTCTTTGATTTCCTTTAGGGATTTCTCAACAAATAATGCATCTTTTGATAGTGATATTAATTAGGACAAACAACCCTCGTAATACAAACAACTGTTAATCGCTTTCATTTCCTCCAGTTACGTTCCATTTCTGAAGCTGCAGTGTGACTGTTGTACCTGCGAAATGCAGCCTCCAGGCCTGATTAGCATATCAATTAGATTGGAGTAATTCTTCCAACTTCAGTAGCATTACTTCCTATTCAAAGGTGTTTAAATGAACTTCAGAATCAGGGCCATGGGAAGATTGGCTTCCTTATTACATTGCATATCATGCTGTTTTGAGGAAATACATTTTGCAAACCTGTTGCATTTTGGCTGGCAGGCATCCAGTATAAACATACTGTTATAAGTCAACATAGCAATTAAATCAAATTGCATTTTTTTTTTCTTCCTGAACAGCAACAGAAGTGAGATATGCATACAGTAGCTGTTATTCTGGAAGCCTGCACGGATTAGCACTTCAGCACGCCGGAATGAGTTGCATAAAACCCTACTGAGCAATCCCCGGCCAAAGTACAAACACAACCACTCTGTTTTGTCACTCAGCTTAAGCAATTTTACTGTACTTGTCGCTAAAGAAATCTAGTCCTGTGCAAGGTGTATTGCTGGACACATTTGGCTGAATAAACTGGTAGGAAAGGCTAAAGCCAGGAATGCCAGGATTCAGCTTATTTAGGTTTGCTCTGAGATAGAGGGGAGTGCGGTTTCATTGGAGCAGGAAGAAGGAATGTTTTTCTTGATCCTGGAAGTGACAATGAATAATTAGATATTCTGTGGACCTCATACATGAGATTTTGCTTGTTTTAAGGACGTGGTCAAATCCTTGCCTACAAAAGCTCAGCCGAAGTATTTACCTGGGTGAGGCTGACAGGCAGTTTCAAATTCACTCTGCATTGGGAGTAAATCTGGACTAAGCTGGATGCTTGATATTTAGTGCACATGAGAGCTGAATGCTGTCCTAAATAGGGGCAGCATCCCATTTAGGTGGGAAGTAATTTGTCCTCAGGCTCTGCAGGGATGTGCATGCACAACCTCAGCACCCTGCAAAGCCTGGGTGGCCGAAAGGTGCCCACCTTTGCACCCAAGGGTGCAGGAAGAGCGTGAGGGACCTGCTGCCGATACCTGCTCCCCAATGCCTGCCTAGACAGCAGCTCAGTGTGCAGGGGCTTGTTACCATCGTGGCATGCCTTTGGCTTTATGAAGCTATTGATTAACCTTCTTCTATCATAGGTGTTTTTAGAAGCCAGCTAATTAGCCTGTGGGAACAATGACATGCTGGTGTTTGCTTCTCCTTTAACAGCCTCTTCCTGCAGCTGCTAATTTTCTTGTTTTTACCTGTTACCATTGAATATCAGGGAATAAGCATCTCCAGCATCTAATTTTAAGCACTCTATTTCTTCATTTTAAGAAATGCGGTTCCCTTGATTAGCCTGTTAATCCCAGACCCCCATTTAGCTCCCAGCATTCTTATTTAACACATCCCATACTACCTCAGCAGTGCAGAAAAGCAGCGAATGTTTTCAGGGGAAGAGCTGGCATAAAAGACATAACCTGTAATTTGCTGCTCAGGAGCAGGGCTTGGCGTGCTGGGGACTCATCGGTATAGATGTGAAATAGGATGCCCTTAGCAAATCCAAGCAAAAAAAAGCGTGGCCAAAATGTTTTCAGTGGGATATGCAGATACCTGCTACCTAGAAATATTTCCTAGGGATTGCTACCTAGAAATATTTCCTAGGGATTTGTCTCCATTTTGCTACAATTTATAATCCAAGAAATAGGCTCGAGAGATGGAAACTCGGGGAGGAGAAATGATCTGTACCAGAGCCGTGTTTCTGCCCGCACTGCCCTCTCCTTGGCAGCCAACTTCGCATTGGTACTTTTCTTCCTTTTTTTCTTTAACTAGTGATTTTCCACTCTGCCATAGCATTCTGCATGTGGGTAAATAAGAGTGAGAAAACCTGGAAGACTCATCTGCATGAGAAGCAGCAGCAGAAAGCCAAAGGAAATGGTGCCTGTGAACGTGTGGGAGCTGGCGAGTTAGCAGGACAGCCAAACTGTTGTAAACAGGAGCAGGGAGAAGGGTAGGATTAGGTGGAACGGATAATAAAATACCTGAGAAGGGCACTTAGGGCAGATACGGGTCTGAGTGGCAGAATCATAGTCAAAATGATCCTGTTAGCACTTTTAAGCCCCTTTTGCACAGGCTGCTGATCAGCGATGTGAATCCTTACTGCAGGGGTAGTTGCGGGGCCAAGGACGAGCAGCAGCGCGTGGAAATCTGCACTAGCTGGGCAAGATACCGCACACAGACCTCACAGAGGCACGGTCTGTGTATCGATTATAAACTGCTTTGATATGCTGGCATAGAACATCAAAAGGAATGAAGATGTTAAATTAATCTATAGATTCAGGGGAAAATCTGGCAATAATGAGGACCTTTGCTTTCATTTTCAGCACAGCTCACTTGTATTTTGTTTGATTCTGTCTTGTGATATACTAGGAGGAGTTTCAACCTGGATTTTTTTTATTTTCCTGTGTTTTTTTTGCCTCTTGGGACCTCTGTGACATGGTAATCTTCTCCAGGTTTCCAAACAAGCCCCTTTTCGCATCTGGTTCTTTAGGGTTTTATTAGGCAGAAAATCTGGTTCCTGGGGGCTCAGACGGGGAGGCAGGGGCGGCAGGGGGTCCAAGGAGGGAAGCGCCTGCTTTCCTCATTGCCTGCCTAATTATCCTGTTCCCAGAGCTGCCTTGGAGTTACGGCTCATAAGCCGTTCTCCGACAAGCTCCTTGTCGGATGCCGTGATGGTGCGCGGTGTCCCCCATGGGGAGCCTTTGGCAGGGGTTCCCAGGGCCCTGTGCGCTGGCCGTGGGCTCCAGAAATGCCCCCCATCCTGGCCGGGGGATGTTTGGTTGGACCACCCTGCCCCGTCACGGTTTTCCAGTCTCCTGATGCCAGCTACACGAGGGAAGCAGGAAGCTCCCGCTCCGGCAGCGGCTGGAGAGCCGCGTGGAAGAGCTGCTCTCTGCAGCGTATCCAGGCCATGTCCTCAGAGCCAGGCTCTTTTGGCACCCGTGAAATGATCTGATGACTGGTGAGTGGGCACGGTGCCATCCAAACAGATGGACACGAATGTCCCGGCAGCCAGGAGACTGTCGCGGCTCAGCCAGCTGGGCGAGGAGAGCGGCTCTCCAAGCGATCATCCGTCTCGGAGCGATCCCAGGAGGAACGAGCCTAGCCATGGGGGGCCCAGCTGGGGCCTGGGGTATGTGCCGGTGGAGGTGGCATCGCCATGCACTGCACATCCGCGGCAGCGCTGATGCAGGAACACTGCCCAGAGGCTGGAAACGAGACATGTTGAGGTTGTTTTGATTTAAGCAGCCTAAAGGAAAGAGAGGTTTGAGCGTGATTCTTAATTCCTCGAATCTATGCAGGGAAAACATTTTATTATTCATGGGCATGAAGTGTCCCTCAATTCCCAGCTCCAGCTGGAGCTTTCTCCTGCATTGAGGGAATGGGGAGAGAGTGAAGGTCTCTGCAAAGCAGGTGCTGAGCACGCCAGGATGTGGCAGCTGAGCCAGGGCAGGGCTGCAGAGCAACTGCTGTGCTGAGCCCCCTTGGAAATAAGTTTCCTTTATATTTTTCCTTCTTTATTTCCTTCTTTTCTTCTTTCTTCAGCATTTGCGTCCCCCCACTTTGTACCACTCTGTCACTGAGAAGGTTGTTTCTGGGATGGGTTTCACCAGGGCTGCCCGTTTGGATGCACAGTGTGTGGGTGACAGCCAGCCCCCTCCGCCATCCTGTGCCCTCCACAAAGTCCCTTGAGGACAACGGCAATTCCTGGCTTTCTGTGGGAGTCAGATGCTTGCCCCAGGGCTCCTGGATAGTGAGATAAAAGGATTAAAACATCCTCTTTGGGGCTTTGCAGGGAATAGTCACCAGGGCTTTCTCTAAAACATAACTTCAGGGAAGGCTTTAATGCTGGTACCCACCGGGGGCAGCTTCTCACACAGACGTGCATGTCAGGCTGATTGACAGATCATTAATTAACTATTATTAATTAACCCTCTAATCTGAAGGGAGAAACTCCTTGCCAGCCTGGATTCTGTCATTTCTTTGAACGTGCGAGTCTGCTGTTGTGCTGCGCTCCCCAACCCGTGGGCCTTCTGGGCTGAAGAAGCTCGTAAAAAGGCAGGAATAATGAGCAAGCTTCTACTTCCCTGTTACTCTGACTTTAGAGCAAGAGGAATGTCCAGAAAACCTGATCTTGCCTTTCAGCATCACTTTGTTGCTGGTCTGTAGGATGTAGCTTTGTGTGAACGATCTGGGGCCTGTGTAAAACCAAGCTGGTGCTGCTTGTGGATGGTCACACACCTGCTTTAAGGCCAGCTGTCCTACAATAGGTTTCAGCCTGAAGTTAGGGTGGAAACACCTTTTTTTTTCTCTCCAATATAGCTATGGTATGATTGCTTCGTCTTTACTCTTATACTCTGTATTGTGTTCAACTGCTGAATGCAGATACACCCGGTTTGGTAGTGGATGTGACAAATTCTGCTGCTGCTGATTTCAGTTGGCCTTAGGTTGATGTTCCTGAAGACCTTGTTCTGCTCTCATTTCTCCTGAGTTTTGAGCCAGCCTGTGTCTCCTCGTGCTTCTGCCTGGTGGCCTCTAACAACCTCCTCTGTCAGGCAGCAACAGCCTGATTATAGCTTTAACTTACTCTATCTGCATTGGTGGCCTTTCAAGGAGCACCGATCCAGAGAGTCTGTAGACTATATGTGGCCTCAGAAAAGAGAGCGTCCTGTTTATCCACAAATAACGGAGCCTTCATGAATTCTTGGGATGATGCCAGTCTTGATAAGACGTCCGTGGTCTGTTAAGCCAATAGTCCTAATCGCCTGGCTCGGTGTCTCGTTGACGTTTCGCAAGGCTTTGTGCCTGACCTGGTCGACCCTACCCTTTTCCTATTAAGCACTGCACTGTTTGTCAGGGAAAGACCTTCTCAAGGATGAAAATGGTGCCTACATTGCAGGGAATGCCCAGGACCAAAAATTATGTGTTCCTTTTACCAAGTGTGGTATATCATGACGCATCCTTCCCATGCTATTTCAAACAGAGCAGTGTGAATCCTGCCATTTTACATCTTCTGAAGGAAACTGCCTCACCTGGCTGACATTGGAATTATGTTTTTAACAGGAATTTCCTCTGTAAAAAAAAGAAGGAAGCCAAAATGTGCACCAGTGCTGCAGGCTCACTTTCTGGCTTTAGTAACACAGTCCTTGGATAATGGCTCTGAAGCAGTTTTGTGTAGATGGTATTTTGGGATTGATTGTTTGCTTGTTTGTGAAGGTTTTTTGTTTTGCTTTTGTCTCTTCACGCGTGAATCTATCCCTCCTGATGCACAAGCACAGTTTCAAAGGTCCCTCCTATCTAACAGGACTGTTATTATATTATTGGATTCTCTCTCTCTTCTCTATCTTCCACTAAAAATTCACTCAATAAATGGGTGAAATTGCAATGTATTTAATTGCATGGTATTACACCAATTCTTTCTTGCAATATCTTTTAGATTTTAATAGCTACAGGCCTTCAAACTATCTTGGTGTTACCAAAGACATTTAATATCTATGAACTTACAGAAGGTATTTTCTGGCACTCAGCAATGACTCCAAAGCCCCAAAGAATTACACTCAACAGCCCTGAATTTCAAAGCCTGACATCACTGAGAGCAAGGAATACAAATCCATCAACAGGAGCAGGGTTTTAATTGCTTTTGAATGATTCTTTAGAAATCTAAAATTGCTTTGTGGGATGAAAAAAAAATCCCCACTTTTATCTGTGAAGAGGTTTTAATTCTGGTGAATAAAATAAGTGGCTGCTGTAATAATGCATGATTTTTTCCCTCTGACTGTGTAGCTGTTCCTTCAGCCCTTGCCTGCTGGGATTTTATCCTTGAGCAGTGAGACATTGGAGTTCATCAGATATTATATGTGGCAATTGCCAGACCTGGAGAGGCTCTTTGGTGGCTGGAAGATTTGTGCTGCTATTACAGTAGCTGTTAAAAAATGAGACCACCTGTATTCTTTTTCAATGTGACCTTCTCTGGCTGGTCATATGCTGTATTTTCTCTGCGATCTGATGTGATTTTTAAGGGTAATCAAAAGGCCAACGGTGCTTTAAAACGCAGTAATACCTCGTCTCTGGCTTTCAGCAGCTTTTTTTTTTTAATGAAAAGAACTAAAACCTTTGCAGACATTTCTGCATCTGGCTTGGCTTCTGGTTAAATGAATCCTCAGGGAGTGCTGGAAAATGTTACTTCTGTTTAGAGGAGAAGCAAGTGAGTCCATGTTTCCAAAATTATTTTCAAGGAAAGGCCTATCAGAAATTTTTTAATTTTCCTGTTTAATAGACCTGGTGAATATTTGCAAATTGTCTGGATCACAAATGAGAGCGAAGGCACCGACAGCGTCAGAGGGGGAATATTTCCAGTGCTGGCACTACAGGATGCAGCAGCTAACACCTCTGCAGGCTGCCAGCAGCCAGGGACAGTGTCCTGTGCTGTTTGCCCTCTCGATCATCAAAAAATATCCTTTGGGAAAATCTGAACTGACCCACATCAATGCCCGAGCAGCAAGAAGGCTCAGGATCCACTGTCTCCATCCTAATCTTTCCAAAGGGTGTCTGAAACCTTTCACAGGGTCCAAGGGCCGCATCAAGCATCTCCCAGTGGGGTGGTAGTAGAACCCAATAGTAGTTTTAGTTGGTCATAAATATTGTTTCCTTGACCGGGTATTAAAATGGTTGAACTTGTTGTAGGGATAAAGGAAAACAGAGAAAACACTACTTGTTATTTCAGTTAGCAGTAAACCTAAGAAAAGGTGATTGGCTGCTGCCCCCCAAAATTCTGCACTTATTTTTTTTCACTGCCATCCAAAGCATGGCAGTGCTAACATATTTTCAAATAGAGAAGCTTTCTGATGAAGGTCTTAGAATATTTTTAATTATTTCCAGAAATAAACCCAACCATTACTGTATTTCTGAAGGACAATTATTTTGTCCTTTCTTGCATAACTACACATTTTGAAATACATTCTGAAATAATCATTTTAAAATTGATTTTCCTCAAATTGACCATAACAAACCAGACAAATCGCTTCAGGATTAATTTTCCACCTAGCTGGAGAAATTAGCCCTGGCTTTCTCCCTCCCACCCAGGAGGCATGTTAGAATGGTTACCTGGATACCCTACTTGCAAAGGATATATGTGCGGGAGCAATTTAAATAGCCTGATTTGTCATCTAACTGCCGACATCATTAGCAGAGCATTATTTGGCTGGAACGGTGTAGGCTGAACAAGGATAACACCTCCATGTTGAGGGAGATTTAATTTAACCACTGTGCAACAAACAGTGCTTACTTGGGTGAGAGCTACAGTGAGTCCACGAGGAGGAACGTGACCTGCCTCTGGGTGGTGTTTTCCCATTGTTATTCTGCACCTAAAAGACGTCCCTGTTCCTTATCAGGATGAAAATAGGATAGGAAAATTGGAATAGGATTCCAATATCATGGTTTAGCATCCAGTGGTTTCTTTATTTTGGGGCAAGGAGAGAATTTTCTTATGGTGGGAAAGGGAAGGAAGAGAACAAGGGAGCAAACAAAATATCTGGATGGTTATGAATTTTTGGCAGTGCCAGGTTGAAGGCTTTGGTCTGACACTGGGCTGAAATCTGACTCTGCCTCTTGCTTTTTTCCTTGTTACTTTTCCCCTGGTCACAGCCCCTGTTTCAATTTATTCCTCTTCTTAGACTCTTTAATTTTTAAGATGGCAATTACATCAGGACAGAAGGACTCTCAAAGCAGGTTTTTAAAGACAAGCTGATAAAATCACAGTGATGACTGGCTTGAAAGTAATTTTTCTGCTGTTGTATAAAGCAAAAAACAGTGACCTCATCAGATAAAACCAGTGTGTCAGAAGGCAGAAATAGTCGATTCCCTGGAGTCTGACTATTGAGCGGGGTCAAACACTGTAGTCTGCGCATAGCAATAAGGAATGTGGGAAAAGCAAATCAGAGCTTTAGAAAGAGGCTTTTCCTAGACTTTTGGGGTCTGGACTGAACAAAACACATGATGTTATGGCTTAACCCCAACCAGGTTGTTCTGTGTTGATGCCAGTATGATCTGGAAAACTCAGTGAGGGTTTGGGGATCGTCAGGGAGGTTGTGCCCGCTCCCCTCTTTATGAATTCTGCACCTACTGCTGAAGTAGAAGAACGTCGCAGTTAAAGAGCTGCCACTTGCATATTCCTTAACTTACATATTCCTTCTTGACAAATCAATTCCTAAAGCATGTGCAGGAATCGCAGTCTTAAATGAAGCGCGGTTACAAAATATTCTGCTGATCTACGGTGTAAGTCATTTTCCTTTAGTCGTAATTGATGTTACAAAATATTTTATGGTTTCTGTCATTAGTTCTCCCAATTGGCTAGATCTGCAGCTTATTTCCAGCTGTAAAAATGCTAAGAATTTTCTACTGATTAGCAGCATCAGTAGGGCATATTTCTGTCAACATGGGATATTTTTGAATGAGTAAGGAATCCTTTGTCTTTGAATTAGAATATGTCTAGACAGTGGTGATTTTTTTTTTGTTACAAATCTAGCAAAATGAAGATACTTTCTAAGTACTAATTAAATTCTTTCAGAGACACACAGTCTGTTATGCACAAGATTCTAGTGTAATGAATATATTTATTTCCAGGAAATCTAGAGTATTTTCCTTGCCATTTGTAGGACTGAGCATATAAATAATGCAGACCATGCTGTGCTGCTTTTCAGTTCTTCCTAGGAAATTATGCCATTAGAAATGCCAGAATTCTTTCAAGCACACGCACACACAGCAGGTAAAAAGAATATTCATGTGATGAACAGTGACAGAAGCAGCATCAGCTAACACATAATGCTGCAACGCGCTGCTCAGACAATGAAATTGTTTGCAGTAATTATAGCATAGAATGAGACTGTTGTTTAACTTAACATCATGGTAGTCAAACCGTGATCCATCAAAGTGGGCTCTGAATTTGCAACCTAGGATTAGGACCTGGAGGTGTAAGTGAAATTAAGACCTCTGCGCCCTCCCACCACTGTGCCAGATGCATGCAATGGATAACAGTAATGAAAACACAGCTTCACTCGAGCGGTTTGGGAATGAAAAGGTCACAATTAATTCCTGGCAAGCTTGTTTTTGTTTGAGAGCACAGGATGCTGCTGGAAGTCTGCAATTTGGATACTTAAAATGTCTTCTTCATGGAGCCCGTGATCTCTCTCGCAGTGTTCAGACGGCAGAGATCAGCCAGTGTATAAAAGCACAATTGTATCCCTTTTCTCAGTAAGGTGGGAGTATTCTGCGTGTTTAAGAAAGGGAATTTAGCATCTACCATTCTTAGGCATTCCTCACGTGTAAGGTGAGCTTTAATACATGTTGCAAATGGAAATCAAGCACATGATGTGCCTGGAAGGAGTTTATCTAACTATTTATGGGCTGATCACATTTTGAGCTAGAACTGACTTGGTTATTTTTAGTTAAATAAGGTTACAGTAGTATTTGCATTTGTAAAGAACTAGCAAAACTCTCCTGCTGTGTGGACCAGTGCAATTCCCAGCTCTTCCTTGCTGTGTCTGTTTCAACCTTAACTCAACCTTTCAACCTGTTCAAACCTTAAGATTGGGATGCTCAGGATCCCTGAAGGAGCATCCAGATCCCAAATGTTATGGGGCTGCCTGTCTCCTTGAGGATCAGTGAGCTGCACCTCAAAGTCAGACATAAAACTCCCTTGGAGAAATTTTACATGTGTCTCAGCTGTCCCTATTCCCTCCCTGCTGGGTGCAGAGCATTTGAACTGCTTTGGGTGAGGTGGAGACATCCGTTCTGGTTTGTAAGTGGGCCATGTCTGCTGTCGAGCAACCCAGGTTAAGCTTCCCCGTTCCTGAAACACAGGGCACACATGGAGCACATGTGTTTGCCCAGTGGTTTTGGAAAAGTTTGATCTTCAGAGCTGGAGTTAGTTGGAGTTTAGCTTGTACAAAGGGTCTTTGTACAGAAGAGAGTTCAGCATCATGCTCTCCTATGAAGAGTTTTTGTTGGATCTGTCAGGAAAGTTCCAAAAGCCAAGAAAGCTCAGTCTTAAAAAAGTCTCATCTCTGCCTTCTATCTTTGTTTTCATGATAAAAATCAACCATTTCAGTCAATTGCTCTTTGATATGCTTTTAGAAAGAGACTTCTCAAACTTTTGAGATGCAGATGCATAGCTACAGCATGTCATTAACAGCAGTGACTGTTTTATCTTCTGATAAAAAGGGAATGGATAACCATTAAAAGTTATAAAATAGTAAGGCACAAGTACATAATTTAACATGGTCATCTATTTGAAAATGCACATTGTGCATCAATAATCGGATGCATCAGCAGGGAACCCGCAGCCATCCAGCAAGCACCTTGTTTTGCAGTTGCTACCTGACCTGTAGATAAGTGGTAACAGTGTCTTCATTACACTTACACAACTGAATATTAATCATTAGTAAAACCAGCACTCCAAGAGGTAAGGGAAGTCTCACTATATCTATGGGCACTGCCTGCAAGCAAATCATAGGATTTGACTATTAAAGTGATATCAAAATTATGCAACTTGGCATGGAGGCATGAGCTGCAGTGCTCACTAGCCTGCTCCAAAGGAAATTCAGTTTAGGCTGTAGTCTCAAGAGTCACTTTATGCTGGGAAAGACAAGGTATATCTGGAAATATGTTCACCAAGAAGCTTGTGCACAACTTTTGGAAGTGGTGGCTTCCACCCCTATATGAGACCATTTTCGTTGAGTCTGTGCTAGTTTCTCCAATAGTGATTTGAACAGAGGATATTTGTGGTTTGTTCTCTCCTTCTCTTACTTTCTCCTCTGGATGTAGAAAATTAAGAACAATTCAATGATTACTTTCTATAAGGCTTTGCTTTTTTTGATGGTTTCAATATTGGTGCTGCTCTGTCTTCTGCTTCATTTCGGAGAAGGCAGACGGGAGCCGTGCTGGTGAGTTCAGGGAACAGGAGGTGGCGAGGCCCTGGGATTCCCGTGGGAGTTCATTTCTCACACTCCATAGTCCTTATGTTGGCAATCCACCTAGTTTGAGAGGATGATTGATACGGTGGTATGGCACCAGTGTTTGCAATGTTAAAAATCAAAGGGGAAAACTAATATTTTTAAAGCTGTTGTATTTTTAAAACTGGAGGCAGCTAAGGAGGGAACTTGAGGGGTCCATGATAAAACACAAGAATAGGGATTATGCATCCTTTTTTACCCAAGATCTTAATCTTTAAAGTGTAAAAAGCACCATGGGTTTTGGACAGAGTTGCAGATTTAATTAAAGATCCTTCTACTCCCTACTCTCCCAAATCCCCCAATACCTGCCTTGATATTAGTAAGACCTAACTGAAGGAATATGTGGACAACTAGACACAGGCTATGAGCACTCTCCCTGACATTTGGGCCTGGACAGGAATGCAGCGTTTGCTGTTGTAACCAGCCCATTTGGCTCTTCACTTCCTTAGGTGTCTGATCCACAATCCACTGAAGTCAGCGGTCTCTTTCCCACTGAATTTTGAATTCAAATATGGGCATGTTGGGTCCCACTTTAAGGACTGGCTCTGAAGTCCCTGATCCAGTTCACCTTGAGTTCTGTTGGGAACCTTTCACTAACTACAAGGAAAGTTGGATCAGACCCAAGGAAAAAATAGTAAGTGCTAGAGGAATGAAATGAGGACGTTCAAGGATCAATTAATGGGATCACTTTACTCTGCCGTATATCCTATTCTCCTATTCTAGCTATAAAGCTAGAAAAACAGGGAAATACAGGTGTCCTTTGCTTTAGGAAAAACATAATTCTCTCTTTGAAATCAAAACTCCTGTGGGTTATGTATCATATCATATCTACTGCACAGTAGATAGGCTTGAAATTGTAGACATTTTAACACAGTTACAAATTCTAGGAGAGGTAGCCAGACATACACAACTAGGGAAATGCACCTGCATAACATAAATCAGTTCCGTACAAAAAAAAAAAGAAAAAGAGAGAAAGATAAATGTCATTTCCCTAACTGTTTTACTGCACACAGTTTGCAAATTTTTCCCTCCTCTCTTATCTTTTGCTCTTCTTTCTTTTTCTTGTGCTATTTTTTCCCTTAAGCTCTGTTTTTACTGCCTGTCCTCGCGTGCTTTATTGTAATCTCTCCTTGTTTTACCAAACAACCTGCCCATAGGTGGACTTTTCAATTGAAATTAGCCGAAACTAATTTTGAAGTCTCGTCAAAAGGAGCACAGCTGTTTCCCCGGGAACGCTACCCGAGCTGAGTCACGTCGGTGAGACGTAGATCCCCTCCGCCGCCCGCCCGCACACGCGTATGTGCACACGTGTCCTCACCTTTCCTGAGCTTGGCTCCAGGTTTGGGGGGATGCGGATTTGTGATCCGTGGAGCATGAATGCTGTCTCTGCACCCTGAGGACGGGAGTTCACTGAACACATTTGCACTTGATGGGAGATATTTATATAAAATAGCAATTGCCCTGCGAGGTCCTGCTGAAAGCAATCAAGCCAGCTAAATCTGTTCTTTCTTTGCAGTGATGCTGCGAAGTTTCCCTAATATCCTTCTGCTCTTTATTCTTTCACATGAGATATTTTTCAGTGGCTTCAATAGATCTGTCTCTACTTAACAAGGGCAGAGCCAATACCGAATCCTTCTTGCAATTGATGCTCTCAAAATCTTCACCTCCATTTTTCCCTCACAAATGCTGCCTTTTTAACTAGGACTAAGTCAGGAGAGTGATAATATTCTGTGTGGAGAACTGGGAACTGGGTTCTTCACTCACCCAGTTGGCGCCTCCAGCAACAGGGCCCATGTGGAGGCCAGGAGGTTAAAACGCTCCTTCTCGGTGGAAATGCTGAAGAGGGAAGAGATGCTAATATGTCTTGATTTTCCCCTGGGAATAATACAGTAACTCCCTGTGGGCTGCAGAGCGTTAACTCACCCTTTATCTAGACAGTTTCAAGATAAAAGGACCCTGATGCGTAATTTCCAGTGTAATTTGTGACTCACATGGTGCCTTTACTATAAAATGCAGATTGGCAGTGCAGGCTTTGGGCCTGGAAGAGGGGAATTTTAGCAGGAAAATGAGATTCCTTGGGGTTCTGTGAGGCATCACAACAGCTCTGCAAAGGGCTGCAGAAAAAGACTTCAAACCTTGTACCCGTGTATTCCTACTCCTGCAAGAAATAAAAAGTCAAGGTAGAGGAAAACAGTCCGTTCAGAATTTGTCTGGGGCTAATATTGCTGGGGTAGCCAAGGGATAAGTTAGGGAGTCCTCTGGCTACGGTTGAGCAATGGTGTTCCCAAGGGCTCAACAGACTTGGGAACATGCTGAGGTATTTGTGCTTGTAAATCATCTTGACAGCTCATATGAGAAAGGAACTACTTGAGAAATGCTCAAAATGGCAAACTGGTGATGTCACTACATTCCCCAACATGTAACGCTTTGCAGACCAAAATAGCCAAGATTGGATACACGTCCATGAAATATCTATGAAATAAACCTCAAACATTTTTTGATCAGCAGCTCTTTTTGACAGCAGGACACGGACCATGTCCAGGCATAACCTCTAAAGCTCCATGGATATATCCTTCCCTAATGAGATACAGTGTAAGAACCAGCCAGCCAAACTTGAGTGAAATAAAGAAAAAAGAAGTGCTATTTTACATTCCTTGTTTAGGCAAAATTCTGCCTGGAAACAAAACACATGGAAGTTTAACTAGGAAACAAGGCAAAGAATAAGTTAGATACCTTGGTACCCTTGGCAAAGATCATGTTTGCTGACAGCATGAAGAACATTAGTGAGACAGAAGTAAAAAAAAAAAAAAAAAAAGAGGTTGGAAGAGTTTGCTTTATTAGAGCAATGAAACACCACACCATATCAAAGCAATTCCGATTTCTTTTGTAACCACAAAGTAGTCTGAAACAGGCAATTACATCTTCTTTCCAGCTCAGAGAGGCACATCACCCTTTGCCACACATTCAAGAATGTTAATAGCAGCAGTAAAGCAAGTTCAAGGGTGTGTGTGCTTTATTGGGAAATCACACCTCCGAGGAATTAGAAACACTTAGCCCTGGGGAGTGATTATCTTGCAGTAACCACAAGCCAGCTATCCTCGCTGGCATAATTGTAGAAGATCCTCAGGATGTGGTATGGAAACAAGCTTGAAAAGCAAAACCTGCACTCCTCTAAGGGTATATTCATCCCTGGCCAATGCAAGGATGAGTTACCAACACCTCCTACGTGAGGTTTGTGTGGGGCACCAACGAGGGGCTGAAGCAAAGTGTGATGGACCTAGTTGTCTGCTGGCTCTTGAGGGATCTGGTTTCTGCAGGAGTTTTGCACAAGATTCTTTGCTTTGCTTGTCTGATGCTCAGCTTCTCTTTTTATATGAAACACAAGGAGAGTTTGTGCATGTTAAGGTCTTCATGGGAGGAAGGCTGGATGGTGGCGTGACTTCCATACAGAGGAGAATGTTGTGCTCTTTTATGTATCAGTCCATCCATATACACAATATAGGCTCTGTGCTGCTAATGATTTTTGACAGTAGCTGTTTCTCTGTAAGATCATGAGCACTTAGGTCAGTATATTGCAGCAACTAGGAACTCTCCAATGGCAAATCGAAATGAAAAGCCAAAATTGTATGATTTGTGCATGTTTGGCTGGGATGTAGGAGAGACCACGCCAAAGTTAGCCCGGTTAGTCCTTTGTGGCCCTCGGGGAAGTGGAAGTTCCCCATGCAGCTGCAAATGTATAGCTCACCCATGACAGAAAACAGAAATCCCAGAGGGTTTTTGATTTCACAGCTGGAGCCTGAGCATCCTTTAGTTTATTCCTCCGAGCCACGGTAAAATGGTGGTTCTGCTGTTTGACTAACAGGCAGGTCTGATTGTATTACCAAAGCCTGTGGCCAAAATGACCACCACTCTTGATGGCTGGACGAGGTTTCTCCCAAGGTGGTCACTGCTGTGGGTGGATGGAGAGAGGCTGAGCACCGGGAGGATGGGGGAGGCAGCAGCGAGCACCGTTGGGAGCCCTGTGCGATCCTGTGCTCACCCCGGCTCCGCTGCGCAGGGGGCTGAGCACAGAAGAGCTCCAAGGAAGTATTAAGGATACGCTTGGCTGTCAAGGACACACATAGTTCACTGGCTATATGCATGCCCACAGTTAAGCATGTGCTTAATGAGGCTGGAGTGCTTAGCTTAGGGCACAGCTGAATCCTTAATAGCTCCATGTTTGGGAGCTCTTGCTGCAAAATGGGGCTAATACTTTCCTGCTTCCTGGGATATTGTGAGGACAAGCTTACTGAGGTTTGTTATTCTCACAGCAATAGGAGAGAGATGAGTGAATAAACGGGAAGAAGTTATATAGCGAGCTCTTGATATGTCAGGTTCATGCTGATTATTTTTTCCAACCTATTTTGAACTGGAACCTATTCTGACCCCTGGAGTTTCAATAGCACATACATCAGATGCAGCAAAAAGAAAAAAAAATCCAAGTAATTAAAAGACATTTGAACTCTATGATGCTTCTAATATGTTTAATGTTAGTGTTCCTTTAAATCCGTACCCTTAATGACCTCAGACGTATTAAGTAGCATTCTCAGGGCTGAAGAAATGCTTCAGACTTCTGATTTTGCAGATATTTTTCCTCCCACATTCTCTACAAATGTTATATATTCAAGACCTTCTCTGTAGAAATTACTCTGTAGTCCTTTTACTGAAGAAAGACTGAAGGTACCTGCGCTCACACTGAGCTATATTTGCACAGTCTGTTTTCAAAAGCAGTTTGCAGCTGTATCATTTTTCATGCTTCCAATTTATGGCTAGCAGGCAGTGTACAACAGAGCCTCAAAGAGAAAAATCAAGAGGAAAGATGACAGATTTCATGGGCTCGGCATGGCAAGAATGCCCTACCTTGCAATCCTTGTCTAAGCATGCAAAGGAATCAGCACGGGGAAAGCTGGTGTAGGGGCAGAAAGGGATTTGCATGATAAAGTTCTTAATGAAGACACCTTACCTTGAAGAAAAGTACCATTGTAGCACCTCATTAGTGATCTCTGCTGCTTATTTAATTGCTAGGAGCCTTTTTCCTCCCTGCTGTGGCAACAGCATTGGCCATATTAATGTTGGTACAGGGAACTGTTTTGTAGTACTGTCAAGTACCTCTTAATCTTTCCACTCCTGTATGTCAAGTCAAGTTTCTATCTCAAAGATGAATCAAATATTATTTCTGGCTTAAGATTTTTTTTTTATCTGAAAAGTAAATTAGCGACAGGAGCTCCCCAGAGTTTGCCTTTCTTTTCTTACCATGACTCATTTGTTTTCCATACAAACTCTGCTTTTTCTGGATGGGATTAAAAAAAAATTCTAACCAACATGTGCAGCCACTTAGCCTTGGTGGCATCAACACTGAGTTATTCTCCATCCCACATCCCGTTTTCCCTCCACCCCAACAGACGGAGAGGAAAAGGAATTCACAGTGGGTCTCACAGATTTGCACACCTGCAATTTCTGTATGTGCGTGCCAGCTCTTGTGTAATCAGCTTGCCACTATGTATTATATACCTCCTGCTGAGCACCATGTGCAGGGGCTAAATCCAGATACAAAGACCTCAGCTTCTATTTTTGTAGACCCACAGTTCAATCCCCTAGTTCTTTCCCAAAGGATGAGGTATTTGAGATTGTTTTGTACGTCTGTCTTGACTTTGGTAGTATTGGGGTTCATTTCTCTTGCTTCATATGGCTTATTGGCTCTATATCAGCATTACATTTTGCTTTCTTTTAAACATCTTCTAAATAATAGTAAAACTAAAACCTTGTGAATCTAAAATTTGAGCTGCCTGACAGCACAGCACCCATCACACAGACTTCCATCGTCTTAGTTGATCTGCATGGAAAACGGGAACGGGATGCAGCCAGCTGTCAAGCCCCAAAGTGGCGGGTGGGGAAGACATCCTGGCAAATGTGCTTACACTAGTATTTCTTTTCATTTGCTTTTCCCAAGATGACAGACTGCTACTTACTAGGCAGAGCTTGAAGTCATATTCTGAATTGCTGAAGAAAATTCTCCTAGTTGATCAAACTCTGTATGTTTTATACTGATCAAGGATTCTCTTCTTGTCTTACACATCTGAAAGTGAAAGAGAACGAATGAAAAAATAGCTATTATTCTGTGGCGGTAGACAATGAAATGATGATCGGTAAGATTAAGCCTTGACTTTACTGTCAGCACAATGTCAGTGAAGGCAGCAGTATAGAGAGGCTACGTTCTGAGATATTACTACAAAATCTAGACCAGTGTAGAGAAATCAGAGGTTGCTTCACTGCCTTCTTGAGAGTGACATTTTTAAGGGGATGTACCAAAATAGATGTTTCAAGGTTTTGGATTGGAGGGGAAAAAAATGCTGAGTTGTGCTTAGTAAAGAAGTGGCTTCCAGTCTGAGGACCTGCAGCCTGAGGGCCTGAAATCCCAGTTCCCCAAGGGCTTAGGTGCTCTTTTCAGGAATAGTTATTGTAGGAAGCTCCAGTCTAAGAATGGTATAGCCCCAAACATGTGAACACACTCCAAGAGCCCAAAACCTATGTTTATTCCTTTACAACATCTCAAATTATCATCAAGCAGTGCCGCTGTGTTGATTTTACCTTGGCTATGGAGCACAGCCAAAGTGCATCAGGAGATCAAAGTGCAAAGGAGGAAAAGCCACACTTCAAATATATTGAAGAGTAAGGCCAGCATGTGAGTCAAGGAGGAGAAGGCTACAGCCACGGGCTTGGGAAAGGACATTTTGAAGAACAGGGTATAGCAACATCTGTCAAGAATGGTTTAGGTCTAACTGATCTTACCCTGAGGCAGGGAAATGGGTTAGGTGACCTCCCAGCATTTTCTTCCCCCATTTCTCTCTGGAAATTGTGAAAAAAATGTATTTAATGTACTGTTTCCCTGATTATTTTCTTCTCCTTCTTCCCTCCACTGTCCTACTGTGACAGGTAACAAGGCATTTATAAACATAAATTCTCTTTCAGAACCTTATTGCCATTCATTGTATCAGAAGTTTATGATCTATATTAAGCTAACTGGTCCTTGAGCGTGTGCTGTTGTCAAGCTCTCCTCGTCTGCTCAGAAAAAAGCACTCCAGGGCTGGCATGCAATAGCATGATCTTGGTATTTATCCTTTTGGCAGTTTGCTAATTATTCCTATTCCTATTGCATCCCTGTGTGAATTTCTGTCTTTCTGCCACAGTAAATATTCTCTCATTTTTCTAACTGTAGAACTGCTAGTTAAATGAAAGAAGCCTGAATATCCTGCAGAGGCCCATATTGTCATTTGGATGATAGCAGTGAAACGGGCCAAACATCCTTTCTGTAGCACGTTAAATTGCATGTCTTTGCATTGCTGGATTGGCCACTCATTTTCTGGACCATATTCTCCTCTTGTAAACAGCTCGTATCGTTCCTCGGAGTGCTCTTTGCAACAGAAAGCCTTGATAAAGCCAGCGCCATCAGCTGCCAAGATTCCGCAAGGAGTCGGAAATAGGCACCAGATATCTCTGCTACTGTCGACATAGTCCCGCATTAGCAATATCATTTATCTTCCTAAGGACTACTAAGCCACTAAAATGTCTTATAAAATTAAGTGGCATTTCTTCCACCTGCTGAAACTGATGCAAAATGCGTGGAAAGCCCTCCCCGATGAGACACCACCACTCGCAAAATCTAAGTGCCCTCCTAAGGACTGCTGCTGCCTTGGAGACATGGTTTTTCCTATGGGCTGCCTCCTCCACTTAGAATAATAAGCTTTAGATTATCCCAGGGCACTCTAGATTCCGGTGCTGCCCAATCCAATTTGACATAAGGATTGGGGGGGGGGCAGAAAATCTTGCAAGCAGACACTGAACTTTCAGCCTGCTCCTTCCACTAGTATAAAGCAGTTGTTTGTTGAAGAGGATAGTAAAATTTCATGTGTGTCTGTGCAGGGAGGAAGGCTCTTCATATGTGATACAGCATCTGGGCTACAGCTGCTTGGGGCTGCTGATGAAGCCCCACCGTGGTGCTTCCGATACAGCAAGTCCCCAACAGGCCCCAAAGTCACTGAAACAGCAGCAAACTGCTGAGCAGCACCTATTAGTCTTGTATTAACTCCAAGCCAGGTGTTCAAACACCTTAACTGCTTCCCAGGGAAGGAGATTGTATCAGGTATTGCTGCTTGCCAGAGGAGAACAGTAACAACCCAATAGCAACCTATAGCTGCGGGTAGACCCAGATAATCTCTCCTTATCTGTTCCAATGGCCAAACTACTCCCTTATCAATGTTAGTTGTGTTCCTGCCAACACAATTATCGTGCTTCATTGGCCTGTTATGTCTCGTACTGATTTCGCTGCTGTGGTTTTACTGCCCTTGCACCCCCTGTGATGCTGCTTGCAGCTGCAAAGGCACTTGCTGTATTTACAGACCTTGTGCTAGCGGCCGAAACAGAGCAGGGTCCTCATGGCAGAAGGGTCCAATGTGAGCAGACACAATCCTTGCCATGAGAAAGCTGCTGCTTTCATTCCAAACAGCATCCTGTGACCGAAGGAAAGGCATCGCTCTTCATCACAATCCTCCACGCTGCGCAAGTGGCAGGGTGAGCACTGTTGTGGTCCTTAATCCTCTCTAATCTGGTCAGTCGATTCCCCCAGTTGCTTGCCGGAGCAGGAATAGGGCCTATTTAGAAAACACTTTTTTGGAAACCCCCCACCATGAAGCAGTAGTGTGTCTTCTGATTACTTAAAACTACACCAATGTCACACAAATGTATCTCTGGGAAGTCTTGGGGCTGTGGCATGGGAAGACAGTGTGTGTCTGCCAGGATAACGCTCGCCTCAGGTTGGTCTGCTTGCCCTATTTTCTAGCTTTTTGGCTGTTCCGTCAATAACACGAGCCCTCCAGTGCAGAGGAGGTCTGGCATCTAGGCAGGCTTCTTCTGAGTCACAGTTCACAGCCCTGGCCCTGGTGCATATTGATCCTGGGGATTGTATCAGACATACACCAGGGATCCTCAGAGCTAAATACAGATTACTGTGTTAGAGGGTTAATTCCTACACAGAAATTAATAATATTGTAGTTTAAGGACATGGTAACTGGTCAAAAACTGTTTATGCAAACATTTAAGAAAAACTTGCTGCAGTGCAATTATTTCCCCACACAAATCACTGTGTCACTTTATCCCCATATTAGTGAGCACTGATCAGTGAGCTTGCATCAGCAATAGCACAGAGGATGCTATAATAGAACGGAGCTGACTCACCGTGTCTGCTCCTGAGCGCGTTCCCCAATCAGATCGGTTTTACTTTCCCGTCGGTGAGCATGATTTGCTCATCTAGCCACGAGCCCAGCGCACGGCTGCATCTCATCTTACGTAAGCGCACGTTTGTTCCTCATCTGTTTAAGATAAATCTTTACTTTACTTCCTCTTCTCCTCTGAGTTGGACCATGGATGGGAAATGTCCATGGGTTTTGCTTTCCCTTCGGTTCTTGTTTCTCCTCCGCCAGCGTTACCGGTGCTGATTTGTCTTCTCCTCCTGCTGCAGTTGGTCCAGTGCCACTGTGTAGTTTTTAACTGTGCGCAGTATCAACAGCACTCCATCTGTCTCTCCTCCGGAGCTTCCCAGCCTGCCATTATAAATATCTGCCAAATCCTTCTCCAAAGAGACGAGCACTCCATTCCAACTGTTTGCAAAATAAAAGCAGCAGCCAAAAGCTCTCTCCCACTGTCCGCAACCTGTGCAGAACCTGTGTTCTACATGGTGTGAGGTTTTATTGCTGGCACTAAGGAGCTCTGACCATTGTCTTGAATTTATTATCTATCCAAAGCGCGTGCTTCCGCAAGGGGTTTAAAATATTGCTCTGTTTGCTCAAACATCTCCTTGCATGTGTCATTTTATTAGGCCATCTTTCTTCAATAACCATCAGGTAATAAACCTGGGGAAAAAAAAAAAGAAAAAACAGGCTTTTTAAACTTTCTGTTAAAATGTAATTCCAATTTAAAACATGCTGTTTGATGAATTGGTCCCTATGTTGTTTCATAAGATACTTTAATTGACCTGGAATGGACTCAGAGTCTGTGCTCCCTTCCCAGTTTTTCACCTGTAGACCAAAGGCCATTTGCAACGATTTAAAGCCAGAACAAATTTACAGAATTGCTGACTTCCCGACTGAGGCAAGAATTTCATCTCCCAGTTCTCTATATGTATGAGTCAAAATAGGATGTGTTTAGAGGAGTTAGTACCAAATGCGTTGATCTGACTCTGCACTCCAAAATACGGCACATTTTCTAACAGTGATAAAATAAAATCGTGTAGAAATATGTTTGGATTGAGTGACAAAAAATAGATTATGGTGTAGGTGCCTTTTTAACACTGTTAAATGCATTCTCGTAAAAGTCCACTGACTCCAAGCCGTGTTAAGCTCAGGGGACTTTTTGAACTCAGTTGTGTGCGTTAGGATACGATCATCACACCTATTACCATTTATCAGTAACAAATTGACCAGTACTTCAAAAAGTACAAATATCTCCCGTGCCTAGATTGGACTATGTATTTGGTGTCATTTTTTGCAAGTTTTAGGACAGTCAAGTTCATCATTTTCTAGGAGGGTGTGCTATGATTTAATTATATACTACGTCAGGGAGAAGTACATACAATCGAGGCTAACACTGCAGGAGAATAGTGCTTATTACCAAATGAGTAATAGGCTGAACCCCATTGCCAGGGGTGGCAGGGAACAAATAGAAAAGTGAAATTAGAACCATCCCTGGGTTATGGAGCTATCTGTACTTACAAGGTTGTGATCTACCCTTTCTTTAAAACTTCATTTTCTGCATCAAGATTTTCTTGTAAATGAACAGCCATGATTTGTTTAAACTCATGGGGAGATAAAAAGCAGATGGTATTGATTAGCTAATTAGTAATATTTTCTGCGGCTTATCAGCTGCAGATGTGTTTTAAGTTGGCAAAAGCTGCAGATGAATTTTTTTATCTTTGGTTTGTGGAAGAAATTGAGTTTTTTAAATCTAGAAGGGAGGGAAAGTTACGAAGAAATGTTTAATCTCTTGTTAATTTCTATGTTAATCTCTTCCCCTGGATGTATATTCAGGACTCATATCTCCATTTTTTACAGGAATACATTAGGTTGCATCTCTCCTAGTGCTCTTGTCTGGATTACACGTTGTGTTGTGTAACTTGCTGTAGGGTTTTGCCTGTCTTCTACTCCTCCCCATGAGTTTGTGTCTCCTCTCTTCTTATTGTGGAGAGAACCCACAGAATTATTTTATCCCATCTTCACTGCTAGCTTGTCTTCTTATGGGTGGCTCACAACTATAGCAGCCAAAATGACAGCTAATTCGATGGCTCTATAGCAGAGCTCCGGCCAAGTCCACTCCGTGGCCATTCCTATAATGATGCTGAGTGGTGTTTCAGCCAGGGCATCGCTGCAGCAGTGGTGGCCCCTCTGACCTGCAGTTATATCAGATACAACCAAATACTGTGATGCTCCCCTTTGATGGCAGTTATTCCTCAGTAAGGACCCTGCACCACTTCAAGGCCTTTCAGTGACAAGGTCACTGCCCAGAAGCTGCGTTTTGATAGCTGGTTTGTAACGTGATGAGAACAGTGCCATCCATGACAGAGGAAAAGGAAAAAGGGTTGGGAAATTATCTTGCCTTCCTATGGGGAACTCTCCTCTTTCGCAGATGCTCTACAGAGCAGCTTTGTGATGCTTGCAGTACTTTTAAGACTCCAAAATAGGGCATAATGCAAGCTTAGATGGGGCCTAGACTCTCGTTGCTCAACTGCATGTGGATGCTTTCCATCCAAAAGCCAGCAGGAGTGGAAATTGCCTGAAGTAAGACAGCGATTTGCTCTTCTGTTACACAGAGAGCACTTGCTATTTTTAGTAGAGTTTCGCGTTCAAGCTTCAGCCTTTCTGTTCCGTCAGGATGACATTTTTTATTGGTTCTTAAACTGAAGAAACAACAAATTCTGCATCCTCTCTGGAGCACGGTCTTGTTAATATGCTTTGAAACATGACATGTGTCGTGGCCGTCAAACTGCAATGATCCCATTTCTCCTGAAATGAGAAAAACATGTCACTTTTGGCTCTAAGTAATACAAAGGAAGAGTCATATTTTAGATAGTAGCTGCATGACTGCCAAAGATGAAAGAAAAATGTTATTACTTTTGGAAATCTCATAATTACAGTTAATGATAATTTAATGAAATGACATTGTCTTCACTGCTATCACTAATGAAATGTTTGAGAGTGATAAAATAGATCTTGTTAAGTAGAGCGAGAGTCTTGAGTGGAATAGCAGTCTGCATGTACAAGTCTTGAAATCCTATTTTTTGTTACAGTAGTTGGAAAAAAATGATTAAATGAGAGCTACATGGCAAATAATGCATACATGAGGTATTTAAAGGCCTTCCATTAAGCAAACAATAGTGAACTCCCGAATAACATGCTGATGACTGAGAATTGCTCCTTAGAAATGCTAACCCTTCATTATAACACTTCTGCTGTTTTTCTTTGCAGACAAACCAGAGAACAAGAAACCCCACCTGACTTTTTTTATTTCTCAGATTATGAAAGACATAATGCAGAAATAGCAGCATTTCATTTGGACAGGCAAGTAAAATGGATTTTCATTAAAAGAGAAAAGCAGAAATATTGTGATAAGTTGCTTGCACTTGGCCAGCCCTGTAACTGAATTACTTTTTAAAGGGGGGAAAACAGAACAAAGGTGGGCAAATTCCACGAATAAATGAAATGGAAGATGATGAAAGAGTAGATAATAATTAGGAAATAAGACTTGCTCTGGGAATGAGAAAGCTGGCAATAACTAATTCTCAAAAAGAAAGAGAAATGACATTGAAGAGAAGCTGAGAAATGAATTCTCCCTGTGACCTGCATCAGGAGAGGACCCATCTCATGGGGAATATGCAGCATAAGGATGATGGAGTCTGGTGCACCCCAGTTAGTTCCAGGGCATGTAAATACGAGCAAGGCATTGCGAATCACGAGAGTATTCAGAAATGAATGGGAGGGAGAGGGAGTCCAGGTTTCACAGCCAAGAGCTGGCATCATCCCACATACAAGGAGCATATTTAGGCCACAAGTAATAAGGGAGGAGAGGACACTGATGGTCATCCCATCTTTTTGTGTCCCCCAAGCAGAATTAGTGCAGTGTGTTGGATGCTGCAAGACCAGATATGGGCTGGAGTGTCCTCAGGCTGCCCAGATTAGGAGTGGGAATCAACAATTAGTGAGCAATTATTAATAGCACATCTAGAAATTGTGACATTTCATGGGCTGAGTTAGAACTAAAGCTCCCTTCACACCCTGAAGTGGCAAGAAACTTTCTACCTAAACTCTGAAGTTTTGGTCAATGGTTTATTTGGAGCTTGTGTCCTGCTGTTGCCTCCTGGTTTGATGGTTAGGATCACAGAGGCTGTTGGTGGGCGTCACACGATAGACTTGCTATTAGAAACCATCCTGGTCAGATCCCTAAAGGCATTTCATGTTATATGTCTGACCTTGGTGTTGATCTCTTTTGCCTTGCATTTTATTATTGCCATTTTAAGGAAACGATATTGTAGGACAAAACATTAATCAAGCTTCCGACGGAAAGTATGCTAAATTTCCACATGGTAAGCAGAAAAAACAGTTGCTATCAGAGATAGAAAACCTTATCAGCAGACAAAGGACAAAGAAAATCCGCCTACAAGGAGGCTTTTTAAGGGGACTTTGCTGTTACTTTATCTAATAGCAATGCTTCATAGGGAGCTTATTATGATTTGGGTGAATGAAAGACTTTTCTCAGCCTTTGCCCCAGGGAAAATTTTTAGTCTCTTGGAGGTATTACTTAGGCTGGTATACGGGAAGAAGAGCAGAATAAAATAAATCAAAGAAATCTGTCAGAAAAAAAAGAAAATAGTTTTTAGATCTAATAAATGGATTTTTAAATTTTATTTTATTATTTTATTTATTTATTTATTATGAAAGAGGGACACTGAATACCCATTGCTCAGGTCGCTTAAAAATTGGTGACCAAAATGCATTTTATAACAATCCTACATTGGCACAAGGTCAAGACCCAGTCTCCATTATCTAATTTCTGGAATTTTTTGGCGCTTCATGTTTTCCATGGAACATTGTGTCCCCATGTTCTTTCGAATATTGTGGCTGCTCCATACAATGTGGATAAGCCAGAACTGATGGCCTTCGAGACGTATTTGGTAGTATATTATACAAAAAATTATCTAGTTTAAGGTCGACGGGTTTTTTACCGTTAAGGCCACAGATAAATGATGATGTCTTCAGAGCATAATGTGCCTTCCTAGCCTATATCACTATCATTGTATTTTAATCCTCTACAGAAACTCTCTTTTCTTTCTCTTCCAGGATCCTGGATTTCCGTCGTGTCCCCCCTGTTGCAGGCAGACTGGTTAACATGACCAGAGAAATAAGAGATGTTACTCGTGACAAGAAACTGTGGAGAACTTTTTTCATCTCACCAGGTAGGCTTAGAAATGGCACTGTATTCTTCCTTACCACCCAGCACATATTTAAGGAAAGGATGTGCAGATTGTTTAATTGCTCAGATATTTCTAATAGAACTGTCTTCTGAACCTTTGAATAAATATAAATGTGGCGAGATAGGTTACAAAGAAGACTTTATTGTTTTGAATTGAGTGCCTTTCCCCTTGACAACTTATCCGCAGAGATGGGCTTTTATGTTCATGAAAGCAAAGAATTCAACAAACGCTTTATGTAAAGCAATTTCTAAAGCAATTTCTTCTGTTGCTCTCAGTTTACCTAAAACCTTATTATTTAGCCCATTAGTTATTTTGACTTTTTTTTTTCCTAGTCCTAAGTGATCAGTCACTTCTCTTGGTCAGATGCATTTATTTTTGTTTTTTCTGTTTCACTGGAGGATGAAACATAATTTTCTCTTAGCTACATTCCCCACTGTTTATTATAAAAGGAGTCTCAAAAAATGAAGCAAATGGATGTGTGGCATATCTTGCTTCCATCTGAAATCCCTCCTTTGCAGAGGCCAAGGTAGAAGTGCCTTGAATTGTTCCCAGTCCTCAATCTTGATTTTAGTGTTGATCTCCGGAACAATTATTATTCTCTCTTTCTATGAATATTCACTTGTTCTCAACATCTGGTGGCTCCAGCAGAGCTGTACAAACCCCGGATAAAACCAGGCTTTGCTCACCAGAATATATAACCAAAACAAGACAGGCAAAGGGTGGAAGAAGGATCATCTCTGAATACCATCTGGGGTGCTGAAACAGAGAAATGGAGCCTCTAAATCAAGGCACTAAAAACACACTTAAATACCTTCTTAGAGAAACAATATATAGGGAAACATTCAATTTAAAGCATGTGAGTATGTTTCAGTGAGTTTAATTCATATTATTTCAGCTGTGTGCAACCGTGTTTTACTGAACTCGAGCTGTGACTTGTAGAGGCAGGAAATCTGGAGCAGAAATCTCCCGAGATCCATGAGTGATCCTGTGTGATTGGTCGCTAGTTATTCAGCCCCAATCCTGAAAGTCACACTCCAGTGGCTTAATCAGTTTCTCCCAACTTCAACTGTAATTCATTGCTGTTAGTTAGAGACTAGAGCTCTTTCATTGAAGAGTTTTATCTCTTAAAATGTTTGTTACAGTTTTGTGTTTACCAATAAACTCATTGTTATGGCTGTATTTTTAGCCTAACATTGATGTTTTCTTAGCTTAATATTTATGTTCAGCTCAACAGGACACAGTACATCAGGCAGTTATTTAGTTCAGTAACTTCGCCGCTTGTAAAATACATTATGTAATTACATCTTACTTTGTGTTGCGAGTGCTCCATTTTCACACGTACCACTGACAGTGTTCACAAAATGTGATGCGCAGGCTCTTTGTGTGCTCTAGTTAGGCACTTGCTTCTCCCTCTCTCTCTCTTTCTCTCTCTCACTCTCTGTCTCTCTACATTTTTTTTGGTTGGTTGGTTTGTAGGCAAACAATTATACATGAAAACTGATAAAAAATGTTGCAGCTGTTAATGGGCATAAGGTACTTTGATTTGTTTGAAATATAAACCATTTTATTCTCATTTCATCAAGGCAGATATGGATTAGTGGACTAGCTTGCCTTTTAGTCTTTGCCGGTTATATATCAAGGCTTAAGGGGGAACTTCAGTGGTTTCTGAGAATCACCAAACTCTACTCAAGTATCACACAGCTTACGGCAACAAGGGATTGTGGAGTAAGGCTGCCAGTTAGGATGAAGATCTTTATCTCATCATTATGAAATTCCAGACATCCAAGGGAGCATCCAAGCATAATCCTTTATTCAAATTTATTTAGAGGAGTCGGATAAATTCAATTAAAATATTTGATTAGCCATGAATCAGGCTTTTCTGTAGAATAAAGCACTTAGGCAATTAATTTTTCTTTCAGTTTTACATTTCTGAAATCAATATACTCTGCTTAAATCATGCGGGTTAGTTGTCAGAGTTCCTTTCTACAAGTTCCACATTAATTAGTTGGATTCACATTAACATATGCCCAACCTCCATCTTGTATTTCATCCTGACCTTAAGAAGCAGGCTTTAATTAGTGCTTAATGAAAAAGTAATAAAGATCCTAAATTAAGCATTTAGGAACAAATTCACAAAACCTAGCAGGCAGCTGAAGAAGCAGCTTAAGGACAGAAATGGAAAAAGACTTGGAAAAATCGCTACCCTTGAACAGGGTGGGCACAGTGTGCACTGGAGCTTTTGGTTGAGCCCCCTGGACAATGCTTGTGCCTGAAGGTTGATGCAACGTGGGCAAATTTGTGCCTTTCAAAACAATAGGCAGAAGCAGAGGCTGTGTGAGACTGTGCCCGGGAGGACATCAATGAGCACTGCCTGGTGAGAGACTGGTGACCGCTCCTGTTCCCTTCCCGTGGAGCATCCCACTTGTTGGAAACTTCTTGCCGGCCCAAGGAATCGGGAGGGGATCAATGGTGCTGCATGGTCCTTGCACTGGGAACCTCTGTTATAGCACTGATGGAGCCCGAATAGCATACTTATATACACAAGCAGAAGCAAGCTCTCTACACGCGTACAGCTACGATTGGTCACAGGCTACTATCCATGCATTTCTACCGCATTCAGTTGGTCGTGGATAACGGCGTGTATTCACACCATAGGTCTGTGCACCAGTCCTTCTTTCTTACTGACAAGCTTAATCAAGGTTCTGTCTCGCCCAACTTTCTCATGCCTGCTGTTCAAGGACTACTGTTCACATTCCTTTAAGTCAGGGAGTATCCGCTATCTTCTTTAAGCTCAGCTCCCTGCAGCCACTTCTCGTGGGAAGGCCTCTGTTCCCTGGATATGTTCCTACACCCACTGTTGGCTGCAGGGTGGTGGGATGCTCAGCAGCATCCTGGGGTGATGGTGCTGCACGGTCCTTGCAGTGGGAACCCCTGTTATAGCACTGATGGTCACAAAGTCATCAGCATGTCGGGCAAGTGTGAGTTTAGGACCGTGATAGATGCATCACAGGCTGGTTCATGGGTGGGAAGCCTGGGAGAGACCAGGAGAGGCTGACTGGTCTCCTTCTGCAAGATGAAGGTTGAATTGATTGATTAATCAATGGGCAACTGTTTCCAAGGCAGAGTTGGCTACAGAGGTGGAGAATTGTGGTCTTCCAAGAGGCAGTCTGCACCTACACGGAGCCACCACAGCCCTTCTGGGATGCTCTTCTAGGTGAATCTGGCTCTGCATATCTATCTCCAGCAAAGCACAGGGACAAGTTACCGTTTTGGGGATGCATGCTGCATCTACTGACATATCCCTCTCTATGCACCCCTATATAGGAGCCAAAATGAAAGGAGCTAAGTGTCATTCATTCTGTACAGCTCGTTCACACAGGCTAATCCTCAGAGGGTAAATATTGATGTGTTCTTCGGGAAAGCATCGTTCTTCTCTGGACAACTGTGGGGTGTCCAAAAAAACCTCACTGTGATTCCCAGTCTGGGTCATTTCCAGGGTCTTGTCCTCCAAAACATGGAAATAATGCCCTCTTAATGTCATCAAGGTGCAAGCAGGTGTTTTTCCACACTATACTTCAGAGAAGCCTTCATTTTTTCCATTGGAAAGTGTAAATGACTGAGACGAGACAGGACTAGGGTCAGTCAATACATTAGACTGCATTCGGAGAGAAAGCAGATTGCAGAAAAGTGCACTTCCAGGCAGTTTGGACTACGCATGAAAAATGGAATTAGGTCAGTAATTATTTAAATTAATTTTACATCCTTTGCAGTAGGGCAGACAGCAGTAGCCCTGCTACTCTTACAAATGAATGGTAATTTGCTAGAGAAAAAAAAACGAGACATATTAATGATGTCAGCCTTCGTTTTGGAAGTAATTGAGGCAGCAGCTTAAAGAAATCAATGTTACACAGCTAGTAAGCACTATGTTTTTTTTTCAAATTTTGTTCCAAGGGATTATGGATTTTTAGATCTCCTATTGTTTGCTGGGAGGAAAAAAATAGCTATTATTTTGGGCAGGTAAATGAAAGATCTTTTCATTCATTGCTTTAGTAAATATTCAGGATTCTTTCAAATGTTGCACAGGGTTGCTAGATGGCCACTGTTATCAGTCATGCAAATTGCAATAAAAAAGTTGCTCTGCCGAGTGATTTGCATTAAGGTTTCTACAGTTGTTTCTCTTCTCACCAAGAATTATTGTTCAGATATCCGGATAGTGTATATAACATGTATGGATAAGGCACATTGTGGTTCTTCATTGTTATCATTAATTCTGATTTTTTCCTCTTATTTTTACCTTAGAAAAGCTGAATGATATTCTTGGCATAGGATTCCCTGAGAAGCATTTTGTATGTGTCTCTATCTAGACTTTTTTCCTTAAACATGTTTGGAAATCAGGTTATCTACTAAGGTTTCCAAGAGGCTTTCTATTCTACTTTTAAATCTTAAATGAGAATTGCATTTCTTTATTTTTGTCACTGCTTTTCTTGTACGGTTTAAAAAAAGAATGAATGTTTTTCCCCAGATAATAATTTGAGCTGCTTCCTCCCCGTTCCTATACATAAGAATTAGCATAGATACATCAAGATGCCCATTCTGTATCAATTGAAGCAGTTAATTTCGTCAGTAATGAACCCTGAGGTCCAGCACCCAAGAGAGAGTCTTCCCCCACTCAGGAAGCCAGACAGGAGAGGACATACCAGGTTGAGCCCGGAGAGAGTTATCAGCTGTCAGGAAAAGCTTTGCCCTTGAAAACAGCTCCTTACAACGAAACACAGCTTTAGCCCAGTTTTGCTGTCCTGTTCACAGGCTGTGTCCACCCATGGCTCTGAGGACCGGACTCGCACGGCAGTCAAGGGGTGTCCTGCATTAAAACCCCCATCTGCAGGAACAGAGATTAAGGGGCAGCAAACCCACGAGTTGTGCTGCTCTCTGCAGCAGTCAGTGCGAACGCTGTAACAGCCCCCAACCTTTCCTGAAGATTTATCTGGATGCAAATGTGCGATTACTGTCAAATGATTAGTCCTTGTTGCTGGTTTCACCCTGTTGTTGCAGGGTTTCATTGTTCCCAAAGTTAAAATCAGAAGCAAACTATTAAACACAGTATTTATCTTCCTGCTGCGTAAAATGCTGTGTTTAATATAATTCCCTTTTTTCCCCAAAGGTCAGATTTCCATCCCGCGCAGCAGAAGCTGCAGCAACACAGCAGAGGCATTGCAGCCTTTTGCTCTTTACAGAGCTGCTACAGCTCAGGACACCCAGCCACAAGCTTCCTGCAGCCAGGAGGAAGTCAGTTCCTATAAACCCTCAAACAGAAATTATCTGGGGCCATGAAGATGAATCTCAGTGGGGCACCTACCTGCACAAATGAGCAGGTGGTGTTGACGGAGCCAAACTGAAGCACGAGCCCCACTGCAGTTTTGTGTAAAAAACACTTCCTTTTGCAGAAGCAACCCCTCACTGCAGAGCAGGGGAGGATTCTGCCTTCTATTGAAAGAGCAGGCACAGGGGAAATAAGGATATCTTTATATCTCCCAACTCTTCTTGGCTAGCCTGCAGCAAGGAGCATCATCTGTGTGTGATTTCTTGTAAATCATCCCCTGTGGCAGCCTCGAGCTCCTTAAAATACTTTGTCTGCAATCTTTTCTTTTAAAGGTACAAGTCACAGATGTTTCTCCTCAGTCTTTATTGGCTGAGCGCTTTCCAGCCTTCCTAATGACCCAATATCATAGTTCTGTTTCCCAACCATCTGCAGCTTGCAGCACTGCCCACAGGTGCTTGGACAACCTCTTGCTTTCATCCTGAATTATGGAAGACATTCACATGGAGGCATGAAATTCCCTTGGTTTTGCCAGGATGATCAGAGACTAAGTTAAGGCAACCATGTTAGCCCTGTAAAAGCTATGCCAAGTCCGTTACTGTGATAGTATTTTTGAAATGAAAATTCATGAGACATTGTAGTTTGCAGAGCCATGATCTCATGGTTTATATTACATTGAGTTTATCTAGACTTTAACTGTACTTAGATTGAGTTTATCTAGACTTTGACTGTACATTTAATTTTATCCTAATCAAATTAGTGGGTCTGAAGGATGCCCACTGAGATGTTATGAGGCTGGAGCATACGGCATATAGGAGGGATTTGGATTTATTTGAGTGGAGAAAAAAAGATAATCCTGGTCTGACTCTGAAGTTTGTCCTGCGTGAAGCTGCAGGTTGGACTAGAGACCTCCAGAGGTCCTTTGCAACCTAAGTTTTCCTATGATTCTATGATGATTTTCCTACACAGTGTGTAAGTATTTTTTCAAAGATCTACATTCAGAAAAATATCAGATATAGTGATGATTAAAAGAAAAAAATGAGTGGGATTCTGTTTACAAGCTAATAGGCGTATCATGTGATGAGTAGGACCAAGATTGAGGCTGAGGTGACTATAGGAAATAAAAAGGCCAAGTGGCTAATCAGACATTTCTTAGCCAACAGGAGGTCTCAAGCTACTGTTCCTTTAATTAACATGTTAACAGACTAAATATATCTGTCAGGAAGATCTTTTAAAATGCTTTTAAGAAAGGGTAGTCTGCCTGATAAAACATTTTTAATAACTGAAATAAAAATGGAAGTACAGACATGCTGAGTGCTCCCTTTCTTCCTTTCATAATTTCTGTTCTTCATTTTCTCCTCCTCTCAAGTACTTTCTGTAAATGCCAACAAGGTTTTTGACCACAGGGTAAATATTTCTGGACTGAATCAGAATGTACAGAGCCAGTAGGAACCAACACGGAGAAAGCAAATATACAGCTCAGATGGGAACTGCTCTTCGCTACCACAGGTAGTGGTGAAGGACAGTGGTGGCCCTTATGAGTCAAACGCTGCACAGGGATTTGTGTAATGTGTTTCTAGCATGAAGTGATCGCAGCTTAACAGACAAACATGATGATCATCATTAATGAGTAACTTGGACAAGCCAGAAAATAACACATCAGTCTTAGCATCTGATTATTTGATAAAATTCCGGTGCAGTCTGTCTCTAGTTAATAGAGGGACCTAGTTAAGACCACTATAACCATCATAAGACCTTATTATTCCTCTGCCTTCTCCTGCTCCTCCTTCACCAGACATAGCACTCTGACCTCTTCCTCCATTCCATCTGTTTTGACCGTAGTAGTGGGGCCAGTTTTCCTCCCTGTCTTCCTTGCTCATCGTCTCATGTACACACACGCCATGCCACCTCCAGCAGGGCATCTGCCAGCCCAAGTTCAGATCGTGCCGTGAGGAGCAGCATCACAGAGATACAGAAAGCGCCTTGCTGCAAGGCATCGCGGAGATGAGAAACAACCAGCTCACCTTTCAGAGCAGCAGGGTCTTTGCTAGCGGGCAAGCACAGGGACGTATGTTAAAATCACCTCCATCTATTTAAAAGCCCTCCCCAGGCTCATTTATATTGATTCTACCCAAAGAGAGAGAGTCACTCTGAAGCAATAGTCCAATGTAGAGGCCTTGTGGGGAATTAGGAAGTCCTGTAAGTCCTCAGCATTGTTGTGTACTATCGTAAGAAAAAGACATAGTTTTGCTCTAATGCCATTTTATATGTGTAAATCAACTGTGGAAAGTGTTATAGTAGACCAGCAACAACCTTGTGCTCCTGTTCATAATCAGCTGCTGGTGTGTTTGAGGGGATGAAATACTCTTTTCTGCCTTGAATAAATTCACTTGGGAGTGGATCTGTTGCTTGTAAAGAACTAGGATGTTCTTGTTGTTTCAGAAATGTATGATGGCAGCTTTGGGGAGATTTTAAAGTAAGATACACTTTAAAATATGGTTATGCTGCTGCTGCAGGGCTTTCTTCTGTGTTTTTTTTTGCAATAATGTGATGCACAGAGGAGGAAATTTGTGCTTAGGATGTATGCTGAAAGAGTTAGATCTGTGATATTTCCACCTTCCCCAAGCAGACCTACATTTGTTTGTGTGATAAATAGTTTTCCTTAGCAAAACTGCCAATTCTTCTCGCATGAGAAAGTAAATGAGTAAAATGGTCTTGTCTGTTCTTAGAGGAAATGAGCCAAGATTTTGAAAGGCAACTTAATTTTGGTCATGCTTTATTGTTCAGCTGTGTGATTTGGGGCTCCAGCCATGCTAGCTCAAATAGAGTAATAAATATATCTCAGGGGATGTAGTGTGGGAAGCTGCAAGAGGAAAAGAAAGGCTAAAAAGCACCTTTTTTATTTTGGGGCTCTGGAATATAAATGAATTGGAAATAGTCATCTAGAGTTAATGTAGAATATGATCCCAACCAGTGAAATAAATTGGTCTTTTTAGTGGCTTCAGTGAAAGAAAACTATGTGTGGTAGCAATGGGTCAGGGTTTTATTTCTGCTCATGTTACTTCAGTGTTTTTTATGAATTCCTAAACAGTAATTTAAGAGGAGGTTTTAAAACTCTTTTCTTTTATTTGCCAGCTAATAACATCTGCTTCTACGGCGAATGCTCATACTACTGCTCAACTGAGCATGCCTTGTGTGGGAAACCGGATCAGATTGAAGGCTCTCTAGCTGCTTTCCTACCTGATTTGTCTCTAGCTAAAAGGAAAACCTGGAGAAACCCTTGGAGACGGTCCTACCACAAGCGCAAGAAAGCAGAGTGAGTAGTGGTGAGCAAAGGGTTTGCCAGCTGAAGGGCAAGATAGAAGAATAAATGATGCTTCAGTCGCTGCACTTCTCTCTCTAAAGCATTAAGCTTATGGGAACATTTGCATGTCAGCAGCGTTCCAGCCCTTATAAAGAGATATATACTTGAGTAACCTTTTTATGTCACATAAAATATCAAAATATTGGCTTTTTTTTCAGATGGGAAGTTGATCCAGATTATTGTGAAGAGGTTAAACAAACACCCCCATATGACAGTGGGACCAGAATCTTGGATATAATGGATATGACAATTTTTGATTTCCTAATGGGTATGTTTCATCTCTTTCGAAAATTAAATGGAAGATTTAATTAGAATAAAAACCACTTTTTTCTTCACCACTTTGTATAGTTCAGCAATTCACTAAAGTGTGGTTGAAGCTGCATTTACTGTGCAATTCTAGATGATTATGGGAAAACGCCGATTTATATGGTTGTGTATTCCTGTCAGCGCAGATTAAAGGAACAAAGATGAACACAAATATACAGTGATGAGCACGGGTCATGCTAGTCTCCTTCACAACAGTTAAGGGCTTCACAGTTCACCTTACAATATATGCTTGGCTATAGTTCTGTGTGTTCCTACTTGTACATGCAAACACTGGCCATTACTGACACATTGCTTGCTCTATAAAGTATCAGAAAGGGAAAAAAAGAAGTGTTGATTTATAGTGAAGGCAGCTGTAGTATGTATCCGGAATAGTGATTTTTAAGTAGCCTGATCAAAGTAAAATAATTACTAATAACTAACAGCAGCCAATTTCAAGCTATCTCAGTGGTTAAGATGGGGATGTTCTCATATAAAACTTACTCTGCTTCAGACAATGTACCTAAAGGTGTCAGCAGGCATATTTGATCTTCAGGCACATGCCAGCACTGATATAGCATCCTCAAACATTTGTGCTACTGAGTTTTTGCAAAAGACTCTACAACAGAAGCCAGCTCACAGCTCAGGAGCCATATGTGGCATCTGCAGATAGATCAAGAACCCCACGATGCAGGCAAAATTCATAGCTTGGCACCAAGACATTGGCAGACAGTGGGACACATTGACCTGAAAATGCAGATCACACGTCTGCCTGCTGGGGGTGCCCAAGGAGCAGCTGTTCAGCTGGTACCATCACAATAGTATCCTAACCCATATGCTAGAGCTATAATATTGTGCTGGCTTTCCAAGCAGCCTCAAATTTGAACAAATTTCTTAACCAGCAAAAAACAGAATGTTTGATTGCTGTTCCAAATATTTAATATAATGTTAGTGAAGTCATATGGATTTACATGCCTGCTGGTTGGATGCGCTTTCCTCATCTAACTATGGCTTCCCTGAGCCATAACTGTGGCCTCTAACTATGGCCTCACAGCCAGCACAGGTAATATCGCTGCTTGGCAAGTTATGCCAGCTGAGAGTTGGAGCATCAGGGCTGGTTTTCACTGAAGAAGTTCTGCTGGGTTAGGACCAGGCTACCTTGGGCATGACTGGGTTCTCCAAGCACTTAAGATGCCATGGTGCTAGACTGAGGTTTCCCTTAGGAACCCAGGTTCCTGGGTGGGGAGAAGGGTCCATTTTTATCTCTTTGTTGATCTGCTAGAGCTAGAGTATGATATGTTATGGAGGACTTATCTTTTCTTCCAAAGGGTTTGATGATTGGATATGAAAGGGAGATTTCAGGATTCCCTGGGACTACTCTTTAGGGAAAATCTCTCTCCTCCAATACTGCACACCTTGGGTTTCCCAAGAGATTCCTAATAGTGAAGAATAAGCTCAAAGTTGGGCTCAAGCAGGAGAGCCTAGAAACGGAGAGCACAGCTTTTCCCAATGCCACCGTGTTTGAAGGAACACAATGGTTGTTGCTGAACCTGAGCTGATGTGCTGTCTGCTGGCCTGCACACCCAGCAGCAAACCCAACTAAAAAGAGTGCTTTTTGTCTTTGTTTCATAGGTAACATGGATCGACATCACTACGAAACCTTTGAAAAGTTTGGAAATGAAACTTTTATTATCCACTTAGATAATGGAAGAGGGCAAGTATCTTTAATAACTTTTATGAGCAATGAAATAATTCTGGCCAAGCTAGTTATTTAATGGTACTCCTTTTGAGATGAATTTTGTGCCCTATAATTTATAAATTATTAACAGCTTTTCATATAATAGGACAGTGTTGGACTAGATGACCTCTAGAGGTCCCTTCCGACCTTAAACATTCTATGATTCTATGATTGAAAGCCTCAAGTGGACACAAGTCTTCTTCTGAGTATCTAGATGTTATTCAGACACAGATTTCTCTCGTCCATACATCTGAGTTTGAAGTGAATAGTGCAGAAAAGAATGGCACAAAAGAACTATTTTTATCATCTCTTTACAAAAAAAAGGAAACACACTGATACTCTATAATTTATTCAAAATAAGAGACTGAACTTATTTGTTCAGATAAATGTCTAGATTTGCTGCAGTCCAGTTAAGCAAAACAGATACCACTATGAATTTTTGCTTCCATATTCTGGACTGAAAAGAAATGTGTGCAAATTTATCTTTAAAATAGCTTTTGCTATATTCTTGTTCTTACTTTTAAATAGGTTTGGAAAATATTCCCATGATGAACTTTCCATATTGGTGCCTTTAAACCAGTGCTGCAGGTATGTGTCATCTGCATGTTTGCTTCCCATTTTGTGTTGCTGTTCCCATCAACAGGTCTGAAATTCTCAGTGAGCCTCTTACTGATCTCAGTGACCCCTCTTATAACACAGAGGGAAGGAAATGACATGATGAGCCTGGTGAGCCTGACCTGAACTAACCCTGAGCACTGGCACTAACGTGCTTAAGTGCTTTGCTGAGATCAAGCCCTCATGGAAAGAGTGTTCCTGTAGGCTGTAGTGTGAAACACATTATTAAGATTTTGCTTCATTAAGGCAAAATACACCTCCCATTGAAAGCAAAGGGCAAAACTGCCCTGCACGAGTTCATACGCTTCATGGGAGGTTTTCCTCAGCATTCAGGGCCAAGATTTCCAGTGATGTTTGGTGTTTTGTCTTGGCACAAGCTCTGTGGCTATGGAGACATGAGGGTGTCTCTGCAGGATTATACACTCCTGAGCTTCTCCCACTTCCATGGGATGAACATGAGCACAGGAGCTCCAGAGTGCTCTGTGATGGTGTCTTGCATGGACCACCACCATGAAGGCTCTTCGTGCTTCACTGTAGAGCTGAGCTCCAAAACCTCTCCATAGCTAAGGACATCACTAGTCAGGTGAAAACTTGTTAGCATTATGACATTTCCAGTTTGTCACCATCTCAGATAAGGTTTTTATGCTATTAATAGGATGCTGAACATAATCCTTTTAGCCCTGCTGAAATAAGTAGTGATGAAAATACTGATTTGCATTTTCTTCTTTTTCTCTTAGAATAAGGAAGTCTACCTATCTGCGATTACAGTTGTTAGCCAAGGAGGAGTACAAACTCAGTCTCTTGATGAAGGAGTCTTTGCTAAAGGATAAAGTAGCGCCCATTCTCTACCAGCCTCACTTGGAGGCCATGGACAGGCGGCTACGGATCGTCCTCAAGGCCGTTAGCGACTGTATAGAAAAGGATGGTTATGACAACGTGGTTGAAAATGACTTTAACACTGATGTTAACACTGTTACGACCGAGAGGTAGTGAAATCGTAAAATCGCAAGACTACATTTTTACCAGCCAAGTAAAGAAGATACAAAAAGGAAAAAAAAATAGTCTTGCAAAAGACTGTGTATGCCACTTTGTGAATTCAGTGAATTCAGAAAATGAGATATAATTGTTCCCAAAGTAGGTAAAGTGTAGACTCTGCAAAGGATTAGCTCATTAAGAAAAATAAGTCTAATGTGATGCTTTTCGTTAGTACCTAAAAGAAATTATGAAAAGATTCAGAAAATATTCAGATCACTGACAGACAGCAGTCTGATAGCAAACCACCTCCTGTCCTTTTTGTATAGAAAGGAGGCCTTTACTTAATATTTTGTATTTATATATGGTATATCTAGAAAATCCAGACCTACCTACCAAATTTAACTAAAGAGGGACAGCATAGTTTTGTGACTCACACTTTATTTATGGTGACAGTCCACGTAGTGCTTTGTGTTAACCCTTTAAGTGCTCCAATTCACTGTATCTTATTTAAATTGAATGCTTTTTTTCCCCCCAGATACTCAGCATTTAAAGGGTTAAGGCATTACAAACTTTTAAAGGAAAAAAATATTATTATAATAATTACAGTGATTGCCAGAAGGGAAATTCACTAATTGTTCATTGACAGGAATACTTGAATGTTGGTTTTACAAGTGATGTAAAATGACAAGTTGTACTATTTATCCATAAGGAGGTAGCAGCTCTTATCTTTCTAGACTATCATAGCTGAGCTGCTACTTTTCAACTTTGCTTTTGATAGTTTTGTGTAAATATATACATATATGGGTAAAAAGCTGCTTTCGGCAGCTCTAGGCTTACTTTTGCAGCATTTTTGTGGAATTGTTTGCAACGTGGTAAAAGTGCAATAAAGATATGGCAAAATGTGTAGCCATCATGTCTAAATGGATTCATTTTTCACTGCAAAGCTTGTTCAGAGAAAAGTTACGTACAGCAGCCAAATATTCCAGAAGTGGTTGTTTAAATTGTCACCTCATTTTGTAGCAATAGAAAATTGAGCTAAAGCAGGGAATTGATGATTAATATAAATTATAACTCTGACAAGGACCATGCTGTTGAAAATGGCTAATCTTTCTTATGAAAATACTGTTTTGACTATCATTTCAGTATGTCTTCCTCTTGTAACTGTAGCTGTAGAAACGAGCTGTACAGCAACACCTCAAACAGATTATGGCTTGACACACTGCCCAGACAATTTAAATACTTCAGTTCCTCAAACTTGAGTAATAAAAGCCAGTGCACAGTCTAGGAAATCACAGCCTAAATTAACTGAAAACAGTTTTGTCAACTAAACAGTTTTGCACTATGTACAGTTGAGCTCACGTAAAATGTGTGGAGACTTCCAGCCTGAAAGCAGTATATAAATTGAACAAGAGGCTGTATTAGACTTGCAAAAACACTGTATTGTACAGAAGGAAACCCTCATTCCTGTTTTGGATGGAAGAGAGAATTTATTATGACAATATCCATCACAGCCGTAATTCAAAGCTGTCATTTATTGCATTTTATGGCTTTCTTTTCAAGGACTTATAAGCACAGACTTTAAAAACTTGTAGCCAGCTAGACTAAAATGTAAGCATTTCAGCACAGCCTGGCAGTATTAAATTTATGAGTGAGGAAAAAGGTATTATATAGCCTCATTTATGTAGGCTGATATATCATAACTGAAAGATTTGCCTTTTACTACTATTGTTTCCGACTCACTTGACTCACATACACAGACTGGAAAGATGACAGAACACCTCAGATTGTGCAACTGTCCGTGAACTGGGAAAATTCCACTTCCACCCCATGGCTCTTTCACTTGCAGAGGTAGACGATGCTCTTGCAATGCAGAGCTTGCACTGCGGCACTGTCCCCCAGCTAGCCTGAAGGCCCAAGCTATGAGACTGTAATGAGGTTAAATGAGCAATATATACCCACCGTATTCCTATTCCCTGAGAGACTGCAAGGAGAGTAATTGCGAATCTTAATTTGTTTTCTTGCTTTACCCTAAAACAAGCACTGCCTGGCTGGGATTTTCCCACAGGTGCTGCTTTTACTCCCTGTGGGATTGTGCCAGGATGGGGAGCAGGCAGGGACTGGCCAGAGCCTGCCGGGGTGGGCGAAGGGTCTGCAAAACTCTTCCACCATGGAAATTCTGCTTTCCACTGGGGATCTGGGCCAGGAAAAATGATTTTGCTGTGGGACTACAGCTCTTGGCAGACTCTTACCTTAGTCATCAGAGGAAGATCAGACATAGCAGGGCTCTTCTCTTTAAGGGCTAAGTTGTAAGTCAGGAGCTCCTGGTTGTTTAAGTCCTGGTGTTTGAGCAGGAAGAAACCTGTGTCAATATTTTAAATCTGATTCTGGATCTGCATAAGCTAAATTAGTAGTGTTTTTACAGACTCTTTAACTAAGGATCACTCATTGCTATATAGTAGTCAGCTCTGTAGGATCTTCATTATCTTTCCTTTGAGGCCTACATTTAAATATAGGCCTACTCTGAGGTCTACATTTAAACCAGCCGTACCACAACTTCTCATAATCCTTTAAAAACTCTCTTCAGTTCTTATAAAGAGAAAAATCCTCAGCTGCCTTCTGTCCTAAAACAAATGCACTGAAAACCTAAAGTAGGGTTTCTGTTGGGATGAGATTGGGAAGCCCTCGGAAGAGAGAAAAAGTAGGAGGACTTTTCCCTAATCTCCACTAAGAAATGGGTAGATTTACCACCCCTGGCCATCATGAGCACAAAGCCACGCCAGGGTGCTCAGGCAGTAAATGGGAACAGCTGCTTTTGGTCTCTCTGCAAAGACACTGAGGCCTTTTGGACAGCAGAAGCTGAGGGAAGTAGCCGGACCTGCAGATTAGTGCAATAAACCTATCAATTACAATTAATTTGTATCTATGAGGAAGCTTTGGTGTGTTTGGTCTTGTGCTGCCTGGTAGCTTTGACTTATATTAATTTGACTTATATTTTGTGGATATTTGGGAAGGAAAATGATTATTGCCTTAATCCAGTATTTCCTTTCTATGCAGGCAGGGGTGAGCAGACATGGCAGAAGGGAAATCAGAGGAGAGGTGGGAGCTCTGCCATTCCTGAGGTTAATGCAGCCTTCCAAATAGCTCCATACAGCCAAGGGCAGGGGAAAAACTGCTTCTGGGAGCACCCACAGTGCCCCAAGACAGCCAGTGCTCCGAGCTAGGATCTGGTGTTGGTTTCCCTCAGTGAGAACCTGACTTTCTTTTTTTTTCTTGTGAGCTTTTAGGCAAACAAAAGACTTTGCCCTCCCACGGTGAAGCACATCCTCCTGCAGTGAATCGAAGCTTTCGGAGCTATTTTGGCAGTACTTACAAGCGGAGGGCCTCCTCGCGCGGGGACAGCCTGTCCTCGGTGGGCTCTGCTCCGTGTGTGGCGGGTTGTTCACCCGGGCGCGCGTGCGGCCGGATTACCACAGCGAGCGGCGGCGGAGGGGACAGCCTGTCCTCGGTGGGCTCGGCGCGGTGTCGCGCTCCGCTCCGTGTGTGGCGGGTCGTTCGCCCGGGCGCGCGCGGCCGGATTACCACAGCGAGCGGCGGCGCCTCCGAACGGGCTGTCGCCGCGTGTTAGGTCAGTAATCCCTGAACTAAGGAGGATTAGCGTGATGCACTGTAACATCTCTTTAGGAGTCCTACATATCTACTAGGCGAAAAGGTTCGCTCTAAGGAGATAAATAAGCGCCGGAATCCATTTGGTTTCTCTGCGGTTCTCACCAATGTGTATAACAACATCTAGACAATGATGTACCGAGGAATCTGAGGTAGTCTGGCAGGGGCATAACACACTCAGCAAAATAAATACAGTATGCGCAATAAATAACAGATGAAATAGATAGCATGCTTCTAAAAGCACCTAATCACAACTGTATCTGACAGCCTAGCATAGCTTACTGTATTCTCCTGAGTAATTCACATAAGAAACCCATTTTGTTTTGCTCTTTTTTCTGTTATTTCAAGCATCAAGGAAAATTCACACAAATTAAAAAAAAAGAAAGCCCTCGTTATTTGGATAGGATATTGGTGTTGTGCTCAGCGCTGGGCAGAGCCCATGATGTGCAGGCTCTGAGCCTGGGGGCGATTGCAATGCAAGCAGGAGCATGACATGTCGCGTAGGAGGAAGGAGCTGGGGTTGCAGAGCCCTCGCTGGACTGCTGTCCTCGGGGATGCACTGCGAGCAGACCTGGCCCCTGGTTGCAGAGGGAGGAGTGTCCAAAGGATCTTCTGCTTTCTGCTACTGGGCCCATATGTGATTATGGGGTCCCATGGGTCTGGAGAGGGTCGCTGCAATGCAATCCTGCCGCCTCCATCGCGGCGGCCACGTCGTTCCCTTCATAACTCATCCAGACTCAACCTGAAGATGGTCCCTACTTCAAGGCTATTTTGGGGCCCCAACCTAATTGTAATAGGTGTGTAATGTAATGATGCTAGCTTGGAGCTTGATGTAAACTTTTAAACCTTGACAACCTGCATCTTGATGGAGCAAATTTTCTTCTAGCACTGACTATATGACTGCAAAATGTATTTTCCAGAAATTATTCCAGGTATCAGCTGTTTCTGTGGACATTCTTGCCAGTAACCTCCTTTACTAAAATATCTGTGGTCCAACAAGCAAAAAATGAATGTAAGCAGGAAAGGTCTTTTTCAACAGTGAAATGAATACTTAAGGAAAATGTTCAGGCTCCTGGGACAAGTTATCACCTGGAATTCATTTTTTTTTTAGCAGTTAGAAGCTGTTGGGTCTTCCTGAATATATTTTTTACACTATACCTGTAAAAGTGATTCATGGGTAGCCTCCAGCCATAATTCAGACTGTGACCAGACCAGACTAGTTTATCTATTTGCTTTTACATTTGCATGAATAAAGTACACACCCAGTGCTCTGGGAACAACTAGAAAAAAATTAAATGCAATTCAGTTTGATAGGTCAAAAAACCAGGCCATTTCTGGTCATGGATAAAAATGAAGCATTATCAAAAAGGAATGCTATTAATTTGACAGTAATAGTATCTTTTCCTCTAATACAGAGTCATCGTACAAGTCTGTGGTCTGTGGCTCTCAAGAGCTGCTGAAACATATGCTGTTTAATGATCCCTCTTCTTTTAAAGGATATCAAATATTTTCCAAATTTTCCATATATGCAGCAAACATGAGGAAGCAAGGGGATTTTGAACAGGATGGGAAGATTGCCTGCATTTGTATCCCATCGACCACATGAAATCTACCATACGTGCCAGAAGATCAGCTTTCCGCCTGCGAATGACCCTTATACCTGATCAGCCACTGTCACCTGTCAGGAATAGCATGAATTATGCTTTGAATCTTGCTCAGATATGGACCCAAGCCTAGCAACTAGCTTATGCAACTGGCAGCCTGAGCTAAAACAGAATATCTTAAAATCTTACGTGTCAGATCAGAACTTCCCCACATCTATAAATGTGGGAATCTGGGACACATTGTGCTTTGGCCACAGTAAATGAATGGCATTAGGGTCCCTACATAAAACTCTTCTGCCACTTGTTCTGAAAAGGTGCTCGCTGATTGATAGACACATGTACAAGAACACCTACATGTTTTAGTTGACCCCCTGACATCACTTCAAAATACATCTCAAGATAGATCCTACCAGAAAGACAAACAATTTAAAAGCTCGTTCCTCCAACTGTTGGTGCTGTCCTAACGCCAGCCCTGTGTCACTCCAGTGGTGGTTTCTGATCTGCTGAAATACAGCGATCTTTGTACATCCACCTAGCTCGGCGGAGCACCTGGACACCTGAAGAAGGTGCCATAAATCAAGGGAGGATTTGTATGCATCTTCTGAATCCTCATGCACAGTCAAATGACAAATTAAAGCTAAAGCTGTCAGCAAAATGGAAGCAATGCAGCTGCGGAAGCCCAAGGAGGGGAAAAAACAAACCCCAAACTACAAAGATAAGTTGATTCTCAAATCCTTTCTTGCAGACACGGATATATAAGCTAGGAACATAAGTATGTTCTGATCTCGGGCTGGATTTTGGAAAATGGGGACAAATTGTGTTGTGATTTGTAAACTAAGCAAATGAGGCTATCCAAACAGCAAGTAGCTTTCTATGCAGCATATCCTACTCAGTCCTTCAACATCAAGATTTGTGCAGTGTCTTTTAGTTGCACCTGGAATCTTTGCCACAGGCAGCACTTTATAAATAGTGAAGATATAAGTTTTTTCCGGTTAGTCCATTGAGTGAAGTTTGCATCATTTTCCAGATCAAATCAGAACTCTTTCTGCTGATTTTTAAACAACTCCTTCTTAATCAGTGAAGTCAGTGAGAGTTTACAGAGGCAGAATTTAGTCCATTATCTTCCTTGACTGCCCGATTTACAGATGAATAGTCTCTCTGACTTTCTCATGAGTTTCTTAGCTATAAGCTTAAATAATTTATTATTATTGTTTATCTTTTCTCTAGATTGCTAGTTGTTTGCTTCATTGAATTGCAGTGGATTTCCATTTTTAATGGATGCTTTTTTGGCCTGAATAAACTCCTGAATTCATTATTTATGAACTGAGGCATCTATAGCTTGAGTCTTTGCATTGTAATTGCAGATTCATTTAAATAATGGCAGCAGCATTTAGTCTCAACTATTTGCCACAAGTTTCTTTATGTTGGTCATCTCTGCAGAACACTCACTTTCTGACAAATTGGTTACACTCCTCCTGTAGGATTTGTGTGAGATAATTACTGTAGGGCCATTTATTCCTCTGTTGTTCCATTGTAAGAGTGTATCCAGCTGCTTTATCTTCACTGTCCCTCTGAGAGCTGGATTTGAGGACACCTTTTGCAGTGGCTGGACCTGCAGAGATGCCAGACCTTCCTGTTCATCAGAAATGCTCGGTATTTTCTTGCTAGTGGATCTAATCTAGTGAAGTTAATGGAAAAACTCAGTTTCAAAGCTCTTTGGAGCCAGCCAATTGCATCCACTGAGGGTCGCAAGCCAGTGATACTGAACTGCTCCCTTGAGCTTTTAAAAATCTTTGTTGAAATAAGGATGTTAAAAATTGAAATAACTAATGGTTCTATTAGCGTTTTATTTGACTTGGTGGTGGTGTCTGTGATTTTCTGTTTAACAGTAACTCCTTAGCTATCTGCAAGGGGCTTACTATTGCAATAGGTAAAAATAAACGTTACCAAGCAAAGTGGCTAGGAAATCAGGAAAAAATAAACAATAAATAAATAAATAGGTCTTCCAGTCCTGTATAGTCTGCAAAGAAAATGTGAACCAGCTGTCACACTACTGCATATTTATGGGAGCATCTCACATATCCTCACTGTTATTGCAGCATCCTAACTCAAGCTTGTCAGGCTTGATTAGCATTTTAACAGGTCCAGATGCTCGTTTAGCAGGTCTCTGCCCTTTGCACTACAGCCTGGATAATTCAACCGTCGAGCACTGGAGGCTTGAGGGGACGAGCATCCTGCAGCAGCCTGACAGCCTGTTCATCCTGCCTTCCCTCGCATTGCTCAAAACTGCGGTGCGCTCACTGAGCAGGTACCACTTCACCCAGGCCAGGAGTTGCGTGTTCATCTGCCAGCCTTCCGGGGATGAAGGTGTTTTCCTTTGCTTTGATTCACCCAAACNATGTTCATCTTCCAGCCTTCTGGGGATGAAGGCGTTTTGCTTTGATTCACCCAAACCTGCATGACAGGGCAGAGTGGGTCACCCGTGCTNTGCGTGACAGGGCAGAGTGGGTCACCCGTGCTGCGTGACAGTGCTACAGCCCTAGGTCCATCACTCAATTTGCAAGCTTCAATGCCAAGGTGCAGGCATCAATTTCTCACTCGGCTAAAGACCAACATGCAGTGTTTAAGCCAGAAACCGAGCTTAAGCAGTGATACACAACTTGGAAGCATATTTAAATAGGACCACTATTTAAACAAAGAAAGAGTTAAGAGGTCTGCAGTGCACATATATTGGTTGGGGATACAGAGATGGAGCCTTTCGCACATCTTTGGTGCTGCATCAGCTTAATAATGCTTTTCTCAAAGAGAAGACCACATCCCTACTGTATTACTCTATTACCAGATGCTGTTCAGTATTTATCTTTTGCTTTAAATGAAGTCCTTAAGAGAACAATAATAACTATCCATTAGCATCTGCTTATAAACTTCGCTTGAAGGAAAACATTGGCTATTTCAATCTGTTAACAGATACTGAGTTTATATTGGTACTACCAAATATTGAAAAGCTGGCATATGAAGCTTGCACATCCCTCCCACTAGTGCTAAAACTACAATACAAGCCGGTGCTATTTTCCTGGAAAATAGATCCCTTTCCAGTATTGAGAGATCGACCAACTGTGGAGCAGGTTTTGGAAGACTGTGGAAGGAATATAGGTTGTTTCTAGCTGAAGTAAGTCATGCCACATGGATGCACAGCCAGGGGTTCAGAATGACTCTGGGAAGTCTGGATTTAGTGCCGTTGGTCATATGCACATGACAGTAACAGGGAGAGACAGATCTGTGTAAAGCACTTCCCAAAGCTGACCGGAAAATTGGATTTGCAGCATCGCAGAAGACCACCTAAAATGTGGGGGCTTAAAAAAGCCCTCTAGCTGATGGATTTCTCAACAACTTGGAAGAGATGGGACCACTGCTTCAGCACTTGCTGAGCCTTAGCCAGGTCCCTTGCTCTTCCCAGCAGGTGGACTGGGTCGTGATGACTATAAAATTTGCTTTGTTTGTTAATACTTGGGCTGTGCATAGGGCAGGAGAGGAGTCAGAGCAGGGGGGCTCATTTGCAAGACTTCTAACGGACATATGAATATCCAAGGGGGCACCTTTAGCCTCCTGTCACCAAGACTTTCCCAGTTCACCTATGAGGTCGTTAGCCCTGCTAATGGCTTTCTAGCATCTGAATCATATTGGAAAATTATATATTTCTCAAACTACCCTCAATCACTGGAAGGGGAAAAGCTCATGATTTGGTTCATTTGGGCAAGATGCTTTGTTTTCAGGAAAGAAACCTGTCCAAACCCCAGACACCTGAGCTGGTGCTGATGCAGGTTGCCCACGTTGATCACCTCTGTTTTAGACTTTGCTTAATTTAACAAACCACAGTCTGGCAAAATGTACTTGGAATTGCAGTATTTGGAGCTAGCAAACCAAGGGAGGCCTGGATAATCTCCCTCCCTTGTGTTTCTCAAAGCAACTGTCCTAGAGCATTTTTCTCGCGCGCTCTCTCTCTCTTTCAGGGAATTTGCTATGGGGAGCTGCATTTTCTCCTCACTCTGCAACATGTTCTAATTTATAGGATGAGATTTGTGATAATTGAGTTCGGAGCTGAATGCTGAGCCTTCTCCACATCCCCTGGGGTTTTCTTGGGAACAAGATGGATTGCCCAGTACGTTTCAAGCAAAAAATAATGAATGAATAAATAAATACATGAATAACAGCATGCCTCATTTTGCCTATCTCTTGGAGAGAGAGGAAGCTAATTCTTTAAGTATCAGGAATGTGCTCATTATGCAAAAATGGCAGAGCAGATGCACATATTCATAATAAATGTATTAAAAATCTCATTTTAGCTCCTAGAGGACAAGCACAACTGCAAAATTGGGTGCAATTATATTTATCTTCCCACCTATGGTGTGTTCGCATTTGAATGTGTATTTCTAGGAGCTGGTTGTATCTAGAGGCATGGATTTTCCTGTGACTGGAAAAAAAAGCAAATTGTTAGACTACCTAGGACACACTTGAGACCTGGGGCCTGCTCCCGGGTGCCCTGGAGCCAGGGGAAGGGCTGCTGCCTTCGGGGTTCAGCTGCCTTGGAGTCCTGATGGGGCAGCTCCTGTGCAGAGAGGGTGAAGGCAGAGCGGGTGATAATAGCAACACAAAAGAGCAGAGGACACACTTCAAGCAGGACTATTCATCACAGCTATCACTTAATCAAACTAAAATGATGCACTGGTAATTGAATGTCCTTGTAATGACTGCGCAGAGCTAAAGCGCTGGGTAGGGTCCTTTTCACGTGCAGAAATAAATCAGACAAGTAGTCTGCTGTGGGGAAAAAGATTAATCTTGGGTCTGAGCGTGAACAATAGTGGAAATAAGTGTTGCTCCTGAGACCATCGGTCTATGCCTGGCTGTGGTATTGTACTTGGTGCTTGTGAATGAAGGAAGCTGCTCCTTGGCACTCTTACAGTGGCCTGACAGGTTTCTGAAGCTCTAAAAGCCTATATTAAATATTTTTGTTTAAAACCCATGATGGCAGAATCCTGACTGGGTCTAAGACAACAAGCGCCGTAGAGATTTGTTTTTCACTTTTACCCCATCACCAAACTTCCATAAAATTAATATGACAAAGAGCTAAAAGAGGTGGGGATATAAGACAGAACATCTGGAACATGAGCTCATACAGGCCACAATGATAGAAAAAATCTTCCTCTGGAAATTCAGCAGCAAGACTATCCAAAGACACATATAAAACTCTTTCTAATTACCATTAAAAGTGGATTTGTGCTTTTTTTCCTGAAATCCCAATCACCGCACCATCTGGGAAAGCATAACCCTATTTAAAAAATGAAAGAAAGTAGAATGAAAATAGGGCTCCAAAGACCAAATGTTAAATGAAGGAGAAGAGTGTTTTCATGTGGGAAAAGTTAACAAGAACGGCAAAAAATAAAACGTTGAAAATGTTCGCAAATGTGTCTAATTTTTTGAAAGTAGCTTTATTATGTTTTAGCTGAAAACTGAGTTCTTCACTTAATTCTTGCCTATTCTATTCTAATCTGCTAAGCCTGTCATCCTCCCACCATAATTAGAGAATTTGGGCACCTTCCAGCACTACATTAAGTGACTGACATCTGTCACAGGTGGTTTTACTCAGGGAAATTAAGTATGCGTGTAGAGAAACATGTATTTCAGTACTTTTTTTTTTTTTTTAATGATCCTGTAACTCTATTTCTGCTAGAAAAGGCAAAGTCCAAAAAGTAGCACTTCCATTTGAGGATTAGAGCGGGGAGCCGCAGGTTTCTGATGGCCCCTTTGTGCTGCGGGAACACAGACCATAATCTTATACAAGTCAGTGGGAAAGATCTGCCTCCTGCGCAGATGAACGTTTCCCTTATACACAACTATTTTGCCAGAGCTGCTTATTCCAAGGGGCTGTGTAATATATATATCAGCTGAAAATCTGATTTCAATGCTTAGGTGAGCCAAGATTAATCACAAACTGTTTGGCACTGCAAGTTCCCACTTGGCTCCATTTTTTTCAGGCACACATTAGGTGTAATCTGAAGCCAGTGCTTATTTCATATTCCTTTTGAAGTAATAATAATTCTCTCAGTCTTTTTCTTCCTCTCTCTCTAGCAAAGAAATTAATAGTTACATCTGCAGTTGTGTTATCACTAAAATAAGTACAATTGCATACTGTGAGAGTTGAGGTAATTTTAATTTTAGTAACAAGTGTTCAGTTAAAAGCTAGAAGCAGACAAAACAAAATTCAGCACTGTGAACAGTACAAAATTCAGCATTTGATCTAATTTTATTTCTGAGATGAGGGTTAAAGCCTAGGCAATGTATACAGATAAGAACAACCAAACTATACAGTAAGAGTGCTAGTTAATTGTATGAAGAGAAGAATTTGTGTTAATGTATTCCAGAATTATCATAAATGCAGCCAGAAATAACATAAGACAATATTAGTTGTAATCGTTAGGAGAAGAACATGTTTGGAATAGCAAGAAAAATTTCTTTGTGTCTGGGCTCTTTTCATTTCTGTGAGGAAGAACTTTGCAAGCACTTTCATCTTCTCCAGCATTCAAGAGGAAAGGCTTTCTACTTCCCAGGATTTAATGAGCGATTCTTTTGAATACCAGGTGCTTTAACGAGCACGGAGTCAGTGGAAAATCGTCATCTTCCCAACTGCAAGAAAATGTGGCTCATGGAAGAGCACAGTGTCATGTGCAAGGTTGTGACTGAGGAATGCAGAAGCAGGGACTTCTCACAGGACTGCGAGGAACACGGAGAGCTGCGACCCTTCAAGGTGTTTAACCGAGCCTGGTTCTGCCCCATAAGTGTCTGGATGTTTGGGTCGAGCCCTGTGTCCTGCTCCTGGTAATTCTGCTGGGTGGAATCTTAATTTCTCTTGATTTGCTCGTAGGTGTAAAATCACGTGGAAATCGTCACGGGGGACAGATTGCCCTGACAGACATGTGAACCAGGATGTCGGTCTCTGTGAGATGTGAAAGGAGAACAGTACAGCACAGCTGGAATCAAGTTTCTATAGAAAATGTAAGGAGATAGATACATTCTTTTTGGCAGTCTTTTCTTGAATTCCTAAGAGTTGGATGGGAACAAAGGAAACAACAGAAATGGAGAGTGTGACATTTAGCTGAACAAAAAGCAAGATGAAATAAGCTTCTAATTATACCTCCTCTATGAAAATGAAAGACGTTCTCCAGAAGAACTAAATATTGTACATTTATCCATAATTAGGACAGGATATTGCCAGAGGGAAAAATGAAGGTAAAAAGACAAAAGACGGAGAGAGTATTTTTTCTTTTTTAATCTTTAAAATTGCCACAAGAAATATGCTGGAAAAGACACATTTGTGGGCAGCAGAACGACAGAATGCGGAAGAAATGCCACAGGAAGGAAGAAGAGTAATTCTAGGAGTAAACAGCTACTTTTAGAAAATACCATCTGTCCGGAATATGAGTTTGCCATATATATCACTTACTCATATAAGAATTTTTCCACTGGCTTCCAAGCTCTGGCTTTGCTGAAGGCTGAAAACCTTAACCTCACTCAAATACACTTGCATCCCATGAACAACGTGTACTTTTATCTGGAGCTCCAAACTTCCTGGGTACAAGAAAGTCGAATCCCAGGATGTTGGCTCCTCCTGGGATCTCATGATGTCACTACATTTCTTTTTTTCCTCAATTTGTCCATCTATGGAAATTTGCAGGATCTACCTGCCTTGGGAAGCACGTGTTAAGCTGCTCCTAGTTGCAGATGCATTCTGAAGATGAAAGCAGTATGTGAACAGCAGGAGTTATCGTCGCATTAGACTAGACACTAAAACAGCCAAAGATGGGTAAAATCAGTCAGCAGGGCATGTCCAAAGGGAGGAGAGCTCAGTAAACACACAGAGGACACTATGTATGTATGTATGTATGGACACTTTTTCTATAGTAAGGAACCTAGGCCTGGGCTGTCATGGAATGTAAAGTGCACAGAGAAATGAATTCTTCTATGTGATAGAAGGAAAAACACATGAAAAGGTGGCTTTGCAAGCCATTTATGCTCAATAGGCTACTTATACACCCACAAATATTGGAGGTGGGGAGTCATCTTTTGAAATACGTTATTCTCCATCAAAGATTGTTTTCTTCAGGGCTTTCAGAGATATCAGTAGAAAATCAGAAAACGAGAGGAAAAACAATTAATAAAGTGAAGGGAAAGAGAGCAAGATCTGGTCAGGGAATAGACAGGACCCAGCGGACAGACAGATACTGTCCCTACATAGCCATGTTGCAGAGATGTCTTTTTTTCTTGACATCTTTCTCATAAAATTTTTCCATTGAGTGCATAACACTATGCAGAGAGACAAAGACAAGCAAGACACCCTAGACGAAGAGGTGCCTTGGGTCCGTCCATGAGGAATCAGGTTTACTGGCAATGGCCCCCTATCCTCTTCCAAATGGGATATGGGAGGCAAACACTGCCCCATCCATCTTCACACAGATCAGTACCAGACTGCTAGTGCTTCTCTTCATGTACCCGTGCCAGGCACAAATAATAAAGAAAAGTATCCAAGAGGAGCACACCAAACCCAGATTGCTCTTGCAGCTAATTCTGAGTTAATGCATTTTTTTGCCAGCATCTATTGCTCATGGGTGTGGTGGGACGAGCATATCCAGCTGCAAAAAATGAGGATGAATATGCTGAAATTGTCAAGGAAATATATCAGCAGGTGCTCATTTTTTATGTTAGCGGCAACCTGATCTGTTTGCTGATTATGGTGTAGCAAATCTGGGACATTGGACCTGACTGATTCCTCCTACTCTAGTTCCATTGTAGTCCAACTCTGCTGCTCTCCATGAATTTCCACCTGATTTATCCTGTCATACATGAGATTAATCTACTCTGCATTTCAAAAAAAAAAAGGGCAAAAAAACCCCTTCCTTATGTTGAAGCACTTGACATTTCTGCATGATCTTGCACTAAACAAACAAGCTGGGCATGTTGAGTTTTTTTGATATCAGCTGGAATCATCCTTGTATTGGTGCTGCTTCCTTGAGCTGGTGGCCACCAGCTGGGACATGCAGAACATCAGGTCCATGGAAATCACCCAGCTGCTTTCTATTAGGCCCCTGCTCTCATCTCCTGCAGCAAAACTGGAAGACGAATGCACCTCCCCACTGTGTTATGGAAATGGACAGGTCTGTGTAGCACTCACACAGCTTTTGTTTTTGTGGAAACATTACTTAACCCCTCCTCCAAAATCCCACAAAATAGAAGTGTAAAAACACAACCTGCCAGCCTGTCTTCTGCTCTCAAGGCCTGGTATATAGAACAAATTATATATTTCAGCTTGGGTAGAGAAAGGGAGGGAACTTCGGGGAGTCAGATTGCTCTCAATTAGTAGTTATCTCCAGCAGCTTGTCTGATTAATGGCTGCATCTCACACTGTGACTGTATAATAGGTGTAGGGAAGGTGCTTTAAAAGTGCTTTGCTCCTAATTACTGTGGAGACTGAAACGATGGGTATCTGTTGTAAGAGTAAACATCCTCCTTCCCTGTCCTTCCCAAGCCATGTTCAGATGGAGTCTAACCTTGGGCCTGGCTGGGCACGCTGGATCTCAGATGCTGGATGGCAATGTAGCAAGATGCAGAGCTTGATGGGACTCAGTTATGCGTTGTAATCAGTGCTTAATACCATTGCATTAGGAGACTTCACATCCTGCACCAAGATATATATTCCTGCCTTCATGGATTAGAGTCCAGTTCCTCTNTCAGTTATGTGTTAAGTCTCATTGCATCAGGAGACTTCACATCCTGCACCAAGATATATATTCTGCCTTCATGGATCACAGTCCAGTTTCTTTGGATGCACTAGAATTTGCACCTTAATATGCTGGGCCCAGCTTGAGGCTAAGCTGCTGTCCAGATCCCAGTTCTGGCACAGGTGGAATTGGGATCTCGGTAAGTCGCGTTGGTGTGTCTGGGTAACATCAAGCACGCACAGGCTTGTGTCTGTGATGGGACATGTATCACCCAGCCAGCCTGGCACCAGCTGTGACTTGTCTCCTGCCCTNTGGGATCTCAGTAAGTCTCTTTGGTGTGTCTTGGTAACAGGGCTAAATCAAGCACGCAGAGGCCTGTGTCTGTGATGGGACATGTATCACCCAGCCAGCCTGGCACCAGCTGTGACTTGTCTCCTGCCCTGCTTGCCAGCACATCCCTAGCATCTCCATAGACTATCAGCCAGATCTGGGGTCATGGTGACCTCAGATGCACAGTAATTCTCCCTGGAATGATCATAAAAGCTTGTCTATGCTTCCAAGAAAACATATTGGAAGGTCTTTTAAAACTTGTACAATTTTACTCTGCTTCCTTACGCCTTATGAAGTGAGGGAACAGCAGGAATGTCCTTCAGCTCACAGGAATGCCCTACCAAACTTGAACAAAAGAAGAGCTCTGCGGTGGGCAGGAGGCGGAGGCTTGCAGTGACCTTCTCCTTTGCTCTGCTGAGAAAACATTCCTGTACTCGGTGGAGACTTAGCTCTGTGTCCAGCCTTAGTGCAGTGACTTGAGAGCTCTCTCCTGCACCCACACAACAACCTCTCTTCAGGGCTGGTTCAGGTATTTGGACATGCTGGTGCAGCTTTCGAGGCAGCCCAGTCTGCTCAACTGGTTCCAGCAATGTGAGGCTCTTGCGTGTCAAAGATGCGAGGATAACCTCAGTCCTTCCTCTCCACCAAACAGCTCCTCTGCCTCGGGCAGGAAGATGCAGATAATTGTAATCACCCAGCCAGGAATCTGGAAATCCTTTGGTAGAATTTGCTCTGCTCATGACTGTACTATGAACTGGAATGCAACAACATTTTCATAATCACATCTGAATTATAATCAAAATTATAATAAATTCATGGCTATCTGGGGGACCCTATATTAAACCTTTTTTTTTTCATCTTCTTTTCAGTAAGTTCACTTAATTATGCATTCACTGTAAAATAAAGAATGGTTTTAAAATACATTTACCTTGTAAAAATATCAAATCTTCTTTAGAAATGAGCATGAGTGAATAATTAATGAAGGCATGCAATGCTGAAAGCCCCCGCTTATGCATTTTTAAATGTAGCCTTTCACTTCTGATAATACTTTTTAAAACCCACTGGACTGGAGTCTACAGGCTCTTGCAGAAACCACCATACGCTTTGCCACACGTTCCCTCATCCGATGGGATTCCCAGCTGCCTTGGTGAAGCATCACGTCATGCAGGCTTCCTCCCAGCCGGGCCAACAGCTCTGGGCAAAGGGCACCTGAAAGGGCACAGGAATAATTCATGGGAAATAAGAATTATCCACTGAGAAGAAAAAAAGTAAAGCTTTTTATTTATTTATTTATTTTTAAGAGGAAAGGTTTCACAGTTGATCAAAATGATGCGATGATGCAGCTGTGTGGCACAGGGACCAGGGCTGGCCTTAGACTGGGGCAGCTTGGTGATTCCTGCGCCAGAGCCATGTATAGGGGCTGAAAATGTCCTTAACAGTTTAAAGCTCTACTTTTAGAACACTATTATTTTATTTTACAGAGTAAGAGACCTACCAAGCTTGAGATAAGAGGCAAAACTGAATTTAAGCTATATGAACAAGAGGAAAACAGAAAATTCCTAGCTTATCCTTTCCTCCCACACATCTTCTCTATCAATCTTTCTTCAGAGACAACTTTTTCTCTCCATAATTCATTAAGCCAGAGTTAAAAGCCAGAAGGGACCTTAGACCCTCAAATCTGATCTTCCTTACGCCAGCGCTTCTCCAGGCTTCCCAATACTCGGCCCAGTAATTACCTGACTAAAGCAGTTTCCAGAAAGGCAGCTGCTGCCGATTTGAAGCCGTCAGGAAATGGCAAATATATCTACTTCCCTTAGCAGCTTGTGCTGGTGTTCTTCTGTCCCTAAATTTTACCTCCAGTGGATTCATCATCCATTTTGATGGCCAGATGGTGTATGGGGTCCTGCCTTGAGGGAGCACGGGTCTAGCAGCAACATCCCTCAGGTCTCTTGGGGCTCCCCAGTTGCATTAGAGCTGTTCAAAACACCTCTCAAAGGGCTTCCTTGGACAAACCTTTAGGACACATCTGTGGCCAATATAATTCTTTTTTTTTCCCACTTGTCGATGATTTTAGCTAGCATTTTTGCTGCTAGCTAAAAAGACTGGGAGGTCCTCACCGAGCTCATATGGTCGAGAGCTGCCTTCCAAATGCAGAAAACACCCATTAGCTCTCTCTCCCATTCTGGCTGTGTTAATGTCAGTATCTGCACCTAATAGTAGGACTGTAATGTTGCTAGGATATCTTCCCGCTTAAAAAAAAAAACTCCTTTTTCTTTTCCTTAACTCTTTCTGCCCTGGATTTTAGGCTATATACCTTCCCCTTATATTCATTTTCTATACTAAATAATTCCCAATAAATGTGTTGGCTGCTATTTCTCAATACTCATACTCTTTCTCATTTGATATATGTTTTTTCACTCCAGTTGGTGCCTTTATTTAATCAGTGAATACAAGCGGGCTTTCGCCTCCAATTGCTGCCCTCTGTTTCAAACAGAGAACTGCTCTTTTTTTCCCGCATTTTAAGAATCCCCAGGTGTTATTCACATTTTCTTGCCTACTTTTTCTCAATCAATTTTGCTCGACCGTTGTCAGCTTTGTGAAATACTCCCGTTGCAGCACAAATAGCCGCTACTGGTTTTGCTCCCTAGATATTTGCATTCAGGAACCTGTGGTTCTGAGCTGTAAATATTCAGAGATGTTGCACCACTTCTCTTACTCAGCTCTGTGGTATTTCCCAATTTGACCTCTGAAACTGTGCAATTCCTGACACGGAAGCTCCTGGATTTAAAAAGAGCAACTAAATATGATGTTTTCAACCATAACCCAATGTGCAAAATAATTCAAGGTACAGCACAGCACAGTGCACCAGGTTTTAGCAAATGCACTTATAACATAGGGAATCTGGCTCTCCTCCCAGCACTTCAGGGAATTACCAGCGCTGCGGTGTTCCGGTTCCCAGGCTCTGGCAATATGCCCTTCTGCAAATGCAATTAAAAACCTCTCCCCAGAAAAAAAGAGGCAGAGACCCTAAGTAGTCAATTTGCAGAATGCAATTTTCTTTCAAATTATTTATCAGACTGCACCATCTAGAGGGTGCCTGAAGTCTTGCACGGTGCCAGCTCTGAACCGCGATGACTCTGCTGCCCGTCAGAGGTGCCAGGGTTGCAAAGATGCTTCTACATCTCACTGCACAGAAGATATTTTTATATTCCCAGTAACTTCTTTTTTATTTGGAGCAGCTCTGCACAAGCAGATCTCACTGAAAAGTTTTCCCTGACTGTACACATGCTGCCAAAGTGCAGGACAAGGTTGCCAGCAATCTAACTGTGTTAGTTCACTACCCTGGTTGACACCAAATTGGTCCTGTGACCTGTTGCCATTACTGTCAATCTTTATCCATCCAATCTTTATGCTATCATAAAATGCATTACTAGGTTATTAACCTATACTATTTTATTAATCAATGTGCTGTTCAGCTGGGGGTGAATGTTTTCTCCAGGTTATGCAGTGAACCAAGAAATCCCAGGTAGAACTGAGGTCATCTGTGAAGCAAGAAATGTTCCTAAACACTTTGACAGTCCAAGATGATTTATCATTCAAAGGGGAAAACTCTGTTTCCACTCCCTAGGCCACTTAGCCAGAAAGGTGGGCATCTACTAGTGAGGTGGGTGAATGATTTTCTGTTTGTCAGGGAATAGGAATAATTGTACAGAATAAACATCTGGAATAGTGATTGTCACCTCCACTTTGCAATTTTCTGATTCTAGCTTCATCTTCATCCTTTCGTAATTTGCCAAAAATTATCCAGCAACTGGCATAATCCATAATCAAAATGAGAGCAAAACTTTGGTTCCTCTTGACTCTGTGCAGGAAAAAACCTTTTGAAAAGCGGCCACTCAGAGATGCTGCCTGTGAGTCTTGTGCAGCCCTGGAAAACAGGGATTAAAAAAAATCTAATTCCCAGTATATTCCATTTGAAGTGCTATTTTCTGGGAGAAAATCTCACTTTTCTTCCTCAGTTGAATCTTTTTTAGCAACAGCAGCCTTCTCTAATGGGAAATAGGTGCTCCCATGTGATCCAGCTGGGCAGGCAACATATGGGCTCTTTCCTCCAAGGGATTAGGGAAGGATTTGATCCCTGCCAGCGAGCAGCAGCTGGTCTCAAAGGGGCCTGGAACAAGTGGTGACTGCCGAGGGAGCCTCTATCCCTGCCCAGGCTGCCGTACGCTGTGCCGATCCCATGGGACAAGCAGTGCCAGGCTGCTCGTATCCTACACACAACCATGGGAGGGATGAGACAGCCCGGGAGCTCTGCCTGGCGCCCAGGGAGCAGCCCAGTGCCCTCCCTGGGACTGGCGGCCTTGGCAGCCCCTTGCAGAACTGAATCCTGAAGGCATTCCAGATCCCAGCTAGAATCCTGACACTCGTCCCCAGGGCACCACAGAGGTCATATTGGGAATGGGTAATGGTAAACACAGCAGTAACATGGTAAAACACTGGCTCCACGTTGCAATGCTGCCGGTTCCCCGAGTTCTCTCCAGTGTTGCAAACGAAAGTGAAATTGCAGTCAGTGACCTCATATAATTGCAGGTCTGCCAATGATTTCATTAGCTTCCACCGGATTAGTTTCCTTCGAGTGGACAAGCCATTTGTTTCTTCTGGATATTTGGCATGTTTCAGCCATCTGCCCCTCTGAATCACATTAGATAACCATGGAATGGATAATCACTCATAAATGTCACGCTTCACCCTGTGAGCAATCTGTGATAGTTTTCCTTGTTGCAGGCTCAGGAGAAGGGGAACTGCATGATGTGAGGCAGGGGGATTTGTTCCTGCACCCTTCGTTCCCATTCCAGCCCTTCCCCATGTCATTCCCATTGCTTCTTCAGTCCTAGCAGTGCACAGCCCACTGGCCACTGCTGTCCCAGGGAGCTGACACCAGGCCACGCCAGGGCTGAGAACTCTAGGACTCTTCTAACCAAACATTCTCTTTCCTCTGGACACCCCAAGGAAATTTAGAGGTTTTCCAGTCTACCTCCCATCCTCATGCAGTGCAATATATTGACGAGCCTCAAAAATAGACGTGTTTGTAATGCCTATATGGCTGTAGCAGCTTTACACTGTCCTGAGGAAATTTGGCAAATCTCCTAACTTAGTCAGAACCAATGCCACCAGCCTAGACTGTCAGCTAAATCTCACGTGTAAAATCCCACGAAGATGCAGCTACTGCTTGGACCATGGAGCCGGCACCCTCCTTCTGTAGGGTCTGAGCACCATCACTGCACTGCACTGTGTTGGTTGGAAGGAGGCTTTAGAACAAGGTTAAAATCTGTGAGGTGAACGGTTTCCCAATGAAGATTAATTTCCAGCTTGTCCAAATCAGATATGAACACATTAGGGTTGGAGCCAGGAGACAAGCTTCAGATCCAGACTCCAGCAACCAAAAATAACCTTGGGAAACAATCCTCTGAACTCCCGGTTTTAATCAAGAACATGTCCATCTCCACTTGTATTCTAGGGGAATTAATCTAAATATCTCTGGCTCTGTTTGATGCTGTTCAACTCCATACCAAGCAAAAAAGCATAAGTGCTTGCAATGCCTTTTTTTAGAAGTTTTCACCACAAAGACTAGCAAGAGATACAGAGACCCTTAACCACAAAAAGACTGAGATGAATTCTGCATGTTCTAAATGTAGTGTTATTTGAATCTAGGCTTTCTATTCAGTCCTATTTCAAAATGCACAAAAGAGTTTGTGTTTCAAGAAGCCCTTCTATGATATTCTCATCCCAGTGTCTGGTTTTTGTTTATTAGATAAAATGAACAAAAGGAAGTGTTATCTTCCCAAGCTTACTTACTGCAGAATAGCTCAAAAGTACACCTTAAACCCTGAAAAACCTCCATACTCCAATTTTCTAAATTGCCGGAGTACGGTGACACACTGCCATGCAATCAAGCCAGAATAGGATTCTCTGCTTATTCTAAGTGATTATCTGTCTATTTTGCATCCTGCCTCGTAGAAATCACAATTCTATCCTGACGGCTGCAGGGATCTTTCATCAATGCTGGTGCAATTCTTCTCATATCAGCAACTTTCAGGACTGTTCCTGTTAGGAATAGGATGCTTTAGCTTCAGGCATTTTAAAATCCCAAAGACATTTCGCAACAATCAAAAGTGTCCTGAAATACCAATGAAGAGAAGTAATCTCATGTCAAAATCTAATGGGAAAACAGAGGGAAGAAGATTCATGTCAAAATCTAATGGGAAAACAGAGGGAAGAAGATTCAAAGGGGTTTGTTTATTTTAGTGATGCCAAACCAGTTCACACACAAAATACAGCTTCACGGATAGACACGTAAAGCTCCCAGTCTTCCAAGAGTCAGCAAAACCAAAGATAGAAGCATTATGCTCTAAATATTTCCACCTGAACCTACACTAATGGTGAAGAAGGCACTTCGGGAGGCAGAGATGGAAGTGCATTTCTCTCCAGACTCCATAGCGTGCATGACGAATCCTCTCGTGAGACGAAAAGGGAGGTGAAGCAAGCGGTGAGCTTACATCTCCTTAAGGAGATATCAGCAGAGGCCTCAAAATTCAATGTGAGCCAGTAGGTCTCTGCTGAGAGCCATTCTCATGCGATGGGCAGCCAAATGCTTGAAGGATGATGGATGATGAAATGATGATTCTAATCCAGAGGAACAAAAGAAGGCTGATGCCTGGCATCAAGAGAAAACATAACCAGGTGTCCCGGACACATTGAGTGTTTATTCTGGAATGAAATCCAGCAGGGAAACTGGTATCATCTGAATTTCTCTCAGAATGAAGAAAAGTCTTTACAACTGACCTTGTTACCAAGACAAACACATCAAAACAGATCCATGAGTTGGGTGGGGTGGGTTGCTGGGAAAAATCACATTGGCAGTTGAGAAATATAGCTACTATTTGATAAATAGCAGGAAGAAAACTGATTACAAGGCATAATCTCATTTTAAAGAAAAGTACTGTGGAAAACAGGAGTATCCTGGAAGGTTTATGTAACCACAAGTTGTGTCCATGGAGAAATCAGAAGCAGCGATGCCAGAAGAGAAATGTGTACACGGAGGACCCTGGAGCAAGACAATCCTGCAGCTCAAAGATAAATTCCTGCCTGTGATCTCCTTCCTCCAGTGGTGTCCCTGGCTCAGGACCCACTTCATCCTCTGCATTTGCTCTGAGTTGTTTTGGGATTGATCACACAGCTCCCAGGAAACTTTTGCATGGGTGAGACTTATGAGTAAGTGAACTGGAATGAATATTCAAGCTCGAATCAGTGGAACACCCCAGCGCTGCTTCTCGGTGCCTGCTCTGCTCTCAGGAGGTGCAGCGAGGGCTGTCCCACAGAGCCTGCGGGTGCGGAAGGAGGCCCTAAATCCCCATGGGTGACTCGGGAGCTCTGTGACTGGATCCTGGCTCCCCAGACATCTTCACTCAAACTCACAGCCTTGTCCAAGGGAGCATCAGGAGCCAGTTAACACCTGATCCAAAGCCACCACCCTCAATGGAAGGCTGTGAGAGCAGGTCTCGTTACCCCATGTCCTGGCATGCGGTCGTGCCCAAGGCCTGTTGTCACCAGCATGGACAGTCTGTGCCTGTCTCTGCAGCCTGGAGCCTCCGCATTGACGCAGGGGCCTGGTGACCAGCACGGCAGCCTGGCCCATCGCCTCGGGCTCACCCTGCCCCATGGGGCCACATGGTTCCATCTGCGTGGGCAAAGCAAGCTTGGATCTTGCTACGCAAACCCTCTGCGTGTCCATACTGCGGCACCAGCGATGAGCTGTGTGGTTCCTCGACTCTGAGCTTCACACGAGGTAGATGGGACCGAAGCGCTTGAAGCTGTTTGAATTTGTTGCAATCTGGATCTATCACAGGTCATGTAGCCCCCTCAAAAGCCTGTTCAACCAAGGCAAAGCACCATGCACCTTGCCCAGTTCCCCTAGCCCCAGAGCAGCTACCCAGTTTCTAAGTACTGCAGCTTGTCCTTGGGGACGATGAGGCCGTTTTGCTGTTTAGATTTATGGCAATGGGCAAGTCGCATTGCCTATGAGCTATTTGAGAGGCATGTTCAAGGCTTTGCAGTGTCACAACACTAAACTTTAGGTCAGCTGGAATTAGCCTCACTGCTTCAGTCCTATTCTTCCATGTCTGGCTGTGTTGTCCCCTGGATCCCCCGGACTAATTACGATGTCTGAAAATAAATGGGTGGGACAAGATGTGCCAGTTCCTGGAGTTAAACAGCACATGGACATTTGGGTGAAAGTGTGAGCCAGGATGCTTGTGTTCATTCTCCCAATTCTTTCAGCAAAACGATTTTATAAATAATCAGCCCTTAATTGTGTGATTCCAGATAATGCAGAGGGAGTTAATTAACATCTGGAACAAGTTTCCTGGCCCGAGCTATTAGCTGTGTTCAGTGCAGAATTCCAACAATGTATGAAGTAAGGCCTATAGCCAAATGACTTTGTACATAGCTGCAATGAGAAATGTCTAAAGATGGATGAGGTTTTGCAACAGCACCAAAATAATGTCCATTTTGGTAAACACATATAGGTTGAATCAAGTTATGGGTATTATACCCATCTAAAAAGTATAAAGAAGAAGCATCACCTCTCACTTTGTCCTCTCCCTTTAAATTCTGCACTGTGGTCTCCCTACTTTGTGTCCAAAAGTCACATGAATCAGTGATTCTGCACTCTCACAGCTGAGAGAGGAAAAATATACAGTTAATATAAAGTTAATATGAAGTCCAGGACTCTGTGCAGCATAGCATGTCTCTACTGTGTTTTATCCTATCAATCTGCTAAGTGAAAGAGGATGACTTAATTTTGTGCCACTGGTCAGGGAAAGAATACCAAATCACAAGTAAGAAAACTCTGAACATCTGTCTCATGGCTTTATTTTAAATAAACAAACTAGGACGTGGTTTTAATCATCCATTCCTCTTCCAGAAATGTCCTAGGCAAACCAAAGTCAGTGTTCTGGGGACCAATTTGGAAAATCATTCTGGTCAACTCAAAATATTTTGCCCAATCTTTGCTGATTTTTTTTCTATTCTCTGTGTAACTGTTTCATCTTATTTTGATTATTTCTGGTCAAGTTTTACTGGAATAGGAGTGGAAAAAATCAATGATTTTGCTTAATAAATGGCTAAGGCTAGAGACCTGACCAGCTTTTCCTCCACTATCTTTGAAGCCTGACCTCATGGGAACAAAGCAGCAAATAATAAAGTGCATTGCTGGTTCCTGTAATATTGCCATCAGTTAACCCACAACAGGGTGGGTGATGAGTTCCACCAGGACACTCCACACTCTGCCTGAGCAGGGGGCACAGGTTCCATCTGCAGCTCCTGGCTTCTCACCTGCTCCCTGCTTGTCACTGCACTTGTTTGGAGCTTCTTACTAGGAAAGGACTTGCTATTTTTCTGGGGAAAGGAGATAACATTAGCAAAAGGAACAACCTACTGTGTAGGGGATCGACAGAGCAGAGTGCTGGGTCTGCACTGCTGTTGAGGAACTGACACCTAAACACCTCCTGTCCCAAAGGGAAATACTGCAGCATCCTGGTGATGACATGATTACATGAATTTGCAAGACAGGGAAAAGCCATTGGCTTGGATGGCTGGAATTTCTGACAAAACTCTTTTTGATCAATAATTGTAAGCTAGGAGTAGCTAGTATGAGAAATACCCTTTCATTCTGGAAGCCCTCTTCTCCTATTTTTCATGCCAAAGCACACTGAATATCTCCAAAATCGGATTTTCTTGTGCCTTTTCAGTCTTTGTTTCTGTATCTTGCTAGGGCAGGGATGACCTACCAGAGACAGTTCATACAGTTGTTCTCTTATTACCACCCCTAATGTGATGAATTTTTCCTGAAGGTTTCCTACACACACTCCTGTTCCAGCAGAAACTCCTGTTGTGTTTTATGCATGAGTTTCCCACCGCTGTACCGAGGAGGCATGCGCATGAGGAACGCCTCTCCAAGCAATCCTCCAGCTAGGAAGCATAAACAAATCTCGCTGAGCACCACAGGGTGCAGATTTTATTTCCATGAAGTTCTACAGAAGAGCACTAAAGAAAAGCAGGAGGGAAGGGAGCTCTGCTGATAGACATGGTGGAAGCAGAGAGAAATTTGGCTTAAAGCAGGTGGACAGTGTGGCAGAATTCATCTTTCCTATGATTAATGATCACTGAGTTCAATATCAGAAGGTAGAGCTCTATGTCATGGAAACAGGGGCTTTGAAGAACTTGGAGAATTCTCCTTTTCTCTCATCAAAGCATTTGGGAAAGTAATTAATCCCACCCTCACTGCCCCATCCTGTTGTCTGGCCGAACTACAGATCTTGGAAAAAGAAGCAAGCAATTCCCTGGTGGAACAGGCGAACCCAGAGGATCTGATTCAAAGCCTGCTAAGGACCCAATTCCTTCCCTAAGTTCAAATTGTTTGGGTGCCAGCTCCGGCTCCAAGGACGATGAGGGGGCAGGACACAAGCTGAGTTCATCCAGTACTGGATGATGCCACTAACGCGTCCCCCAGGACCTGGGCAGTGCCGCTCTCCCCAGCCCTCGACACGGAGGCACCGCTGATACCTGGGGAGCAAAGACACGTATCAGACTCAGCTCTCTGGATTTATGACACGTCTGCATTCCACATGCAGTTTTCTTAATCTGTGTTGTAATTACAAAAATTGCTAATAACTTTTTAATATCAATGTTTAAAAAAAAATCAGGCAAATCTTTCACAGCATTTTTTTTTTATTGCCCATTTACAATCTCTGCTCAAATGGTTTATGGCTCTGTGTTTTGGAAATACACAGCATAAGAAAATACTAGCCTGGCAAAATTATGCTTTTATGATAATGACAGGGATGAATTACAGTTCCTCCAGTTAAACTATAATGGCTGCACAGATGCTAGGAAAAAAATTATTGTACAACATGTTTTGATACCATTAGCATGGCACCTGCTAAATCCACTGCGGTGCGTCCAAGACTCCGTTAGCTTTTCGTTATGAATACTATTGTCAAGATTTGTAATTGAAGCAAGTGAACTGAAATCTCACTTGGAGATAAAATTTCAGTATGTGGGCCTTAAAAAAAAAAAAAAAAAAAACTTGAGAAATACTCCACCATTTTTCATGTATGAATTTCAGAAGAAAGATTATGAGGGATAGTTTTCTTGTAGGACCCTAAATTTGTTCACATTCTTGTCATGGCCTAGGTCGATTTAGAGCAGAAGAATTCAGTAGAATTTACAGAGCTGCAAACTAAATCCTCCAGGCACTGTTGGCTATCAGGAAATAATAACATTTGTCCACAGATGGGATGTAAAACTGATGTCAATGATAGGACCATGTGCATGTGCCTGGCCAAGCTGCCACTGTAGGGCCCACCCTGGGATGCTCCTCAAGGACATCAACCATGGGTGGGAAACACGGGTGAGGATTGCTGGGCACGTGTGTCCAGGAGTCCCTGGAGGGATTGGAGATAACTACTAGCAGTGAAATGTGCTGAAGGACAAATGTGACAGATAGGATGGACAAGGGCTGAGCCAACTGCAAGCCATGGCAGTAACTGAGGTAAATAATATTGCTAAGTGAATGGCACTGCATAAATTTGCTCCAATTCCCTTTATACGACGTTTTAGCTACTGCACACTGTCAGTAACGATGTGAGGCTTTTGATCAAAATATATTCTGTGGCTCTCTTGTTAAGGCAGTCTCTATAAATAAAGCAGTGAGGAACTGCATAAAAGGCACTAACAGACTGTAAAATCACAGCAAACTACCACGGTTCTCCTTCCTCTACATTGCTGTAAATCGGAGGCAACACTGTGTCACTAGAATTTCACTGAAGTGAACAATCTCCAAAGAAAAGAACCGCTGCTAATAATCAAAATTGGTATTTATTCATGTCGCAAGGATCACTAATTTTTTTGTGGGGGGAAATTTTCCTGAATCTATGGCCCAACCTTTTCTTTAGTTCAAACCTTTTCACTCCACCGGACAGACCATGAATGAAAATAAGACATAGGATATTTCATTCTCTGCCACTGAATCTGCTCTATCTTGCTCAGTATTAAAGGCCTGTTAATGCCTTGGGCATCTGTAGCTGACCCTTTGTATTAAGACCTCCTCTGCAGTGCAGGCCTCATGCATATGCCTATTGATGTATTGTAGAGTAAAGATAATTTCTTGTTTGGGGTGTCTGCCCTGGCTTCATATTCCACAGAAAACACCACTGGTATCTGCTTTTTTTCATGCCTGTATTTCCTCCTGCTCCCTGCTGTTATATATTGTTATATTCCAGAGAAAGGGCTTTCTTATGGCCATCTATGTCAAAACCTTAGGAGCCACTTACACCTCTCTTTAAAGGGCTCTCCATCCCTTGGGTGAATTTTCCCCTAATTGTATCCTTTAACACCAAAAGGGGTTCGGGGACATAGTTTGTGTGAAAGATGCTGCAGACGACCAAGTTGCCTTGCTAGTGGTTGTGATTTTATATTTCCATCCAGGTAAGTCTCTGCACACCAATTTACTTTCTCTTTTCCAATACCCGTCTCCTCCTGAGGCTAGTTCCTGGGACAGAGCTGTCTTCAAATAATTTAATTATCATGTGGCATACACCTTCTTAGTCCCCCTGAAATGTGTGTGATGCCTTTGGTTTACAGCACTTGTTGGAAAACACTCCAAAGCATTGAAAAACTATTAAATCGTAGCAGTATTGGATGCCAACACACAGGGCTATTAGTCTAATTCATCCTTTAGATCAAAGCCCACACAGGCAGCTCTCCTGCCTACAGCTATTTTCCTTTTACTTTCCTGCTTGACAGTAGTCCCTCATATCCCTCTGTTCTGCTCGCTTTGAACGTACACATTTTCCTTTAGTCATGGAAGTATAATTTATGTCTATTATGCTGTATTATAGATTGCAGATCAGCACAAGCGCGCGCTAGCGCCTGGGACGCCTGTTTATTGTGTGCCAGGGTTTCCAAAAATAAATAACTCACACCCATTCCCTGCTGAGCTGGGGAGGGAAAATTAAGACGAGGGAGGACTTGGTGGTGAGGGGAGAAAAGAGGGCTGAATTCTGTCCTCGAAGTTTAATTTACAAGTGGAGACCTTGCAATGGGATTTATTAACCCCACACAGTGCGCGGCTGGGGCACGGCTGGTCCTGCTCCCAGTCCGCATCCCGCCTGGACCACCCAGCGAGTGGCGCTCCCGGTGGGCGCTCCCGCTCCCGCAGCTCCCGGTGCCACTCCCGGTGCAGCGATCCCGGTGCCGGTGAAGTTCCCGGTGCCGCTCCCGGTGCTGCTCCCCGTGTCAGTGCAGTTCCTGGCGCTGGAGCTCCCGGTGCCGGCGCCGCTCCCGGTGCCGGTGCCGCTCCCGGTCCCGCAGCGGTTCCCAGTGCCTGCGCTCCGCTCCCGGTGCCGCGGCCGGGCCGGGGGACGCGGGGGGATGTCCCGATCCCCGCGCGGCACCGGGAAGCGCGTGTGTGCGGAGGGGGCAGGACATGAGGAGGGGGGAGAGAGCGGGAAGGAGACGGGCAGAGGGGAGGGAAGGAGGGAGGAGGGAGCGCTGGAAACGTCCCTCGGCCGCGCTCACTCGGCGGGAGCTGCGTGAGGAGCAGGAGGATGTTCGACAGCTCGCAGTACCCCTACAACTGCTTCAACTACGACGGCGATGAGTACCCAACCTGTAGCTCGGACGAGGAGAAAAAATTCACCAGGCCGGCGTACAGGTAAGGGGAAGTTTTCTCCTGCGGAGCTGTCAGTGCCAGGGAAAGCCCCTAGGCGGGTGGTGAGGCCCCTTCCCCAGGGTGTTCATCCCACTCGGGCGATGGCGGGGGGAAGATTTCACCCTTTTCCTGCCTGCTGTGTTCGTGGGTCGCTTCCTGACCCGTGGGGTGCCAGCAGCACCGGTGTGCGACGCGCTGCCGAGCCGTGAGCTCAGTGCCTGCCCGTAGGAGCCCCGGAGCAAGCGGGTTACACGGGTGCTGCAAGAGGCAGCGATACGGGACACTGCAGGTGGCTGCGGCGGCGGCCCCAGGCCTCCCCCTGCCCCAGAGCTGGCCGCTCCGAGGTGGCTCCATCGCTCCGGAGGCTGCAAGTTCAGGGAAACTTTTCTGCAATAACACCCGCCTTTCGTGCCGCCCGACGGCACGGGACAAGCGCCAGCGGCGCCGGGGTCAGGATGCGGAGCCAGATGGGCATCTCTCCTAAGCTGGATCACATGCACATATGTACCCCTGTGATCCTCATTACGTGAGTCCTCATTATCTGAGGATATGATAGATGACAATATTATACTATCCTCATTATTATCTGCGTATAGGGCAATGGTGTAACAGCCAGTTTTCCTTTTTTCAGCTACATTGCCTTAATTGCAATGGCCATCCAGCAAAGTCCATCAAATAAAGTCACCCTCTCTGGCATTTATGACTTTATAATGAAGAAATTTCCTTACTACAGATCAAATCAAAGAGCCTGGCAGAACTCCATCCGACATAACTTATCACTTAACAGTTGTTTTGTAAAGGTAAGCTCAGTACTGTATATTTACATACATATTGTGCATAGATAAAAAAAAATGCAGGAATAATCTCATCACTGGGGAAAAAAAGGAAACAAACAGCTGAGCTAAAGTCTAAGCTGTCATTTATAAGATAAAGAATATGTCCTTGTCTGATCCATGCTAATAGATAACAAACTGAAGAGGCTGGAGTTTACATCCTATTCATGTAATGACTGAGAACAGGCTTAAGAGCCTTGTCATTTGTGTTTACACCATTCCTGAATGTAAATGAATGCAGATGTTAAGCAGCAGCATCTGTAACACATACAAATACTGAACTGCTTTTAAATAAATACAGGTTCCCAGAACAGAAGGGAATGAGAAGGGGAAAGGAAACTATTGGAGCTTTGCAACGGGATGCGAGTCCATGCTGGATCTCTTTGAAAATGGGAACTACAGGCGAAGACGGAGGAGGAGGAACATGAAAAGGGAACATAAGGAGCAGAGACCAGGCAGAGGGAAAAGTCCTTCAACTCCTGATATGTCTTCTACGGACTCTGGGTTAAACAACATTTTCTCCTCTGAAAGCAAACATGAAAGAATTGAATCAGGACCAAGGCTATTGGAACCTCATGGGTTTGCTCCAAATGCTACAGCCTCCCGGCAGACCCTCAGCAATTCCTCTTTAGGAAAATCGGATTCTGAAATTAAATTTAGCATCGATTACATTCTTTCAGCCCCCGACCCCCTGCCTGTTCTGAGATCTCAGTATAATACACAGGAAAATAAATATCATCTACTGGAGGCCCAGCAAATTAATGTGCAGTTCTGGACAATGTGATGTTATTTATCCGCAGTAACCGGGGTGCAGTGTTTGCAGCAGCTTCGCATCACTGAAAAGCAGCCGTCCGCCTTCTCTTCTAACGCACAAGTAACATTCAGAAACGGTTACCAACCCACCGGCTGATCTCCACCAAAAGAACTTTGCTAAGGTTGAAGGATGAACAGTTATCAGCACCAGTTTTCACTGTGCTGAAATGCATGAAATTCTAGCTTTGTTTTCTGACCTATCCTGGGCTTTATTTAGCATCACACGGGTTTCCTTTCTCAAGCAGGATCCAACAGAAAAGAGACTTGTTTATCACCCATTGCTTTATTAAAGGCAAAGTGGATTTGATTCCACTTTCACTGGTAGAAATTAGGATTAATTCCACTGAAGTATATAGGTCAGATGTTAAGCTGATCTAAAACAGTGTAATTCTGTGGATTTGCACTGTCTGGAATGTAAAAGACTTTGTTTTTTTAAAAAGAATCACAGAAATCACTTGGTCTTCCCTTAATTTTGATTTTAGCATCATGCCTCAACCACACGGCATTAATCTGTCATTAATTGGTGAATATAGTTATTAACGGGTGATAAGGTTGCATTTTGTTGCTATTCAGGAGAGAGTTGTTTAAACTGTTGAAGCGAAGCTATATTCAAAATTATCCCAAGAAAACAAATCGCAAGGCTGCTAAACTCCAGGACATGAATAATGTGACAGAGGCATAAAGACTCCTAATGCTCTCCCTTTATATTATCAGAAAGCTTCCTGAGATGCTGCAGGAAAGTCCTTGAATATATTTCATTTAGCAAGTACGAAGGGAGAAACAGCCTTGCAAGAACCTGTATCTAGTGCCGTCCAAAGCCAGAAGTCTGTCTACCTGCTTTGAGACAAGTTGCATATTCCTATTAAATAGATTTTTATTGATCCTTCCGGCAAGCAATCACCAAAGTGGTACTTGATACAATTTCAGCCAAGCTAGTGAGGTTTATAATCTACAGAGAGCAATGCTAGCTCACGAGCTCCATTTCTAATGAAAGCCCTTTCATTACCATGCCCAGGGTAGCAGGGCATCTCAAGAAGCGACCTTTACGGACAATGATGAGCTGTAACCAACATTTAAGAACTTGCTTTTATACAACTTGATGTTCATGATGAATCGCATCCAGAACCTAATGGCAACATGAGTAGAGTCTCCACAAAATCCTATTTTTTGGCTTGGCCACTGCAAACTTCACCTACTGCAGATACAAGGAAAAAAAGACAAGAATTCTGGTGGTTTTAAGCAATTATATATAAAGAGAGATAAAATTATCTTTACAACATGAACTGAAGGTAAATGAAGGTATATGAGATAAGATTAAGCAAAACTGTGCTAGAGGTATGCTCAGGCATGACTTGAATTTTTATGCAGAAGCTTTGACATTTCACTAAGTTATTTTACATTGTGGCTAATATATACTGTACATTTATACTATATAGTCTTATATATTGTTACTGAGAAAGGGAGCAATATCACTGCACTTATATGTTGTAAAAATGCATGATGTATGTTGTCGTGATGTTAAAAGTACTACCACGTACTTAAAATTCACCATCAACACTATTTCACATACATTGGTAATAAATGCTCATTTCTTTGGAAAACGATAACACTTGGCATCTTCAGGCATTTCCATAGCATGCAAAATTCTTTATTTTTCTTCTTTAAAGAGAAAAAAATGGAAAATCGTGTCAAAGTTAGGTCACTGCATGTCTTCCAAACTTCCAGAGGATTAATTCCCATGGCCAAATTCTGCCCTCAGATAAGAGCTTTCAATTAGCTGTGAATCAATGACTATTTTCTGCTATTGTCTGAAAGCAAAATTTGGCTCATTAGATGTGATTGATCTGCTGTTTACACTGGTGTTAAAAGAGAAGAAAACCATGGAAATCTCCGGGCAGATGGACTCTCATTTGGTGAGCGAAGAGCGTTTGCTCCTTTCGTATTTATAGGCAGTTCTCCATGGGGTGGGAGAGCATGTCTCCATGTAGTGCTTCGGTCTGTGCATGCACTCACACGTGGGCTGGCATGTGTGCATCTCTGGCTTCCTCTCTACATTTATATAGTCATGCTTTATTTGCAGAATTTTGCTGGTTGTTTTAAACATGGCAATGCTGCTACCAGGCTGATAGTTATAGAAAATATCTGCAGAATATTTGAAATATATATTTTTTGCTGTGAAATGTGCAAATATGCCTCTTACTGTGTGTTCTTTGTTAAAGTTGCTATCAAAGATAGCTAAAGGGCAGCAAAAGTTTCTACCAAGCAAACACCTCACCCCAGGTGAGTGCAGGAGGCTAGCTGCTATTGAGACCAATGGAGATGCAATTATGGCTACTAATACATGATAAATAAACATATTAGGAAAGACAGAACTAATCCTGTATGGATTATCTAAAGCCATTCCAGTAAGATGAATTAATATTCACAAATAACTATTTCCTTTGCTCGCAGTAAAGTGCCTGCTAGGAGACACTGTTGTACTTGAATTTCCCTAAGATATAATCAAAGAAATTTGTGTACAAATAGGTGTTAACATTTGTTTTGCAAAGGATATCAATCATATTTCAAAAAATGAAGGGACATATTTCAATTTACTCAGTATATTATATTCTGACAACTCCAGAAAGGTTTCCAGCACTTAAAGTGAATGGCATTTAATATAGAACAACATAACAGGGGTGAGGGCTAGACGTGACCTTATTCAAATGTCGTAGCCATTACAAAGCCATTCCCAATGTAATTATAATTAAATACTTTATGCCTTTCTTGCAAATCCTCTGATCGATCATTGATATTAACATTAATATTGTATTACCCCCGAGCAAATGTCTCCCACACAAGTGTTATGGATCACCAGGTTTCCATTAACAAAGTTGTGAGCTATTGCCGTTTGCTGGTCGTGGATAAATTTACGTAAATTACCTTTTCTTGGGGAAGGAAGAAAAAAGTCCAGGACCTTTTTCTTTTTTAATTTCTTTTAATCTTGGCACACTGAGGCTGGTGCTGTTTCTCCAGCTCCATCACAGCCTGTCAGGCAGCTCCGTACCCCCAGAACCAAGGAGAAGGACCTCACTTTGAAGCCAGGGAATATTCCGTATGTGTAACTGGCATAGCTGAGGCTTGGCAGCTGGCTTAAAAGCTAAGTGATGTGCAGAGGCCACGGCAGAATCTGTCTGTCTTCTCCAATATGGACTAGGTGAGGACTTCTGCACAGTGACCAAACAGTGTTGGCTGGGACAAAGACAGCTGCCAAAATGAGACCTGCTCTAAGCCAGGTCTGTATGAAGGCCATCCTGCAAACCAGGGGCACGATGTCCCCACGCTAGAGCTCTGGGGTGAGAAGGAAGTGAGCCCATGTGCTTGTACCTGGTCAGAGTGAATGGGGTCTTGGTCATTCCCACTGGCTGAGAAATACAAATCCACGTCCGTGATGAGCGTTTCAGATCCCAGACCCAAGCTCCATGGGCATGGCTAATTCCAGCTGGCCTCTCCATCTCCGGTTCCTCTGGGGCACATTCGCCTCTTTTTTGTGCTGGTGTAAATCCTTGTAAATCCATTAACTTCGGTACAATTGCTGTTGGAATCGAAATAGTATATGTACAACTGAACTTTCCATATAATACTTAATACTTAAGGTCCCTTGCCACACAGTGCACTGAACAGTGCCAGCAACTCATCTCCTAGTTGGTGCTCCCAGAACTACCAACAGTCCTACCTCCTTATTTTGCCTTGGCATCCAGCTACTAGTTGCTTTTTCCAGACCATGGGTACTATATGTACCGCAAGACACAAAGAAATTCATACATATCCTCTGCCTCTGCTATACTGAGAATGTCTTTCTTACTGCTCTTAGGCTCATTAGAGCAGGGTAGGTCCAAGCCTATAGAACTTGCACTGTATTATTTTTACCAAGGGAGCTAACATAAAATAACAAAGTAAATTGTGCTTCCTTCCACTGTAGCTACAAGGGTTGGAGGCAAATCCAGCTGTGAGAAATTTGCCTGAGAAAGAACTGCAGGATTTCTCCCACTGTGAAATCCAGCTGTTAATTCAAACAGAAGAGATGGACCTGACTAGATAGGCCAACTGGCTTGTTTCCATCCTAAAGTCCATTGTGTTCTCCAAGTCCCTAAATTTATGGTTGTGAAGGTCTTCCAAGGCCTGTAATGAAGTATGGCATGCAATGTTTTTGTTATGGAATGCATACTGCAAGGGAAAAACAAGGTTTGAATTTATCTTTCAAATGAAGATTCTGGAATCTCTCTGGATAAACAGTCTAAATTAGGAATCAAAACATGCCATGTTTCTCACCATAACTATGAAATTGAAAATAAGCACTTGGAGAGTCCTGTCAGAGAGGAAAGGAAGAGTTTGCGATAATCCCAGTTGACTTTCTCTTCCTCATGAGTATTTCCGTGCATGCAGGAGGATGTAATCTGCAGCACGGTCCATAAACCTTCATTCTTTGAGGGCTGGAGTGCTTCAAGAAAAACCTTTGCCCTTCAGGACGGAGCTGCTGTTTCCCGTTATCTACATGTACTTCGGGCTCATACTCCCTTGTCTTGCATTCAGCAGGATGGAAACAGGATACCAAAATACTCTTTGACTTGCCAGCCTGCGAGGTGCTTCTCAGTGCAGCTCTCTTGCTGCTGGGACTACACAAAATAGCTGTTCTGCATGAAAGCCGGGCGCGCACAGGTCTTGGTCTAAGGCATAACTAAAACGTAATAGGTTTGGAAATTTGTTCGGTTTTCATAGATGTATATCAGTGGCTCCAATTAAAAAAAGAAAAGTCTTCCTGAAATGCACACAGCTCCAGCAATGCTGCTCTTCCCCTCAGCCATTTGAATCTTTTGTTACCACTCGTACTGCAACTGCCCGTGAAAAAACCCTGGCCTTGCAGCCCCATGGATGCGACTCTGACTGACTCCCTGAAGCTCTAGTTTCCATGGCTGCTAATGGTGAAAACTGTGATGTTTTTCGTTGTCCAGGAAAAAAAAAATAGGGTAGAATCAGCTTTCCTCTTGAGCCCAAAGGCTCCACTGACCATTAGCCATCTGTCCCAAGCATATCTGCGGTGGCTGAAAATCTTCTCTGAGGTTTCATACCGCAGATATTTATTTCCACACCAGAATCGTTCTCCATCTCCCCCTCCTTATGCTGTGCTAGTACTGACTGCAGCCAGACTGGTGCTGCCATCCTCTCCTTCCAGCACAGTCTGTCTGAGACTGAGCTAAGGAACCTCTTCTTTCCATTAGCAGCGAATGTAGAAAATAGCAGGTGCCATGAGCTGGGTTTTGCAGTTCTCTCTCAGCCTTTTTGCGGCTGGGGGCTATATGAGCCATTCCTGCATCCTGGGAGGCATTCTGGTATAATCATGCCGTAACACTGCTTTGCACTGAGCCATCTGAGACCAACTTCCAGGGTCAAAGCCTGATTCCTATGAAGGGAATGGGGTTTTGCCATTGGGCTCAACAGACTAAAGCCTCATTCTCTGTTACCAGGATTAGTCAGATCAAAGGCCATGTGAATAGTAAAGAAAATTAAATATCTTTTAGCAGTTATCTGGAGTCTTCTCAAGAAAAAAGAGCAGCAGATCTCCACAGGTTTCTTCAGCCTTGCCTTTCAGCCAGAAAAACACACTGTGTATTCAGTGGGAAATGAGTGCAAATAAGGAAGAAGTTCCTCAGAGCCCAAGGCCTAAGCATGACAGAACCAGATGTTGGTGTCCGGGTGAGATTCCTGTTGCAAAGATATTTGCTTGCTGCTCGAGAGCACCTCTGCTCTGGGGCTGGTGCATACAGCGCCAAGAAACAGCTCAAGCTAATGCCCAGATTCAGGACCTTGGATTCTCTTTCAGCAGAAATCTGTCCCAAAATCTGCTACAGTTTGGCAATGGGATGACACTGTACTACTTTCTATTTTGTTTTGTTGTTGATGAAATTACAGGAAAACAAATATTTTCAAGATGATACATTGTGTATCCCTAACAAATACCAAAAGCATTTAATATAAACTCCAAACACATGGTTTGCTTTGTTGTTCTAAGTAACCATTTCCTTTTAACAAAATGAAAAGCTAGCTGTGCTGTGATGCTGCAGATTATAAATTAGCAGCTTTCATATGGTTCTGTGCAATTGTTTCTTGAAGAGCTTTAGGCTACTTCAGACAAAAATTTCAAATAAAATGTGAATTCATTGAACTGTAACTTGTGGTATTAGATTTATAATAAACAAAGGTAGGTCACATAATCATGTCATTGAAAACAGCATTATAAAATTCAAGGAGCAACATTTTAATCCAGCTTAGGTTCTGATCCTAAAGTCAAGAGGAAGTTGGATTCTTTCTGCTCAGAAACTTAGGCAAGGCCAGAGTGCACAGGGGGGAGGCAGCTGGCCACACACTTTCAAACAGGACTGCTCAAGTAGGGGGAGAGAAGACAGATTTCCTGCCAGCTGGAGAAGAAATGCCCCAAACCAATGACCCAAGGTGCTCTTGGGCCAGACTGGGATGGAGCTGTCAGGCAAAGAGCTCGCGGCAGTCCCTCCTTCCAGCATCCTTCATCCTCACTTCATCTTCATGACCTTCATGTTTGTTTTTGAACCATCTTCCTTCATGTTCTTCTTTCATGTTCTTCTTAGGGAAGAGCTCCCCAGGGCGGCAGATGGCTCAGGGTACCACAGCTTTCCCTCTCCAGCTACACAAGAGCCCTGAAAGTTGCTGGGGCCACCAAGGAGGAACGGGGTGCACAGGGGCAGGTTGTCCCAGGAGGAACAAGGGTGAAGTCAATGACTTTTCTCCAATTCTACCTTCTTCCATCAGTAGCAAGAGCAAACACACTCTCATCCTTCAAGTAGGCAAGTGCAGAGGCTGCGCATGCCATGGAGAAGCTTTGAGGCACCTTGAATGAATAATTTTGAAATATCTCTTTCTTGGATGCAGTCCTGTGCCACGTGCTCTAGGTGGCCCTGCGTGTGCAGGGGGGTTGGACTAGATGACCTCTAGAGGTCCCTTCCAACCTTAGGCATTCTATGATTCTATGATCTCCAGCCTCTATTCAGTCTTGATGTGGAAGAGGTAGAGCTATTACTCTTCCAGAAAAGATCCCCCTGCTTTCAAAGTGTCCTCATACCTGAGAAGGGAAACGTATTTTCAGCAGGCAGATTCTCCTGTGCTATCTCATAAGGCCACCCGCGGTTATCTTGGACATGCACTGCCCTCTGCTCAGTCTCACCTCACTTCCCACAGGGGATACGGGCTGGGAGACTGCCAGCAGCCCACTTCCCAGTCTCCTGCCCCACTGGTGACACCAGAAAAGATACAGGACCCTGGGAAGGATGTATGAGGGGCAGAGCACCTCAGCGATGGCACTCGCAGACTGAGCTGGGTGCCTTTGGAATCAAACACCATGCAGTTCTTTGTCAACAACTCATAACTTTGCTTTAGCAACAGCAGCAACATTTTGCACTATTGAAAATGGCCCAGGGTCACCTCAGACAGGCAGAGCCATGTGCAGCCCCCTCCCAGGACGGGGACAGGACACAGGGGTCCCCTGCCCGGGGCTGTGCTGGCACCTTGGCAAGCCCTGGCCAAGGGAGCAGCTCCTGCACCAAAATCTGTTTGCCTCAAACACGCTTGCTGGACAGATGTTTATCTGAGGGAAGGTTCAGGTCTCCTTTTAACGGGTGTTTTTGTAACTGTGAGTTCTGGGCTACAGTAAAGCTGTAGTTTGCTACTTTCACCAGAAATCATTTCAGAGGGAAGAAATTAATGTGCCTGAATGTAGAGACACTTCTTTTCTTCACTTCTCTTCACTTCTTCTGAGCCTGGCTGAGTCTGAATCGCTTGCAACAGCAAGATTCGAAATTGGAGAGCAAAAACTGTAGTGTGAGCCCCAAACCAACCCCTGTTTATGCCTACAGAAATATTCCTGTTAGTAAGTGAGTTTTCTGGGCTCTGTGAAGATGCGTGCATGAATACAGCACATACAAAACTGATATTGCAGACCTAATTCTGGCTTGCAATTACTGGGGCTGAAGTTTAAAATTTTTCCAACTGCTGAACTCACGAGCTAAATGACTGTACAGCCACCAAAACTGATTATCCGGCTTCCTGTTTCCTTGCTTGTGATCCAGTAATATTGACATACAGAACACGGAAATTGCAATCTGAACTACTAGTAGCAATAGCTAGAGGCAATTACAAAAGGAGTATTTCTGGTGGTGGCACATGGACTCTTTTATTAGATTTAACTGTATTCCAATTGTAATGCATTCATTCAAGATAGCAGGAAATTCTGTATTTCTTTTTCAAACCACAACCAAGAATATATATATATAAAAATATAGTTGTTGTTGCTGTTGTTTCTGTATTTCAGCCTCTTCTCTGGAATGACCCAGCAGGAAAGTCTTTAGGTTTCCAGAGACTCAGTGCCATTTTGACTCTAAAATGGTCCATTCATCAGAGCAAGTCATTTTATCTTGCTGTGCATCCACAGCCCCATCTGTAAGGGCAGCAGCGAGAGTTGTCCTTTGGAAAGCATTTTGTTTAGAACGATAATCTAGAGAGAGAGCTCATGCTGTTAAATTAACCTGCCTTCTTGTCACTGCCCTTTTCTCCCTCTGCTTTGATAGTCTGCAGTGCTCGAACATTTCATCCATCCCGTCACTGCCCATTTGGCACGGACCAGTTTGGCAGAGGGGTCTGAGTCACACATAAATGTGTACAAGCCACCAGCTTTCCCACTTTTGCGTGACTCCAGGAATCGGGATTTTAAGAAAAGTGAAATGTAGAAATAGAGCTGGGGTCTTGGAAATGTAGAAATGGCTTCCTTTTCCTTTTCTTTTTTTTTTTGGTAATCTTATTCCTCGTTTTCAAGATGAGGTTAAGCATACCAATTTCTCCAATGAATGAAATAAGCTTTCATGACATATTAACTCATGCTACGAGCAAAATAAGGGGACTCTTGGTGACCTTAAAGCAAATGAAAGCACTTTACATGCCTTTCTTTCGGAAAGGGTCCACAAGGACACCTTGTGCGGGCAGTAAAGATGAGCAGAGTTGTCCTTGTCCTGCTGCTTCAGGAGGAGCCGGCAGCACCTGCGGGGACGGTGTCCCAGCGGATGACTGAACTGGGCTCTTTGCAGGATCTCTGCACCGCCAGGATGTTGGTTCAAGTCCAAGGAATCCATCTAGACACTCCAAATAGCTTTTTTCTACAGCAGATGCTCCTAGGATAAAAAATCTCCCAGAGAATCCAGTCTAGCTTGTCTAGTGATATTTCCAAGCTGGTTAGGAGAGGTGCATATTCCAAACCTCAACAGGCTCAGCCCAAAGAGGAATTTGATTTTGCCTTCAGAGGAATTTCCCAGGCTAAAATGAGCTCTTTACTTAGTATTTGACTACAAACCTAGTCTCTGTGTCATCCTGAAGTAATGATCCATGGCCATCCGTTACGCAAAGGCTGAGAAAAAAAAGTGGCTTTGCCATGGATCGCAGCTTCTCGACAGGCCAACCTTTTCACAAGAAAAGTTCAGCAGAACTGGGAAATTTAATTTTTTTTTCCCTTTGCCTGTGTGATTTGCAGGAAAAGAGTTTTTACTAATGAGCTCTGCCCTCCTCTCTCCTTCAGAAGTCCTTGCATGTGTCACCACCCACCTAAGCTGCAGCCAAAGCGAGCTGTGAGTGTGAATAAAGCAAAAAAAATGCACCGCACTTAGAGATCCTGCACCTGCAACGGCTTCCGAAGGCGCAAAGTGGCCTATATTGGGACCACGGTGAGCTGTCAGCAGGATAAGGGATAAAACTTCTGTCTCAGTGCAAGCCAGATGTCTGCAGGTCAAGCAACAGTTCAGCTATAATGAACCCTTGCTTCTAAATTGAAGCTTTTCAAAATAAAATAAAAGGTGGACCCTAAGAAAATTGCATCTTTAACAGAGTCAGGAAGTAGACTTGCCAAAAAATGGTGAGAATGGTTCTTCTGAGTGAAGTTTCTGTCCTGCAGAACAGGACAGACTAGAAATTTCATCTGCTGTCATGAAGCGTTTAGGAAAAGCAAGGCAAATTGGGAAGAGCTGCACAGAAATACCCAAACCTGGCAATTTGCTCCAAGCTCTCAGGCTCAACTTCATTTTGACCATGATGAAGTGGAAGAGGACCAGACTTAGGATCTGCCTGTCATATCTTCTCAGTGGCGTATGTGGAGCCAGACTGCTGTACCCCGCCAAGGGCTAATAAAAACGTTAATGGGAAATTTATATTGATTAAACGTGTGTAAAATTATATCTGGAATGAAAAGAACCCAGTTAAGTGTCTTTCATCACTGAACCCGTTTGAGTTGCATTTCTTGTTAAAATAATTAGTCCTCAATCAGGCTAATTTGGAGGACTAGCTAGGTTATTTTAAGGCAACATTATGCTTTCTTCAGGAAAACTCTTTTCTGTTTGAATTATTTCCACAAAGTGATGCAGATAATTACTTAATGCTTTGTCATTCTACTACATAATCCCCTCAGCATCTGAACGGCATTAATGGGAGCAGAACTTGGCAAAACTATCTGCAATTTTTTCCCCTGGTGTTTGCCATGCCAATGTCTCCGACAGAGAGGTAGGAAACTTTCTATTTTCTGCTTGCAAAGTGATCTAGGAATAAAACGTATTCTTTCAGTTGGAGCTGGGACTCTGGGACTGATTTCTTGTCACTGTGGGTTTAATACCTTATATTTTAGCCCTGTCTAGCCCAAGTCAACTGATACACCTCAGTCCTGGTACCTCTGTTGTTTATCCACATAAATCACTTTATGGAGGAGAATCATGGCCTAAGACTTAATGGTTTGTCTTGTTTGTTTAAATATTAGCATCCACCAGCTGTGCCAAATAGACCTTTTTCATTAGTTGTTTGATCATGGTGGGAAAAGCTATTAATTTAGTCAGTTCCCTGCAATGAGCTCTGGGGTTGCTACCAAGCCACGAACTGATGAAAACAATAAATGCTAGACTGTATTAACTGTAAAGGTTAATCCATAAATCAAAGGGAAATGTCAGATGCCTTTTAACATTGATTGAGATGTAATTTGGTGTTGGTAGTGATATGTTTGTTACATAAATTCACAAATGCACTCAATTCCTGTTAGGAGCTTGGGTCTTTGTAACTTCAAACAAATTAAGTACTTTGTTTTATTTATATAACCATGTAAAGATAGATTATCTCATCCTGTTTTTGTTGCGATATATCACGGATTTTAAAATAAGTGAATTTTAATATCCTGCTCCTCTCCCAGGACTCTACATTTGACTCAGTTTGAAAATGAATACATTGCTGTTTTGGCTGAAACTATGCCATTACCTTAAATACATTGAAGTGGGTATTCTTTTTAATTTCTGTTTTCAAATCACGTTTTTTAAATTACAGCCTAAGAATCGGCTTTTGTTTAAATGTGCTTAGAAGTATAGAACATATTTTCTAAATTATAGATATATAATATTTAAATATATAACATAAAACAACAAATATGAGGAGGAAATGCCACAAATTAGATCAGAATGGAACACAGAAACCCATGTCAAAACAGCACAGAAATGATCATTATGGTCACTTACAGAAACATTTCTTTCCACTACTCTCCACGAGCGAAAATTGAGGCCAGAGAATTCTTAACTTGGTGCAAATGTGAAACGGGTCACCAGACCTCGAAATAGAAACAAATAACTCAGGCCTTTCAAGCTTTATCTCCCCAAGAAAAATTGCAGCAAAAAAAAAGAAAAAAGGCGGTTGCTGCAGAGCATGGGGAAGCAAGAAACCGTCTCGCCGTGGTGCGCAAGCCGGGCGGGAATGCCGAGCCCTTGGGGACCGTCCACTGGGGCGCCCGAGCGAGGTCCTCGGAAAAGGGCAGCGAAGGGAAGATGCTAAAGGAGATTAGGACCACCCTGACCTCCAAGCAGCTCCCACGGCTCCGCGTCCCGTCCTCAGAAGCCAGTGGAAAAATGTCTTTGTAATCCGGCAACGCAGCCAACGCGTCCACTTGCAGGAAAAGGGTTCTGAGAAACATTACAGCGGAGTTTGCCGGGAAGGGCAAGTCTTTATGTTAAAATACGCCCGTGTCTCTGTCAAAGCTCCGTCTAGAGCTTCCTTTCACTGTTGGCGTTTTCTCCTAATGTCAGATCAGTAGTCACAGCTTTTTCAAATATATTTACTGTGTTTATATATAGTCCTCTAATCAAATGTTCAATGCGCCTCATCTTCAGGGATGGAATAGCAATAAGTGTATAATGAGCTACGGTACAGGCACTAGTTCCCATGCCTTTTACACCAGCTTTAACAACTCTGAAATCTTCAGAGTAGATCAGTGGAGTCCTACTGATTCACAAGGCTATTGTCTTTGGGAATAAATGAAATCATATTAATATTCACAATGTCATTTGCTCTAGATGCTAATTGGAAAGATTACAACCTCAACTACAGAGGCAAAGAAGCAAAGGCTGGGATAAACCTTAGGGATGTGAATAAAAAGTGGTGGATGTCAGTGAACCAGCACTGAAAGCACCAGCTTTGGGGAGCTCTCCCTGCCTCCCTGTGCCGCTCAGCTGGGGACACTGGAGGCCAGTTCTATCACCTACCACAGCCACATTCTTCCTCAGCCGGCCAGTGCTAATGGTAGGGCAAAAGGGCAAAAATTCTGCAGGGCCTGAGGAGCCAGGCAGGGGATCGAGCTGTGCCTCCACTCATGGTGGGGACTTTGACAGGTCCGAACCGGGTGTTGTTTGACTTTCACAGCTCAGGATGATGAACAATTCCCTCCTGCTCCATCTTCAGCTGCTCTAGGACCGCAGCTGAGACCTTTCAATCACTGTAAAGCACCAGAGAAATTTTCAAGTTAAATGTCACCGGTCTTTAATTCTTTCTCCTTTTCTACTTTTTGGAAAATTGTTCCCTCGAACTATCCAGTACTGATTCAAACCCTTGGACTTACCAGCTCAGGACTAGAAAGAGCAGATTCCTCCAGTAAGGATCTGTACCCTGCACTGCTAACATCCGAACGCTTGTAAAGAAAAGCAAACGGTACAACAAACCAGGCGGTCCCTGAGCTCCTCCTATGCTTCTTATGCTGCTCCTCCGTTCTTATGCTGCACACCCAGAGTGACATCTCCCGCTCTGTCGAGGCTGCCCTGGTGTGACCCGGTTTAGTCAGCACCCAGCGCAGAGCTCCCTGCATCAACACCGACATGGAGCTCGCGCTGCGTAAGGTCATGAATAAGACTAACACAAACCCCTGAGTATAAAATTTCTGCAAAGAAAAGAGAAGAGAACATGCAGATATAGAATCTAGAAATAGAGAAGATTGCTATTTCTTTTATTATTATTACTTTTTAAACCCTGATCATGGAATAGTTGCATCAGATCTAAACAATTCATTAGGAACTAAGAACAAACAGCTTGTCTCTTTGACTTTTTCTTTTTCCTTTTTTTTTTATTTGATGAAACTTTTCTACGATTTACTGTTTCCCCTCCTCTGCTGATGACATCTACTGCACCAAAGGCCAAATTCAGACCAGGTGTGAGAAGGTCCTGTCCCACCAAGATCAGCAGAGCCCCAGGCCCTCTTGCCACGTTTGGATTTAGCAGCTAGGCAGCGAGACCTCTCATCCAGCTTTAGATATTGCATTAAATAGGCAGCAAATATATTCAGCGAGCCTTCCCATACCTCGGGCTCCTCCTTTTCCCCAACACAAGCCATGGATGCACTGGCAACATTATTCTCCTTACCAGCCTAGAAGCCCTTGTAGATACAGGTCAGAAAAACAAAACCTCTTAGCAGCATCCTTGGGTGAAACACTATTTTCCTCCTATATCAAGTCTACTGAATAAATGTTGGCCTAGGAAAAATGCTGATTTAGTCAGTGATTGAATTGAGATATTTAAGATATAACTTAGCCAGGTGGATTTTAGAAGCTCCCAGGTTCATCTGTATCTTAACTCGTTCAAGGTCATATCGCTTAGAAAGAAACCAGAACTTCCAAAACCTGATATTTGGTGGGGAAACAAGTTTGACTCACTCTGGCCTTAGTACTTTCTTTGTCAGAAGGCAAGTCCAGTCCCACATGCTCTGATGGGCTCATCACTTGGATCCAGCTGAGGTGACAAACCTAAAGCCTCACTGATGTCCCCATCTGGGACTGAGGAGCACAAACCAGGGGCAGTTGCCACCAGTGGCTACAGGAGGGCAGCAGAGGAGAAGGACGCCTGCAGCCATAACGGCCAGGCTGGGACAGACCCCCCCATTGCGTGGGGTCATCTAGTCTGCAAACCGTTTCACATGAGAAAATCAGATTATGCCGAACCAGCTGCTTTGGAGTACATTTTTTTTTTTTTTAATCCAGCATTAAAAGGATGGAAATAACTATAAAATCTGGAAGCAATCACCCACACATCGCTTAGAAATGCTCTGCCTCAGTGCAAGAGAAACAGAACACATCAGCGCTGATTGGCCTGGGGTATCTCTCCCCCTCCACGTCCCAGACAAGTTCAATGTTTCATTAATTAGGCGCTAACTATGGTTAAAATTAGGAGAGCTGCAAGAATCTCTCCTCTCCCTTCAGACTAATTCTCTGATTAAAAGCAGGGCCCCTAATAGTGGCTCCAGGGTCACTCTGTGCTGCTGGTTTCAGTGTGGCCTTGGAGAGGGCCTAGGGCAGAGCGGGAAGGGCAGAAGGGGAAGGAAGGGCCGGTCTGCTGGGGTGCCCGAGCAGGGGACCCGGACGGCGGGGAGGGCTGGAGAAGAGGCCACCACTGTCAGCACATCATGAGGGACGGATGTACACGGGACAGACGGGCCTCGCGGGAGCCGCAGACCCCCTTGGACTGCGATAAACCCCAGCTGTGCATGGGTGGAACCAAAGCCCATGGTGGTCTTCAGAGAGCATCTCCGGAGGGTTTCCCGAGGACCCCCGCGCTCAAGTTCTGATTCTGATGGTACACGGAGCGGCTTGCAGCACCACTCACCTGAGCGGGACCAGCACGGGGATTTTAGGGCCAGCTGGTGTTGAAGAAAGGGAGAGAGGAGCAGTTCCCCCGGTGCATCTGAAGCACTGTCAAGCTGTGGGATCCATTAGGAAGCAATGCTCGAGGCAAGCCATTCTCCCAAGAAACAAGAGCAAACCTGGCCATCGAGTGCGTAGGGCAGGGGAAGAGCCCCAGAAAGCAAAACAATGGGGACATTCTGTAGTAACCACAAAACCCGGAGCTTTCTGGCGCATTCTGTTTTCCATAAATACTGGCCTCACTCAAATGTAGAGCAGCCAAGAGCTGCTGGTTTGAATTCAGCCTCTCTACCCAAGCGCTTTAATCAGCTATAAATAAAGTTGCCATGACAGACAATAACAAATATGAATTAATTGCGCTGAGGTGATTTCTAGCACCTTGATACACGCTACAAGCTCACGAGGGGCTGCAGAAAGGCAACCATGAGCAGAAGGACCTCGCTAGGCACCGGGACCAATGTACAGCGAGTGGCTGAGGAAAGGATGGAGTGTTGCCTGCCCTATAGCACTTAAAATTTCAAGGCCAAGACTTTATATTGCAAATTGGTTAAAATAACTGCAATTTTGCTCACACTCTTCCACCTAGGCCAACACCTTCTCTACAGTTTGGGTTTACTCTATGCATTACCTGGCTTCTGAGAAGGAAGGGTGAGCTGGAACATCTTTAGCCAGTTTTGCTCCCCATAAGGAAAGGAAAGCTGAGGTTATCCCATGATTACTTCACTCCAGGAGCTGGGGCATTTTTAAAGATCCAGTGAGACTGGCACTAGATCCAAAGAACTGGCAGAGCTGCAAATGTCACATCCAACTGGGAGAGCAGGGAAATTCTGCGACACCCCTTTGCACTGGGATTTGGTTAGCAAACGTGCTCTCGGAAAGTGCTGATGGATGGATATCTATTAGCAAAGAGCACCTCAGCTTTAGCTTCCAGCAGCATGGGGTCGCAGAATAGCTTCCCAAAGCAGTAAATCAACATTATCTTAAGGAAAAAGCCTGCCCACCAGCCCTCCAGCAGGACTTCCTCCGGGCAGCAGGACGGCCAAAGAAAGTTGTGTGAGGAAACACTGTTCTCCAGCCAACCCTAAAAACAAAGATCAGCCTCATTTTGTAGTATATATATCCTGGAACTGAAAAAAAAAATCTTAAATTTAGCCCAAACAAAACATGCCAAGCAAAAATCAAACAACACAAACTATTTCATTTTCATTATTTCTCCCTCCCTGAAGTGCCAGCATGTTTAGCTCCTTCGCTAAGCAAAAATTCCAATAAAAATGCTGGAATCAAAGCAAAGCAAAATTGCATCTGGAGAATGCTGCAAAGAAGATGTTTAAGCATTCTGAATTTGTTTAAGTTATTATTATTATTATTAGCTATAATTTTCTCCTGGCCAGAGCATCTGAGAACTCTTACTCAATTCGCCAACATGCCAGAGTGACTCACATCCACATTTTTTTTCTCTCTTGCAATACGATATTTGACCACAAACACTCACCCAGTTCACACCCCAACATCTAAGTAGTTTTAACCCCATTTACCTCATGAAAGCTGATTGCTTCCTAGCAGAGCAGGGATGGCTGGCGGCAGCAGAGATTCCAAATAAACAGCATTTGTAATATTACCCCCCAGCAAAAAGAGGTGCATTGCATTACATTAACCCTCCCGTTGTGCCAAGGAGCTCCATCACGGTGCGTGACCTCAGTAATCATATGTCTTGGTCCCTCGCCAGAAACAAGCAGGGAGTTTAAAGTCAAGTAATCATTTCAATGCTTTTTTCCCTTTTTTTTCCTTCCCACCGACCCTTTTTTTTTTTTTTTTGCTTTTACTGGCATTGAACTCTTAATGTTAGTTTAACATACTTTTTGTCTCTAATATTAATATGTACAGCTATTTACAGAAAAAACAGGGTGAATTACACGGGAAGGAAAGATGTCGGAGTCAAACTGTTGAAGTTCAGCTCAAAAGGAGGAAAAAGAGAGTCCTAGTGTTATTTCAGCTGGAATAGCTACAAAATTCACTTGTGAAGAGTAGTATCTTTAGCCAGCTTGATGCTTTTTAGGTGGATTTCCTGGGATCAGTTTGCCATTAATTTCAGTTTTTGTGGGTTTTTTTTCTCTCCGTTAGCTCTAACTGAGAACCTAGCCCTGAGTTTTCAGCCTCAATCTGAACCTATAAGTCACTGTAGCCTTCTTAAAATCCAGCCCGAGGAGGACTATCTAGCCCCTCCACTCTCCCCATGCTCCAAACGGGAAACACACCTGGCTGCTTGGGAAGATCATATATAACTTGGGATCTGGACTGGAGAGATGCCCCTTCTCACAAAAACAAAGTGAGCAACCAAAATATTGGTAGTAAAAGTACCGTTGTCCTGAGCAAGAGCTCAGACTGGTGTTCAGGAGGCCACGCTGTGGAGATCTCTGAAGTTCTTCCATGTCCACATGCCAAAGACTGCGTTTGTCCTGGGTGCTTTTTTTTTGCTCAAGAACAGTTCAAGAGGGTGAGCCTTGCTGTGATTAAAGTCCTATAATCTTCCAATGGGCTTTAACATAGACTTTCTGGGTAAATCAATAGGGTTTGGTGGCTCTTCGGGCACCATTCATAAAACAATCGGGAATTCATTCACCCCCAAAGCTTTGGGGCTGGGATGCTGGTTCAGGCAAAAGGTTCTCCAGAAGGTTCAGGCTCTCCAGTCTAAATAACATCTCTCCCACAGACATGGGTCATAACAGAGTCACCAGACGAGGGGACGGCGAGGGCAGCAGAGCAACTCTTTGGTCAAACGGCTTTGTGTGAGGGTGGGGGTGAACCACCTGCCTTGCTCGAGAACGGCAGCGATCAGCAGCTCTAAAGCAGACGAATGAGCCAGCACACAACAAGGCCGTTCCAGGGGCAATGGTGCGTGCACGACTGCACACATCAACAGCCAGATAAATATGGGATATTAGGGAGGTTTTATTTTCCCCGAGCCTGTCCCTTTGTTCTTTCACATCTATAACCATTTATAACACAGATGCCTGCTCATTTAGGGGGTGGATGGCTTCAGACCATCCCAGTCTAGACAGTTTTCAAACCAGTTATTTATTATTTTTTCAACGCATAATAAAAAAAAAAACAGTTTTGGCAGAACAAAACTGTTCTTCATTTTTTTTCTGTCAAAAAAGGGAATAAAAACAATAAGTTTAATGGTCTGATGGTCAAAATAGAAGGTTTAAATGTTTCTTATACAAAACTTCTTTGAAAAAGTTGCAGTTTTTGTTTTGACACTTCCAGAAGTTAAACTCTGTGACTTCTTGCTTTGCAAATAGTGGTTTTCCTTCAATGAAAATCACTTCACAGGCCTTGAGAGGGATAAATACCCTGTAAATGAAAGGTAACATTGCACATTAACTCAAACAAAAACATGCCTGGTTAACCAAAATGAAAAATTTCAGGGGGGGGGGGGGTCTCTTTAATGTCGTTTTGTACCAGAAAGCTTTTTTTTTTCCACTTCCCAACCCAATTTCTCCCTTGTTGCTGCTGTTGTTGTTGTACCACCACAGGCCCTTCGTGCAGGTCTAGCTCAGGTTGCTTTGGCCAGTGAAGTCCCTTGCAAAGGAGGGGAGCAAGAAGGCTCCGTGCAGCAGACTAGCTGCAGATATTTACATCTGCATGGGCACGTACACATTGGTATGGGGTCTACATGCAAGGTTCTCCTTCAGGTTTCCTTGTGTCTGGCAAGATACGGGTAAAGCACCCGCTGGTGCCCAAGATGCGATGCCTCTTTGTGGACACCGCTGCCTCAGACGGCTCAGCTGAGCTGTGAACTAACTGCCTGTTTATCTAAGGTGCCTGTAAAAGGGGATCTAGACCAAAAAAAACTAGATACTAAACTGTGATGAGCTCAGCTCCCACCCAAAAACCAAGAGAATCATTAAAAGGAGCCTTCCTTGGTAGCAGACCTCCTAAATAGGACCTAGGAGAGAGAAAATACCTCCGGGAACACATGTGTCCGTGTCTGAGGAGGGCAGCACAGGATTAAGGAAACGTGTCTCCAGCTGCCTCGTGCAAAGTGGCTGCACTACGGAGAGAAAAGCTGACCTAATAATCTCCAAGGAAAGGTTTAGTCAAGTTGTAGATGTCGAAGTTGTAGATGTCTGGGTGCGATCCTGATGATCATGATAAGAGCCAAGGTGGGTCAACCTCCCTGTGATCCCTGTGCACCATCAGCTATGGACCATCCAGAGGGACAGGCTGTCCATCACTGTATGACTCTGGTCACAGACCTAAACTGTAGCTCAGGGAAAGGCAGGCTGTGCCCACAGCCCCTGCTCCCACCCCTGTGCCAGGAAAGCTGAGGGTAGATCGGGAATGCTGCCCCATATCCAGCATCTAAACGTGGGTCTCAGTGGCTCCCATGCCCTATGGCAAAAAAGGGCAGGATGGAGGTCAGAATCTGGAAGGAAAATGACATGTCGAAAACCAGGAATGAGATGCTTCATACTTGGTTACCTGCTAACTATTAGGTCGGCTCATGAAATAACCAAGGGGGAAATTTTCTTTCTGAATTTGGCAAAATGGTCCTGTAGACTTCCAGCAGCAGTGAAGCATCTGGCTGCTCTTCACCTCTCTCCAAACCCCTATGAGACGTTTTTTTTTGAAGGGGAATTTTAGATGCTCTGACTAAAAAATAGAGGAGATGGCTACAGCTGATGCAAGGCTTCCTTGGGGAGCACCAAATAAAAAAAGGAAGAATTATATATATTTATACATATATATATATTTTTAACTATAGTGATCTTTAAAGCTTTCCAAATACAGTGGAGATGAAACAATCCAGAATGAACGTGAAAAGTCTGTGGTGGTTTTAGGAGCCTTTTATCACATCTCACCACATGGTGGCAATAGTAGTAAAGGTTTTGCGCAAAAGATTTTTCTGGAAGCTCCCAAGCCACTTAAACTGTAAACTGGGCTGCTGTTCTGTCTACCTTGTGGCATAATGTACCTCTATTTTTCTGCCTGAAGAAGTCAACTGCCATAGCTCCCTTATAAGAAATTGCATTCACCTTCCATTTGGATATATGTGGTCAGGACTATAAATGATTCCAAGATTTCTTTGAAGATCTTCTTCACTTCTTCTTTTCCCCTCCCACCTTTTCCTCCTCCAAAACACATAATTGCAGCTTCTGTGAAATGTTAATTCACAGAATGTTGTATTCTCAGAATTGAGCAAATTGCAACATTTCAAGTTTTCTTTAGCGGGTGCAGGAGGAGACTTCAAAACACAAGGGTTGCCTAAATCTTCCAGTAAGGTCAGATATTTTGTCTACCAATTCAACTGCCAGCAGAAAAAAAAAAGAAAAACAGTGTTTTTATGACTTCACCCTGAAGTACTGCCCTGCCATCCATTCCTCCCCAAACAAGAGAGGAGAATCTATCCACAGTCGGTTGCTAGTGGTGACTGATCAATATTGCTACGTGATTTCTAGAGGTGATAATAAACTCATATCATATTTTGATTCTGAAGAAATCTGAATTCAGTCTTCCTGTCCACCAGCCAGCGGGATGGAGCAGGATAGCAGCCTTGCTCCAGCCGTACAAAAGCAGCTTCCGCAGGGACAAATCAGCAGCAAGGGACAACAGGGTGCAGGTGACGTAGTCAGATGCTAAAATGTCAAATAATTACACACATGCCAGTTTGTCCAGGAGATCTGTGCCCCTAGAGACTTCTGCATGGCCCTGGTGAGGAACTCCCGGGGGCTCCTAGGCTTCCTTTAGTCTCTCTGGTGCGTTACCCCTGCACAAGTCACTCCCTTTTCCTCCTGCACGTGGGATTTAACACGCTGCTCCCCTGAGAAATCCCAAGGCTCGTGGTGGCCCAGGCTGGTGTCCCCACAGTGCCCCGGATGCCCCGTGCCGGCGCGGTGCTGGGTCAGCAGCGGCGTTTCCTGGAGCACCTGTGTTTTTCTTGGAGGTCTCTCCTCTCCGTACTGACCAGACCCGATGTTGCTTATCTTCAGTGATTAGATCAGCTCGTATCTCCAGGACTGGAAGGAATGATATAAAAACATACCATCCTACACCATCTCGAATGACCTGCCAGGAAGCAGTTTATTTATACGTCCCAGGCACTCAATCTACTGTGTAGATATGTGCAAGCAGACAGGTGCAGATTTAGCAAGAAAGCCCCCAGTAAAGCACTTTAACCCCGCCGTCACCCGCTTGCATTAGCAGCTGGAGCAGCACGCTCCTCTGTGACACTTGTGGCCACCTGGCAGCTGCCTGGTGACTTTTGCCACCGTTGAAATGGTGGCTACATCCATCCCTGCTAGCACGGTATGGCTGTCACATTTTTCATTGCCATCCCCTTCTGGTGGTAACCAAGATGCTTGTGTGAAGTGATATGTCACTGGAGTCAGGCCCTTAAAAATAACCACTGGGTAGAAGAAAGGGACATTTATCAGATGCCACAGGGCTGTGCATAGTAACAGCACATCCCACCACCTTTGCTGGTAAGCACACACTGCCCTAGACTGTGCAATCTTGGGCACTTCGTAGTGCATCCCTCCATTCAAACATCCACCCCATCGCTCCTGAACCCCCTGCTCCATCATTCCTTCTTCAGGCAGCCCAGAAGAAGTTAAACAGCCAGTGCAACCTGGAAAAACATCACAGAAGTCACCATGACCCTGCCAGGTCACCTCAGCGGAGCGCTGGGTCCAAGCCTCAGCGGTTGTGTCACGCAAGAGGCAGAGCCTTCCCTGCAGTAGCTGTCCCCGCGAACACTGCTCGGGCCGTCCTGCTGCTCTGCTCTGGAGACAAAGCTGTTTGCAGTTCAGATGTTTGATGCAACATGATTCCAAGAAAGGAGCCATCAGTTAAATTGATCTCTATGTCTGAGGAGGAATCTTGGCTGAAATCTTGCCCTGCAAGTCCAACAACAACAGCACATCAGTTACTCCAGTGGATTTCATTTCTCAGCCCTTTAACATGTAATTCCTGGACAGTTGCCCTAAACAGAAAGAGTAAAATACTCTGCTCCTCGCCGCTTGCATTGCATAAGAGGACTGCCCACTGCTAAGTCGTATACAACCAGCTATTTGTACTGACTTGCCACTGCCACAAAGCCTGTAGTCTCAAGGGGACAGTATTTTTATGCTGGTTTTCCTAAACAATTAATTTAAATCACCCGCGAAGGACCAAAAAGGAATAATTGTGGAATCACATATTGAAACTGCCTTGCTTAACCAGGTTAACAGTCACCATACATGAAAACAATACATATGAGCTGAAACTCTGGATTTTATGACTGCCTTTTGATTAAGGAGAGGTAAGATCCCATTCAGCTGAACCGTTCTGGAGATAGACATCCTTTACTTCTGAAATTTGGAGCCTTGTCCTTTTCAATGGATATATCAGGCATATCTTTTCCATGTGCATTTAAATGAATCCTTCCTTTCTCCAAGGACTGAGTGCACCAGAGTCTACACAGAAGGTGTTCAAGCAGTTCAAGTAACCAATTGAGAAGTTTGTTGGTCTATTGCTTTATGTCACACTAAGAAATGTTTGACAGTCTATTTGCCACTTAGCTAACTGAAAATCATAGCCAAGAAAGATGTAGACCGTAGGACCCCATAGCCATAGGACCCCATTTCCTCCTTAGACATCTTAATCACTACTGTGGGGACCCATCCAGAGGCAGGCTATCCATCACTTTCTTCCCAAACCATGCGCATAGCAGATAGCAGGGGCAGACAGGCATGAGGATCTTCCTCAGTCTTTGACAGGGAGGGCTAGATAAAGCTCAATGCCCAAAACAGGAGAAAGTGGGTGTTAAGCTACTGCATCTACTTTTACTTTGAGCGAATCTGAATAAATTATGCCTTGAAAATGTGGTTTTAGAGAAAATAATGCCTTTACATGACTAGAAATTTTGCATTATGTTCTTTCCAGCAGCCACTGATGTGAGCAACCGGCTCCCAGTTTCTGCATCCTAGAGGAAAGGCTGCCAGGGCCACAGCCACAGCCTGACCCACCTGGGGCCGCACCGTTTCATTGATCAGATCAGGCCTGTTGTTGCAGTTTGATGGGACAAGAGCCCTTTCCCCTGCCCCATCAAACCACAACACCCATCATATGATGTCCATGCATGCACATCATTAGCTCTGCTGCTTCATTATTTTACAAACGTTACTACTTTTAGCTGTGCTCTTAGCATTACAAATATTGCAAGTCAGTATTGTAAAACAGTTGATCTTTCAGGTAGACAGATGCAACTCTTACAAACAAATTTCCTTTTTTATTTTTCACACATCAAGCAGTCTTAATCAGCAACCAGTTTTCAGTGTTATGTTGCTCATGTATTCAGGAATGCAATGACTGGCCTTCACATGGGGCAATAGAAATTTCCAATTTCTTTGGACATTTCTATTAGCTTTCCTTCTTCTTGATTGTATTGGACAAAAAGCATTTCAGGCAGCAGAAAATGTTTAGATATGTTGGAAGTTCCTTGCAGTAAATATGTTTATTTAACATAGTGATAAAAGTAGAGGGTCAGGCTGACACCAAGGCGCACAGTGCCCTCTTATTGCCATTGTTCGTGGCTCGTATCTCAGCCAGCTCCTGCAGGGACAAGGGGACACAGCTGTGAAACCTACACAGGGACAGTATGCAAGATAAACACGATTACCGTGTTGCCACCAAACAACATCTGGTTGTTAACGCAGTTGTAATGGAGCGTGTGCCAGTGCATACTGCTCTCGGACGCCGTGTTTTCTCCCACACCTTGCATTGGTAGCATGGCTTCTCCAGCCCTCCCTCCTCACTCTGCAAGGACAGAGGTGAGAGCTGCTGAACAAAGCCAAGCACGGCCCATAGTTCTGCTTTTTATCCTGCTTTTGAAGACTTGCTGCTTAATCTCTTTCTGAACAGGAGCCAGGTCCGAGAAGGCAAGACAGCAAGGGCCTGAAGACAAGATGATGGATGGAGCCGTGGAGTTCAGAGCACTTTGTTCAACCACTCCCGTTCTTTCTGTAAGAAATGATAAAGTTAACTGGATCAATTTTAGAGCTCTATAGCAGCAGGCTGACTGTGGATTCACATGTCATGAAGTGCATTACCCACTTAGATGTCATCAGGCTGATAGAACACAGACTGTATCAGTACCTGAAATATCCAGTTCCAGGATAGTTTTTAATAAACTAGTTATCTTGCAGATTGTATGTGTTGAATAATACCAAAATCATGGCTAACTTAGTTTTCTCCTCTTTTTATTTTTAATATCACCACCTGCTAATAGAGACAGCATTCAGACTTTCCTAAAGTCCATGCCAAAGCTCTCATTAACTACTGTGAGCTGATACTTCTGAGACCAGGAGCAAATCCTTAGTGGATATGAATTAGTGCAACTCCATTAACTCATGTGGAGCCACATTTGCTCATAGCAAGAGGTTCCCTCCCTTGGTTTCTGAATTAGTCTCACATGTAAAGCAGCACCTCTTTGAATGAGTTAATGCAGCTCATTTACTTCTGATCCCAAACTGACCTTGGAGAAAGGAATAGAGCAAAGTCAACTCCGATTAGCCCACACATCTTTCCCTTCAGTGTGCTTCTCCCCAGCACAGCTCTGGTGAGTGTGAGCCCAAAAAATAGTGAAAGCTGCTGCCGTGGCAACTCAACCACTATTTTACCTGCTCTACTGGAAAGCCAGGTGTTCTTTTAAAAGCAGATAATAGACCATCATTACAGACTGATGGCATTTTTAGCCCTTACCAAAGCAGAGAGAGAGAGTGCTAGACTGCCCTTTGATTTACACTATTTCTTTAATGGTTTAATTTCTATGAGTAGAGGACCCTGCCTCTCCCCAGTGTAAACAAGATCAGATTTGTGTCCACATCATATATTTTTGCAGTTCAAGGTAAACTTGTTAAATTATACTGCAAAGGGGCTGGGAATTTCTTTGAAGAGGGCAGTACTATGTGAAGGGCATGTAGTGATAGCTCTTGCTTTTGATATTTGGCAGGTTGCCATCATTCCCCTTAGGTCTGCATGCTGGTTCTCTGCAAAACAGAATTTTTCCCCCTTTCCTACCACAGTCTCCCCAAACAGTCACCCAAAAGTGCCTAGGAAAAGCAGGCACACAGATGCATGACAGGGCAGTTTGTGAATGCAGGATTTCAAAAATAGACTGCAGATACATCAGGAAGAGTCATGGGCCCTCTTATCAAAAATCATGAGAGCTGCTTGCCATGAAGGTAGAAGTAGGAGCAATGCAAATACCTGGGTTTCAGTGTAGAAAAGGGATNCAAAACAGAGAATTTTTCCCCTTTTCCTACCACTGTTTGTCTCCCCAAACAGTCACCCAAAAGTCACCCTAGGAAAAGCAGGCACACAAATGCATGACAGGGCAGTTTGTGAATGCAGGATTTCAAAAATAGACTGCAGATACATCAGGAAGAGTCATGGGCCCTCTTATCAAAAATCATGAGAGCTGCTTGCCATGAAGGTAGAAGTAGGAGCAATGCAAATACCTGGGTTTCAGTGTAGAAAAGGGATCCCAAGAAAGCTTCAGTGCGAGTCATAGGGGAAATCATCAGTTTTGAGCTAAAGCACTGCAAATTTCACTGTAAATTTAGTTGTTTGTACAACTTTTCATCCTTAAGCCATCTGTTCATTTTTTCAGCATTTGATGCTGTTGAACAGTGCAGCCCAGGTGGGTGAGCTAGGTGAACCCTTGGTTTTTTAGCTGATTCCCAGCAGATACAGAAATCCAAGAGAAAGTAGCTATTCCCAAATCTGGGAATTGCTCCTGAATATCTATCTCTGGTTGTTTTTCAGAAAGAGTGCAGACTGCCCCTGAGCTATTTTTACAGCTCTATTGATTACACCTGTCTGATGCATCATTACTGAAACCTCTAAGTGAACAACCGTAACTACACAGTTCTGCTCACTGGCCCTGCTGACCAAAACCCCAGAAGCTGAAACAGAAACATAAAAATTTACCTTTTCCAAAAGGCCTCCTTTGAACCAGATGCTCTTATCTTCCCCTTTAACTCCCCAGGCCCCCGGTCTGTGGCAGTGAATTTGTACCTGCTCAGCGGGGCACCTGATCCCAATTCCATCCTGCTCCCTCTTCCCAGCCACCCATGCAGCTGTTAGTTTGCTAGTTATTATTCTTAGGTTTATTCCTTTGACAGTTTCCTAAAACAATATTGAAATTAATGGATCAACTTGAAAAACAAAGATTTACATATTTTAGTGAGCTGAAAAGGCAAATAAATTTTACAGCTGTCTCTGGGTCCACCAGAAAGCTTGTCTAGGACACAGTGTTACATTTCTCTTCATGTCTGAGCAATTTCATTAAAATTTATTTATTTTTTAAATGGCAGTAAGTGTGGTGCTAAGTGCTAAGATATTTATTCTGCCTGAAAAAAATCAAAACATCCTGTTCTTAATGGTGCTTTTTGTGTATGTTTGTTTGTTTGCCTCAGCAGGAACAATTCGGCAGAAATGAGGCAAAGTCACAAAACACTTTCATGTTGCTGAATCCGCATTTTTGCCAAAATAAAAAGGCAGCCAGAACTGTTCCCAGCCCTACTTCCAAACTATTACAGAAATTAGAGTGAAATGGTCCTGATTAAGATGGGGGGGCATCACCCTCGCAGTAACTCTATCCAAGGCAGTGGATTTACATGAGAGCCGGTTCTTGGCTCTCGGTATTTACAAAGCCTATAGCCTTCAGCAGTTCATTTTCAGAACATTCTTCTTCAATGACACGCGGGTGGAATATTGCAGATAATGGCCCCAATGTTTATAAAAGACAAAAGGAGCAAGATTTACTCAGACAACAACATGCAGCCTGCATGGTACTGAGTGAGGGAAACCAGAGATGCCATGTGCAGCGCGGTGCCAGTGCCACACAGGGTCTGCAGAGCTGTGGCACCACACAGGGACCTGCCCTCCACCTCCTCTCACTCTGCTCTCTTTTTGCTATTTTTATTTATTGGGAGGTAAAACCCTCAAACTATCACTTGCAGCAACTTTGGTGATGGAAATATGCCATTAATCCACGTCCTAAAGGTTTCACACCTTCATTTTGCCAACTCATGCCGCCCTTCCCCTTCCAGTTGGGTTATCTGGGAGCCCAGTGTCCTACACGGGAGTGAGTGGATGAGTTTTTCATGGGAAAAACCCATGAATCTTTCAGACGGGTCAGCTGTCCTTGAAGACCACATTTGGTTCCAAAGAGGATGCAGGAGAATTAGCGTTAAAATAACGTGTTGGTTATGGGGAGTTAAGGAATGTGCATCATTGGAAACCACCCTCCCCCATAAACTGGAATACATCAGCCTCGTGGGCTTTGTGCCAAGGATTCCAGTTCTCATGAACAAGCTCCTCTGAGCTCATTTGGGAATCCTCATGAACTCTGCTGCTGTTCGCCCAACAGATCTGGGATAAAAGGAAAGCCGTGAAGCTGCTGAGAGCCAGAGGACAGAGAGGGACGAAGTGAGCCCTCCCCACCCCGTGAAACCAGATGACACAACGCTGGGGCTTGCTGCCTTGATTTCACTGGAAGTGAGGGCATTCCGAGGCAAAATCCAAACTGGATAATGGCAATGGAAAACAAGACTAGTGCTGAATGCTCACAGCTGGCTCCACTTTGCAAAGACTTCAGGAAGACCTTGCTATATGGAAAGTAAAATGTGATACCCGGGCTAGGAAGAAGACTCAGTGTTAAGATTCAGGTCTGGGTACCTGCATGGCCAGGACACAACTGGGTGACAATCTGCAGGGCTGTCCCAAGCTGTGCACAAGGTGCAGAGGCAAAATGCCCTTGGTAGCCCAGCAGCCCCCAGCAGTGTCTGCCAGGGGGTCCTGCCGGCACCTTGGGTGTTCCCAGCAGAAGGCTGCTGGGGAAGGGTCTGCCAGGGCGTTCAGCAGCCCAGCGCTCAGCTCTGGATGCCAGTGCAAAGGGAGAGAGAGCTAGTTTGGGGGGATTCACTTTGTTTTGCTTAGAGAAACATTCTTTTAAGTGATTTTTTTGAAAGGCTGCTGCTAGATCTCCACTCTGAACTCCAGGTTCACGGTGCTTGGGGGGAGCTTGCAAGGGAGACTCTGAGTTTAAGGGAAAAAACCAACAGTAAAGATCAAGCTGCTTTAGCTGCAAACCCTACGTATGCTTACGGAGACCTACTTCAGGCTTGTGTTTGTGCACAGGAAGTATGAACTTTCAGAAGGGGCTGTGTCAAAATCCCTTCCCCAATTTTACAGAGAAAAGCAGTGATTGATTTTGATGCAGGCTCCTGGCGAGGCCATAAACCCCTGTCACTGCTGTACCTGTCACTGCCGTCCTCGGTGATGGCAACGCACAGGGAAGGGACGGGGGAGAAGGATGTCAGGGAGGGTTTTCTTGGCCGCTGTTTCAGAATGCAGCTTGCAAAGTTCGGGCCTGGTGATGGGACTGTCTAACGACACCCAACCAAAACACTTCAAATTCTGCAGCAGGAGAAGAGCTGCTTGACGGGTGCCGCTTGAGAGGTGCTAACCTGGGATGTCTACAACATCAGGGCACCTTTCTACAAAATGAAAAAGTTCAACGGTGGGATTTAAGGCTTCGGTACATTTGGGTAGAATCATTCTTTCCCTCCCCCTAATTTGCCTTTAATATCTAATTATTGGGACTAATGAGTGATTATGTGTCGCCAGCCTTTCTGACCTTTAATAATTTCTGTACCAACATGCTTTACTGCTTTCCGGAGGAAATGTTATCTGAAGTGTGAAATTCACCATTCTTTGGTTATGAAATCACCGCTTGGCCATGGCTGCTAAATAGTTTCAAACCTGAAACATATTTGAACCATTTCCAAGTTCATCTAGAGCGTGACCCTGTGTGTTTTAATAATTATAATTTCCTAAGTAAAGCACAACTCTAGAACCGGGGAAAAAAAATGCACAGACAGCTGCAGGGGTGGGGACGGCTGACGGTAATGATGAGCTTTACAAATATAGCAGGAGGAAAGCAATAAATCTCCCAAAACAAAGTGCCTTCTCGTTTTAACCCTTCGTATGCGGCACTGCCCAGATGAGCCGGAGGAGTCGACCTTCCCGCGGTGGCTGTGGAGCTGGGAACTGCCGGAGACGAGAAGGAGGAAGAGGAGGAATACGCTTCAGGTTGCTCTTTCTTTTCCCTGGGAGACCCTCTCATTTCAGATCTTTATCTCGGCCGTCCTGGTGCAAATCAGTTGAAGGCAGCGGGATTTGCCCCGCTCTGCGGAGCCGCGCCGGGATCAGGCGCGGAGCCGCGCGCTCGTGTGAGTCATCCCATCGGCATCAGCACCATGAAAGCAGGGCGCGCGCGTGAGTAATGTTTTGTAGACACAGGCTGGAAGCTGGGCCACAGGGCTCCGCACAAAGAGACGGGTCGGGATGGCATCAATAACGCCAGCACGGAGCACAGAGACGGGGGCCAAAGCAGCACAGGGCCAAAGTCGTTCATGGTCCGAGGGAGCCGCGGGCGGCAGCCACAGGATAACTCGGACCAAAGTGAGAGGAAACGGCCTGTGCTTCTCCTCCTGCACCGCAATCGCCTCCTAAAACCTCAACGAAACAGGGTTAAACAAAAGAAAACACGCGAGGAGCGAGCGGGTGCACCAGACCACCCAGGTCAGGGTGCCTTTCTCGGGCACGCATCCCTGCCGAAGATGCGAGCTGCCTCTTAGCCGCTTCTGTGAATCTCTAGCAGGGATATGACTAACACAACACTTGGCAGCGCAAAGACTAATAGTGTGATTGTTCTGTCGGCTTCTTCCCTTCTGGAGTAATATCGTGCTGAGCAGGGTCCGAGGGAGCGATCTGAAAGGCCTTTTCATTATTGTATCGAAAACTCCTCTGACTGCAGATCTCCTAATCAAAGGACTTTTATGTAAAGTCACATTTTTTCCAAAACCAGAAAAGTTCAGGCTCAGAGCATAAACATTAGACTCATTATTTAGAAATAGCAAGTAAGTCCTTTGGGTTCTGGTATCAGATCAAAGCTAAAAAATTAAATTGCTTCAGAAAAAAAAAAAAAAAGTTCGCTTTGGGAATCAGCATATTTCTTGTTTGCTTTTTCATTATGTAGCTAAAAAAAGGAGTAGTGAGATTCTGTCGGTGGTTTTCAAGTGTTTTCCAGAACTGCAAAGATGCTGCATGCTAACGACATCCACTGTCTGCGGAGGCAGAAAATATTTTGTTGACATGACAATAAGACCTTCTGCAGACTTATCGAGTTATTTTCCCCTGTAGAGGCTTAGCCACGAGCAGGACGTGTGATCACCGCTCTCACGTGGCAACCAAACCTGTGCTCCGCTGACGCTGCGTTCGAGCCGCTTGAGCCTGTTCCAGCACGCACAGGCATCCACTTCCATCCAGGTTGTGGGTAAGAATTCAGAAATTGCCTCATTCCACAAGTGCCCTCCGCAGCCAAGCCTAGTGCTCACTAATGCCAAAGGAATTGGTGTTTTGGGGCTGTCAAGTGGTTACTGATTTACTAAGGGTGCTTTGTGGCAGGGAAATCTTTCCTGTTTCTAAGAGGTTTAGCCCCGCTGCTCCATTCGCCCTCTCCTCCTCTGTGGTCTCCACCCACATCCCTTGTCGGGGGGGTCAGGAATGGATTAACCGGCTCCTGGTGTGGCAGGGGACGGACACGGTCGATGATGGAGACCCCCGTGAGGTCCATCGCTCACAGCCAGGACAGACACATCCTCCATCCAAGACAAATCAGCAGCTGCAGATGCCACCCCAGACACATCCCACTGTGACACCAGCTCCCGTCCTCTCCAGGGTCTTGAATCCTGACCCCACATACCCTAGGCTGATGCACTGACCATGGGGCACATCAGGAGAGTGTGGATTTGTGGCTCTTGCCTTGACCACTGGCTTCCTGATTTTTTTTTTCCCAGGATTGATACTGGCCATGCTCATGAGGCACAACAAACAGCCCCAATTCCTGCTGATTTTTGGGAACTCCTTGATAAGCAGCAGCAAAAGCGGATGGCCAAGGGTGGAGGAATGGCAGCAATGCCCCCAGGGCTTCTGCTTGCCTGATGTGAATCACTCACTTGGTGGGACGGGTTCACGGTACCTTTAGAGCAGCTCTAAGAGGTCTCCCTTATCTTTGACTTTCTGAGAGCTGTTGGATTTTCCCCTGCCTGGTTTATCTGTTGCCTAGAAATGGCTTGGAGTGTTTATTCCCCGGGAAATGTGAGTGGTGTCCATGGCTCTGCCACAGCCTCCCTCATAAGGCATTTTCCATCTTGTTGCTTCTCAAGTGCCCATCCGTACAAAGACNGGGCTTCTGGCTGCCTGATGTGAATCACTTGCTCGCTCAGTGAGACGGGTTCACGGTACCTTTACAGCAGCTCTTAAGAGGTCTCCCTTATCTTTGACTTTCTGAGAGCTGTTGGATTTTCCCCTGCCTGGTTTATCTGTTGCCTAGAAATGGCTTGGAGTGTTTATTCCCCGGGAAATGTGAGTGGTGTCCATGGCTCTGCCACAGCCTCCCTCATAAGGCATTTTCCATCTTGTTGCTTCTCAAGTGCCCATTCGTACAAAGACGTTAATAATGAGAGGAAAACAAGCGTAGCAGGACCAGCTCCACACAGGTCCCCATGAGGGGCCATATAATTTCTTAAATGAATCGGTCACATGATACTTTTTTTTTTTGCTCCCTTACTGGGTAATTGAAACTTCATAGACATTAGGAATCTGAAAAATGCGTAGCAGTTATTTATGTACAAATAGCCTTTTCACTGCAAAATGAGGTTCTGGTAGGGAAAAGAGCCTTTCTGTGAACACTGGAGTGAACAAGCACCTGTTTTCCACAACTGTTAGCATTCCCACAACTGGCATGAACAGTTGATACTGAAGGTATAAAGGCAAATTTCCCATCTTTGCTTTTGCAATGCTAGCTTTGTTGTCCCTGATCAAACCTTCTCAACCAAAAAGCAACAACAACAAAGTACAATCTTTCAAATTGCCATCCTGTTATCTCTGGAATTAGGTCTATGTTCATCTCATCTTCTGCCTGAGTCTGTATGATGGCCGTTTCCTATGGGCTTGGCACTTCAAAGCCAGTTGAGGCAATAAGGAAGGGAACAAGGAATCCAAGAACATGGATGGATGAACTGGGGTTTCCAGGTCTTATTGAACAGGAGAAGCTGGCCTGCTGGATTCGGCAATGTGCCAATGGCAAGACGTCTGTTACAGCAAGTGGATGTAATTGTACCTTGTAAGCTCAGTAACATGGGAACCAATTACACAGAAACCCAAGATCAGCAGACAAGGCTGCGCTCTGGCATTAGCTGGTCTCAAACGGCTGCTCAATACACTATAAAGGTTAGGATTGAACTGATGCTGAGTTGGCAACAATGCTGAACCCTCTGGAATTCATTTGCTGTCTTGGGTAAGGAAGAACAATATATATTAATGTCTTCTGGCAACCCACTTTCCTACTTCCATTCAGCCTGTGACCCCTTGTTTGGGATAGCCCTATCTAAGAAAGCCAAAAATAAATCAGTGTACAGTAGAAAAATAGCAGGAAGATCTGGCTCAAGAGGGAACCACAGGATGACATAGCACAGGGTTATCCGCTAGTCAGTGCAATGACATGATGCTCTGAACTAAGCAAGGGAATTAAGCTTGCCAGCAGGCAGTGCTGAGCAATGTTGAGACAGGCTGGTGGAAGGAATGGGGCCCAAGGAGATACAAATGGTGTGTTCTTATCCTTATTACATGTAACACAACCTGTGGCACCTTGCTGACAATCCCTCAGATCACTTTCCATGGCAAGGAGATCACGTGTGTGAAGGTATGACCTGTGGGCATCGCATATTGGTGTGCAAGCCAGGGGAGTCTCCAGTGAAATGCCACCTGGGCACTCGGAGCGCGTATCCGAGTCCTCCCGTGTGGATTGAAGAGTCCCAACTTTCAATGATCTCTACTAATAACACTTGCCTTGCTGGTGCTTTAGTGTCATCTCAGCNATGTGGACGTGATTGAAGAGTCCCAACTTTCAATGGTCTCTGGGTCCAAGCCTACTAATAACACTTGACTTGCTGGTGCTTTAGTGTCATCTCAGCAGAGCCATTTTCAAAAAAATGTGAAGAAACCCAACACAAACTTCTCCCATCTGAACTTTTTATGGATCTTCTAACTGTCATAGCTAGGAGTGTAGCTTGTTCATGGCCAAACTCATTCACTCTGTTCTTGTATCAGAAGAGGGAAGAGTCAGAGAGATCAGTCAGTGTTTGAAGGAAACACTCACTCAGCCAGACATTTTTTTCCTCTTTTGTCGAAACAGCAAATTTGCCTTAGCTACGAGTGAACTTCAGTGATCCACTTCAGACCAGGACAGAAATTGAATTTAATTTTAATCACAAATTTTGAAAGTTTAGAATTAGAAAACATAGATTTAAAAATTAAATACTGCAAAATCAAGCCCCTAGTCCAGCCTTCAGTCGCCCAGTGGTCCCCTGCGCTCCTTGAAGTCTGAGCAAAGGCTCTTCCCCATCGTGTCCTGAGTCCCTTTGAGCAGCTTTCACGTGTCTCTTGGCTGCAGTCTGTTTCATATCTGAACCCATTCCTTCCTCTCCATATCTATACCTCTCTAGTATCTCTTCTTTTCTCATGTTACTTACTCCTAATAACTCCATAATTACATTACAGAGCCCCATCAAGCTTTTAGGAACAAAGCTCATATGAACGATGCTATACAAAATAGACCTCTATCACAGGAAAATTTGTACTGTGGCAAAGAGATGAGGAAGTTGTTTCATCATTACTGTTATCTAGAACAAATTGCACATAATAACCCTTAATATTTTCTATCAGATTTTGCTTCTCAGACATAATTTTTTTGAAAATTAATCTTCATTTAACAGAATTGTGTGAGTATATCTGAGACCCCAAAATAAGATACTTAAATGGGCATTAAAAAATAAACAAATGACTAATTCACTGAATGCAGCCCTTGTTTCACTGCCCTTGACATAGCCTTAGAAACTCAAAACTTTTGTATTGACTTAAGATAAGTGCCATAAGACCATTAAGCAATCCATTGTTCTTATGGTACCCAATAATCTAGTCTTTTTATTTAAATATGATAGGAAGTAATCCCAGAGCCAATGAAAGCATGGAACCAACTAGGTGCTACGTTCCACAAATACTATATTGCATAGAAGAGTTTAACTCCTTATCTGCAAAACAGTTGGCTGTGACCGTATTAACAATTATATATTATCAGTTTTACTTGGCAACATTTATGTGTCAAAAATGTATCATGGGTTTCACAGCTTAGTTCCAGAAATAGTCTGTGATCTGGGTGACATCATGCTTCTCCGCGCAACCTTTTCTTACTTCTCTTCCTTCCATAAACACTTGTATTCCCAGCTCGATGCCGAATCCATTGAGGCCATTAGGAGCGAGCGAGCTCTTCCCACAGTTGAGCTCTACGGCATGTCAAGCGGGTTGAAAAGTTTACCAAAACAGCCCTGCTACGAGTTGACTGACAGGAATCTCTGTGGCTCTGCTCCGGTAGAGTCGGAACAACGCGGCGGCCTTAACGGAGGCGGCATTAAAACCATAACCCTTGTGCAATTAGGAGACACCAAAGGCCGTCGCTGATTGAAGCAGGCTGGCGGTTCCCTGCATTATGTAAAAGGATAAGAATGTGTTCGGGTTGGGAGGTGCAGCTCCCTGTTCAAACACCACCGGTGGATGTGCTAGGCAGATAGCTTAGCCCCGGGCGCTAGGGATACGCGGCATGGTGAAAGATTATGAAAAGCTAGAAGCGGGGAGAGCTGCAAGTCTGCTCCCAGAAGCCTAATTGGAATTCTTAAGTAGCAAGCAGCCGGATTCTTAAAACAAAAATAAGCAATAGAAAGTGGCGTTGTGAAACTGCATTGCAAAACTCAATTAAATGAAGTTGCAAGTAGCTACGCAACTGTCTGTTATATTGCACTGTGGAGTCTGGGTGTCATTTTGATGACTCAAGATCAAATATTATACTGCCCTTTAATTTTTTACAAGTGTATATTAAGGGAAAAAAAACTCCAGAGTTTTTTTTTTCCTGTCATTCAAAAAATATTCAAATTCTAAAATGTCATTTTTCTCTCTGTATGATAGTCCTTTCCTTCAAGGTAATAATGAGGGATGAAGTATAATTTAAAATAGATAGTGGGTTTCCATAGAAAACTCACTGTCTTCTTGGAATAATTAGTTCAAGCCAGAGATCACAACATCCTGCTTTATTTTTAAGCCAAGTTTACCTTGAAAATTTAGAAAAATAGTTTTAAAATCACAAACTAAGGCAAACATCTATCAAAAAAGCACTGATCTGAAAAGTAGTGTCAGGAATCACTCGGGAAAAACTAACATCTAAAGCAACTAACCTAAAGTGGAGTATTTGGACCACATTAAACACTGTGGCAATGTTGCTCAAGTTTAGCCATTGCACTTCTGATTTAATTTACTTTGGAAAAGAATTAAGCAACAGTGAAGTTAAGGCACTTCTGTTAGGAGCTGGGGAGAAGCTGAATAATATACTTGAAGGCTTTTAAAAATCCTGTGAGGATTTTCCTGCGGAGAGCCCTTCGCCAGCCCAACAGCATCTGCACGTTGGGATGTTCCTATCAATTCCTAGAGAAGTTTGAGAGGAGCGCTGGCTTTTTCAGTGACAAAAAGAAGCCTATAATGAAGATATATTTAAGAATTTCTCTTTTTCTCTCTCTTTTTTTTTTTTTCAGAAGCCAGAAGCAAAATAAAAAGAGAGGGGAAAAATACCATGGTATTGCAGAACAAACAAGATGGCAAAATAACAAAACTATTTTTTAATAAGCTGGGAATTTGCCTCAGTATGCAGTTCTTGGAGGAGAGGCAGCTTCTGAGAGCTGGCCAGGTTCCGCACTGCAGACATATGGACACCTGGAAGAAAAGACACAAGGAAGTTTTATTCCGGTATAATCTAAAACTTGCATTTTTGTGACAAGCCTAAATGTTCCAAATTAAGGGAAGCTTGACAGACTACAGAACCTGTAAAGAGCTGCTTTCCTAGGTTAGATGATAAAGAGGCATAAAACAGGGATTTTTACTCTCCCTGTGATTGCTGGTTAACTCTATTAACACTGGTGGAGCTACAGAATTGGAAAGTTGTTTTGAAATGAAAATCCAGGTGATGAAAATAAAATGAAAATAAAATACGCTGAGAAAAATACAGTGGAGATGTGGCAGGAGAATGCTATAAATAAGAACTATATTTGAATTAAACTGTACTTGATCCTTAATGAGTTTCCTAAGAACAAAGAGGAATAAGAACTGAAATGAGGGAGAAAAATACCTGCTGAAAATTCAGGCATTATTTTCCAAGGACCCAGCAATGGGGCTGAGTGGAACAGAGCTAGACTCACCCAAGATACAAGATTAATGAGGAAACCTATGAAATATGAAAGAGAGATGCAAAGATCTTTTTCTCTCACTGAGACTCAGCAAGGGATAGAGAAGGATTAGAAGCTAAATATTGTTCACATGTTGATATTTTTTTCCAGTCTAAGCTATGGAAAGCTCCTTAGCTCTCTGATGACTTTCCTCGTCTTCCTAAACCCCAATTAGCTGGTTGTTAATTCTCTATCATGATTATTTATCTTAATCTATTAAATGAAGGCTAGGACTAGCTGTGCTGTTGATGGGATGTGGTCTGGGCCACCACAGCATCTCCTGGAGATGTGACACAGCTTGTGCCAGCAGGCAAGAGCGTAGGGAACAGGTGACACAGTTTATCCTGGACTCTTGAGACTTTGATTTATGGTTAGGGTCATCCTAAATATTGGCAATTGGTCTCAGCTGCTTCACAGGGTTCTTCAACAGCTCCGAGCCCCCTAGGTAGGGACATCTACAGGGAATATGCCTCTTGAAGNAACAGGTGATGCAGTTTATCCTGGACTCTTGAGACCTTCATTTATGGTTAGGGTCATCCTAATATTGGCAATTGGTCTCAGCTGCTTTACAGGGTTCTTCAACAGCTCCGAGCCCCCTAGGTAGGGACATCTACAGGGAATATGCCTCTTGAAGCTACACTCAAAGACTGGTCTGCTTCCTCAGCGTGCTATTACACACACTGATTTTGTCGGTCATCCTTTGGTGTTGAGATCCAGTGGTGAAGCTCCACAGAAAAAAGCACCTTCATAGAGGAATTTTGCAACAGACTTTTTGTCCTATCTGTGGCTTTCGGAGGAACTGAATTTCTGAATACAAGTGAGAGAGTGGGGAAATCCCAGCCTTCTTAATGCATCAAAAAGGAAGCAGAGAGGGGTAGTAGTATTTCCTTCCCTTCCTTTGCAGAGGCTTTTAGAGTAGCTTTATTTTGGGCAAAGTATGGGCTAATGTGTGTGGAAGTGTCACTCATCTCAGTTTCATCCACCACCTGTGACACTCAGTTCTTGAGGGAAGTGTGTTGTGCCGTCAGGACAGCAGTATCAGCCGTACTCATTTTCATACTCCATCAGTAAGCAACTATATCTGAAGGCCATATAAAACAGTCATAGAAGCTCTGGAAGTTTTACTGGAGTGGTTCAGGGGCATTTTCTCATTAGGGGTCAACTCAGGTGTATTTTTACATTTTAAAATTCATATTCACTTGCAAAACCTCCCACTATATCCTTGCTAGGGACACTAAAAATGCCTCCGTGCCCCCTGTGAAGCATTTGAACTGCTGGTGGTGATGTTGCTGTGGAAGTGTCGCTCCTCACGTATTGTTCTTGGACTCCTGTGTTGGGACTTAGCCTGGTTGGTGGCTCTGAAAAGCCCTGGGATGGGTTTTAAATACCCCTGGCTGGTGTTGCACCTGGTAACCTGCTCTCAGGTTGGCCACAGCACTCACTGCTTAGGATGGCCCAGGCTATGGGACTGGTGAGGAAGGGCAGTGGAACCAAATAAATGATATCTCGAAGCACTGGGCTTAGTACACACTCTGAGAAAAGCAGAATCAAATGGGGAAAAGCATTTGTTTTTGCAATTAGAGGGAAATATTTTAATGATGTCTGCAAGCACTTGGTAAAGGCAAAAAATACTGAATAACATACAACATGAAATAACTGTACTGAAGACACTTCCTTTCCACTGATGTGCTGGAAACAGGCACTGAAGAAAGATGGTATTCTAGATCAAAGTTAAAATACACGAGAGCGTTCACTGTCCTTTTCCTGTGCATTTCTGTTCACAGACTGAACGTCTCTGCACTCACTCAGATCTGGTACTCAGCTACTCAGCTACTACATAGAGATACTGACAAATCTCTCGGCACCCAACAGATAGGAAAAAGGTAGGAGGTGGATACAGACAGATATGTGTCCCCTGGTAGCAGGACCTGCCACTCTAGGGTCAAAATATGTTTGAAAGCCAGTAGCAAAGCCTAAGCAAAGTGATATTACCAGCCCCTAATTCTCCAAAATGCCAATATTTACAGCAGTCAAATTAAGGCTAATCACTACAGCCAGTGATCCCTAATAAGTGGATGACTTGGGCTCAAGGTCTTCCCCAGGTTATAACTTTACTGCAAATACATACCCATGCGTGCCCCAATGTCACACTTAACGGCATCTTCACGCTCGGAGTGGAGTGGGAGGGCACACAGCGTCAGTCAGGACCTGTCACGAACACGGGATTTAAGCGGTCACACATATCCCGTCCTCATACGGTGCAAGCCAACATGCGCCAAGAAAACACATTTGTCAAACATCGTTGTTGACTTTTCAGAACAAGTTGCACAGATGCTCACCTCTCCTTGCTAAAAAAAGGATTGTGTGGCAGCCAACATTGCTATCAGGACTCAGGAACAAATAAACGTGTGGCTCAACTCCAAGGGGTTTTCCCCCTTCTTTTCTCTCAATTGACAAAGAAGCCAATATTGTTTAAGAGCAGGGCAAGATGACAAATCCATGCATGTGCTCTGCTCTGTAGCTGTCTGAGCCTGCTGCTGCAGAGTTTTCTCAAGAATGACAGCATTATTATATGCTTCCTGGCAAAGGCAATCTAAATTGATGCCCATTTTCTTCACTTTGCCCTGGGAATTGCAAGAGAAAAAATACCAGCTGCACCCCGGATGGATTAAAACAGGAAATATCAGCTAAAATGCTGGAATGGCTGGTTGACAAGCAAAAAGTAAATTAAAATAATAACTCAAAACTTAACAGTGGACAAGTTTCCACTATAGTTTCATAAGTGGATGTAAAACTGGAATAATCTCAGTAGAGCAATTGTGTTCTGCTCTGCAGAGTTCTATCCTGAATTGTTTCAGTTCATTCAATGGCTTTATCTGGGATGCAAGAAGTAGTCAGGTGGGGATTGATTTTATAGCTGTCTGAAATACATTTCCAACAGCAGAAATTTTAACCAATCAAGGAAGGAATAAAAAAATAAAAATAAAAGAGACAGGTGCCCATCAAACCTTCACAGCATGGTCTTGATATTTGTTGGGATTTTCCTAATGCAAATGGCAAATAAACCTCATTTGTCTCCATGGGGCATTTTTAGAGCTTGTACATGAAGGAAACCTATCTGAGGCACAGGGGAACACACACAGAGCTCTGTCCTGCTTGGAAGGACGGCTCCTCTGCCTCCTTAGCTGACTTAGCACGTCTTAAATTTCCCATCCGCAGGGACACAGGCTTCGCAGTTAATCTGGAAAATGGCAAGGAGTTTGCCATGGAAGTTGCTACTGTGAAGCTCCAATCTGATAACAGCAAGAGACAAACCAGAGGCTGCTAACAGTGCACTTCCTCCTCCTGGCTCTACCACTTACCTCTGGCTGCCCTCTTCCTCAACCGTGTGTTAGCATGGAGAAATATGGATTCACGATTGCACTACAACTCCTGGTAACCTCTGACACTATTGCTGGCTTCTCATGTCTTAGAAGCCTACTTAAATTACAATAAAACACTCCAAAAGATCCCTCCTTCTTCCTCTGTTTCCTGTAATTAAAATTACACGACGTGACTGTCACGACGACTGTGGGCTCATTAGCTACCTCTTGCATGGATTCTTCCTGGAGTGCCATTCCAGATGAAAGATCCATGGATAGGTCAAAAACAACAGTCAGAGGGGTTCAGAACAGGTTACTTGAAGAGACTGATGGTATTGCCAATTAACCATGCTGGTGAAGAATGGAATATCTTCTTGGATATTCCCAAATATATCATTTTTCCCAAGCCAGATGATCTCTCTTTCCCTCAGTTACCAAACTGTATAACAGAAGAAAAAAGATCTTGCCTTACAGATGTTTTCTGCTGAGGCAGATCAGTAAATCTGATATCACTCTCCATTTAGACTATATCTCTTTTACTGGGGATCTGAGGTTTTGTATTTTGCTTCCTGGGGCTAAATATCTTGTATCCTTTTCTCTTACTCTGTACTACCAATTTCCATGCTGACACAGTGGGTCATAACATGGCCCCACTGCACTCAAAAACAAAGGTTTCACCAGAGCCAGAATTTCAGCTCACATCTTCTATTGTGTTTTCCCAAGTCCGCTCTAATAATTAGGTCTTCTAAAAAGATATGTGGGCCCCCAGTGTTCCCACTGAACACTGGTTTAGGATGATCTGATCTTTAGCTCTTCTTGGAAAATGTTACCTGAATTCAGAGAGATGTATATCCTAAAGACTGAAGAATTCGTTAAATGAATCTGATCTGCTGTATGACTCACTCCATGTCATTCCAGCTACTAAGTTCTGTAACTCCTTGATTAAAAATGTCTTATCTGTAGGCATCTAGTCACCATCTGAGAACTCCACGAGACAGACAGTTAAACAACATTGCAGCATTGTTGTAATTTTCTTCTTAACTGTCATTCTGTTATGTCCTTTTTCCAAACTGGCAATGCACACAAAAATAGCAGAATAAGAAATGCAGGGAGAGTTAGCACCTTGAAACTGAAATCGATGATAGCCCTCAAAATCAGGGGCATTTGCATTTTTTCACTGTGGTAGAATGTTAGTTTGGGGAGAGAATTTCAGTAGGGTCATTTGGAAAAAAACAAATGTGCTTGTTTTCGCATTGCAAAGATTTTGACATTCAGTTTGTATTTCAGTTATCAAAGCATGTCAACCAGCTCTGAGACTAATGAGAATTCCACCCACCAAACCCAAATTAAGTTCATAAATTAGTAGAGATGGTTGAAAAGTCAGAATTTGAAGTGCTTGATGAAAGTATGTTGATCACTTCATGTTTCAACAGGGAAAGAAGAGAATTTGATTTTAAAAAATTTCTACATCAATGTTTGGGATTGGGCTAGATGATCTCTGAAGGTCCCTTCCAATCTTAAGGATTCTATGATTCTGTGCAACTGTCAATGTTGTTTATGTTCATCTTCTACATAAACAGGTCTTGACAGAAGTTGTGGTTCATTTTAAAGTAGATTCTGCTTTACATATGCATAGCATTCAGAGAATAAAAGCCATAAACCAGACAATCTAGTTTATGAATATCAAAAATAAATTATCTTTGCATCAGTGTTTTGTCTTCGCTGTAGGGAATTAAAGAGCTAATTTATAAATCAGTGTAGTCATTGTATTAAAATATCCATGGAGACAATTCATTTTTATCCCAGAATGGGTTCCTCCCAACCAGTACACCTAGCCAAACTCCAGTGGCAGTTCACTATTTCCATGTAAAAATATATGTTCCCTCCTCCCCTAGTTAAGAGGCTCTAAGATCAGAAGGAAGATATGCAGGAAGGTCAGCAGAGCTCAGGTTTTGAGAGGGACAGATTACTCATTATTGAATTCAGTATACTTACCACCATGAAAAGATTAAAATTTAGTGATTGTATCTAAGTATGAATGTTTTCCTTGTCAAGTGTCATTCCCTTCAGAATTTGGCAACCAAAACTTTATATAATCTTCTTCGTGTGAAATTCAGCTGGGCTACGACTGTGTATAATCTTTTTCTCATGATGGTAGTGCAATTTGACATATCAACTGTATATTTATAATGGAAATAAACTTCATTATGACTCCCCGAAGGGATCTGATCTAAATCTCATTGAAAGAAAAATGGAAAGACTCCCATTGACTCCTCTGATCCTTGGTCAAACTATTGCAGCCTGAGAATTCTTTCTCTTTCCCCCTTCATACTTTGAATCTGGAAACCACACATTTTATGTTCATGTATTTGAGCCATCTCTTGTTTTGTTCCCATTATCTCACAAAATGTTAGAGGTGCACTGACAGCACAAAACCAAGCAATTATCATGTTGTGGAAGCGTTATTAGCTTGGCAACGGAGTGCACAAGCATGACAGTGCTAAAATCTCAAGTTTATATTAGCTCGCGTGGACCGAATATAGCAGACAAGTATCTCTGCTGACTTCTGTAGCAATGCAGTCAGTCACTGCGCTCCAGAATTTGACCCCATTTCTGCAAAATTACTGTGGCTTTTTTAGCAGTCTGCTCATGTCATAATTCACTTCAATGCTCGTGTATACCAGCCCAAGGGCTTATATAATTATTAATCTTGTCTCATCATGAAAGGGAAAAAAAAAAGAATCACACCTGAATACAGGAGTAGGAACGTGTTGTTTTGTTTAGATTTTAAACATTTTAAAATCATTATTAAATGAGCTAATTACCTATGCCCTGGAGTACATAATACAAATCAAAGCTAATCTGGATAATTCTTGGTACTACTGTGAATTTAGAAGAGTGCAATCTCAGAATGGTGATTAACAGGATTATGATGAGCTTATTCAAATGTAACACATGGAGCAGAATCAAAAAAGAAAATAGATATAAACAACATTCTGGGTGAATTTAAAAGAAAATAGATACAAATTACAGTCTGGTTGGATTTGAGAATATTTCAGAGATAGATTGATACTTTACCCAAACCCATGAGATACCATATTCATGAGGGACTCATTTATGCAGACATCTGCTAGGAATGTATTTGCAGAAAGGTTTCTGAATAACCCAGAAGATCATTTCTAGTTAAGACCAAGACCCAGAAAGACTGTGACAGCAGCGATTTCAACATTAGCTGGACGCGGAACACAAAAGAAAGCAATGGAGAAAAAAATAAGTATTTTGTGAAAGAAACATCAGGGAAATAAAGATGTCTAGGGCTGATTTAAATGACAATGAAGTCATAAGAAAGATCTTTGACTTGCAGTCTTAGACTGGCGTCCTCTAAGGTATGAAAACGGACACGTCAAAATACTGTGATGTGGAAGAACAATGAAGATTTGAGTCATATTATGATATAATACAAACTTCTTGTTAAAGCAGCACGTCATGCTGCTGGACAAGCACTCTAAAGCACCGAACAAGCTGTTTCCAATCACTCCACAGTTAGACTAAATTGCACAGTTCCCTCCCTACATCAATTACAGATACATCAGAACTTTGCTGTTAGCTGGTACATGTTTAACTTCTTGATTAGTTCTCATTCACTGGATTTTTTAACACTTGCACAGATTACTTTTATAAACACTACGAGTAAAAGCTTTTGAGGGTGCTGTACAGAGTAGAACAGGGCTATAGGATGCAGGTTCTTTCTTTTCCTTAAGTCTTATGTTAATGGTGTTGATATTCTTTCTTCTATAACCAAAATAAGCAGTGTTTTTATTAAGATAGGTACTAAATGGCTGCATTATTCACCCAATTTCACCTTTTGGGTCATTGTTATAGTCAGCTAAATATAGCTTTATCTCCTGTGAGGAAGAAAGCAAAATGCAAGTTTAATGTTAACATCTTGCTGTCTCTGTTTCAGCTGTTCATGCAGCCTTCTCCAGCTACCATTCACTTCCTTTCAGATAATATTAAGATTTGCAAATTTCATTCTTTGTGAGGGTATGTGCCATGTGCAGAAGATTTTGTGCATTGTGAGTATTGTAGAAACCCAAAGCTGGAAGAGATTGGAAGTGATAACAAGTCAACAAGTCACCCATTTTATGTGCAAACACCAATTTTTTTTCTCTTCAGAAAAGCTAAACCTAGATCAATAACATGAGTCTAGGATATATTTTCATCACAGCTTAAAAGGAAATCTTGGGTACGGATATGATTTGCCCTTAGGAGAACTCTTGGAGCTGCATGAGCTTGCTGTACTTCAGCCAGTGTGCAAGGGAGCACAGATGCAGGTCAAAATGGCACCTGCTGTACAAATTTACCTGATAAATAAGAGTTTATAGCAGCAATTCCCTACAAAAAGGGCCCTAAATGACAGTTGCCTTTCACTTTTTATGAATGTCGCTTCCTCATATCCTGATGAGGATGAAACAAATCTCATCTCCTTAACCATCATCTTGCACCATTATGCTATGTGGTGGTCACCTGCCAGAGCTGCCTGGCCTTAACCCTTGTCAGAAGTTTGTTCTTTTGTGGTGAAATCTCTAGGTATTTCATATGAAAGAAGTCCAAACCATTAGGATTCACTGGAAACCAAAGAGATGTTTCAGACTGAAAGCAATATATGAACCTAAACCTGTGAGGATGGCAGTGAATACATGCAGGGATTTGTTTCTACCAAGTTTGCAAAATAGTCATTGGCAACTGGAGAACGCAAGTACCAAAGTGAAGCAGGGGTTAAAGGAAGAAGTCTGGTAAAAGAATGTGTCCTTTGTGCAGGGAGGTTATGCATTTAACAGATCTCTACTGAGTTACTTAATAACATACCAGATGCTGGTGACTTTACTGAAAAAATGGAATTACTTAGAGTTTCAACCTTAAAATGCTAGCAGGCGTTCCTCCTGACTCTAAACATACATCACTATTGCATGAGACATTAGTTCTTCTGCAATGGCTGAAGTTTTGTGTTCCGTCTTTTCTATGTTTTCATTATGGACCTTTGTAATTATTTTGGCTCTGATTATCATACAAAAATGGACATTCACGGTCCATGAAATCATAAGCTGAGGAAAGAGCCCTACCATTTCATCACAGCTATAAATAGGGAAGCTTTTAGTGAACCCACCCTTTTTGACCCATTGAGTCTTGCACTGAGTCTCTCTGGAGCTCTGAGCAAACTTGAGGAGAATGAAGTTTCCCCAGCACTAGCAGAATTAGCAATTTCAAGCCCAGACACCAGCAAAGTGATGAATAAGAGATAAAGCACCTTGACAGATCTTAAAGTTTGCTGGAATTTTCCTTGCCTTCACAATGGAGTCAAAGCACCAACAGAAGTGCCTTCAGTAACAGACCTTCAAAAAGATTCCTCCTTCGGATATATCAGAGTGAAGACTTCAAGGAAAACTGGTGTACTACGGTTTTATGGGGTACTGGTCAGAATTTTAGCTTTAGATTTTATCATTAATACTATAACACCCGAGCGGCTAATCTTGTTGTGCCAGCTCATTCCAAAGCCCTTCTTCACAGCAGGGCTGGAGTCACCTGCTTCATCTCCTGGGGTCCTTCTTTTAAAAGACCATGTGTCAAAACAGTTCATGAAGCAGCTGTCCAAAGCCATCCAAAAAGCTCTTAGCCAAAGTATTTGTTCAATTTTCTCCATCTTTAGGAACCCTACCTGGACTTAATGCTGGACTAAACACCTACAGTAACCTCAGGGAAGGTTGAGATTTGCTTTCAGTCTTTAAAAGGCTTTTATAAAACTTCATTAATGAACCACAGAAATTTGACTGCAACTGAACTTTAGCTAATTATGTATTTTCTCCTTGAGCTTGTGTGTCACACAGATATGGTCAGGGAAATGAAGCAAGCAGAGATTTTGATCTTCTAAAGACCATTTTGATGTTTAATTGGCTTTTTTCAGCAAGGCAAGGTTGATTCTCCGGCATCGATATGAAACAATTTCACCAGTCCTCTTATTTCTTGGTAATATTTTGCAACCTGATAAGCATCCCACTTATATAGTGACTTCTGGCCTAGCTGAGAGAAGAGGGTGCCTTCATTGTTAACGTCAGTGGATAAGGACCAAGAAGTTAAAAATCCACAGGGATTTCATGAATGAACTGCTAGAAACCTGCCCTTAATCCCTCTTCACCTCAGGCTACAGCTACCTGAAACCTGGAGCAAACATTAAAAGTGTTCTTTGACCAGACTAACTGCTTCCCATCAAAGCCTCCACAAGACCAAGTCCGGCCCAGGGACATTTTTATGAATCAGAAACATAAATCCAGACTCATCACCACTCACCTCCCAAGCCCCAGCCCTTCCTGCCGTGAGGCTGCAATTTATCCAGCTGAGCTGACCTCAGATTCACCAGGAGCTCCACCAGCAACAATCCCTGTCCTCTGCTTTTGTACAGGGAGACATTAGTTATTCTCATTTAGACCCTTTCTCATGGCTTTGCTGAAATAAATTCCACCTGTTATTGTTTCAGCTGCACAGAACTGCTTTTGTATTGAGTTTGCAATGTATAGAGCACTGTGATCTTCCAATTTAAAGAGTGATCTGCATGTAAGGCCATTCTTACTCTCACATACTTACTCTTACTCTCACATACTTTTGCCACACTGTTATAGAAGCTACTAATAGAACACTAATAGAAATAGCATTAAACAAGAGATGAAGACTCATCAAATTCCACATTAGCACAAACTTCTAAAGATGGCCTAAGATAAAATTCTTTATATGGAATAGATTATACATTTAAATATACATACACAAAATATGCAAATGCACTTCAGAACAACTGACCTTTGAACACCACAGCCAGTGGTCACCTACATGAATGCACAGAAAGATATATTATCTTAACTAACTCGGTAGAGACGTTAATAGGTACCTGACAAAATAACTGGTATGTTTTTGCTGGTACTCCACAGTATTCAGCTCTGGATGCTGTTCATCGAAGAGAGGTCTGTGCAAGCAAAAACATCCCCGGAGTTTTCCAAGTGCATTCATGTTTTCTTTAGCTTTCTGGAGTCCTTTGCTGAAAAGACTTCAGAAAGAACAAATTAAAATAATAATTTTTTGCAGATGAGAAGGAATAGAAGCTATGCAGATCCCATGCACCCTACATGCTTTAACTGTTTTCTTACCAGGTCAAGTAACAATTCTGTAGTAATACAATCCCTTGTTCCTCTTGTATTTGTAGTGTAGATGAGTCCTGATTGCAAGGAAGAGCATGACTTACATGAGTCATCAGCTTAAGGACCTTAATGATTTAATACTTCCAAGGTGCTCTGGACCAAAGCTGTGAGGATCTAATTAGGTCTTAAATTTCAGTGACCTGAATCTACTAGCTAGAAGAGCCCTCCACCTGCTGCCTCCCAAGCAATCAAAAGAAGAGGAACAATAGGAATGGTCATTAGCTCTCCCCTAGGAACAGGGCAAGGATATTATCTACCTAATGGGATTACTATGAAGCATACCTTTCTCCTGGAAAGCTAAATAGGATGATGCTGATGCTGATACTATGAAAGGAAAAACTTGAATGTTCAAAAGATGTGATTGGAGTAGGATATCTAATCCTGTGTAAAAGTACTATTCTTTATCAGCTTTCATATGAAATACAGTGTATTGTCCCTCTTCTCCAGCCCCTTGCCACATCTGACATGACAGGCACTAGCTGCCCTCTCTGGAGGAAAAACAAACAGTTCTGGAGTCCTAGTGCCACAACAGCAAGTTTCGCTGATGCTGTGAAGCCCTGGACTGGAAGAAATGGATTGATTTGCAGTGTGAAGAATCTCACAGGGAGCCACTTAGATCAATCTGTTGTAGATTTAATTCTATTCAAAATAACTTTCTTGTTCTCCCAAGCATGAATCAATGAATCAGTACCATACTGAGTCAGTCATACGCTAAATCTTTCAACAGAAGGGGAGAGGTGAGAAAGAAGTACGCTTTGAATGAGCATTAAGTTGTTATCCTCCTTATTTGGTACAATAATCATAACAACTAGGACAACTTTTAATTATTTTCATCTAGATTACCTCAAAAAAAAACAGTTATTAACAAGAAAGCTAATGGTTTTCATACGATGTAGTAGATTTTAACAACAGGCATTTAATAACAGTCCTACTAGGACTTGCACCCCACAAGTTTTTCAGATAAGTGAAGCACTGTGTGTTGCACCCACTGCATGGGCAGAAATGTCACTATTGTCCACGTTGTTTTTATTCCTTCTCATTCTCCACAATAGCCTATCTCACTGCACACTTGCCTTCTTTGTCCAGCTTGACATTTGGTCCCACACGACCAAGTACTGTCTGGTCTGAGGTAGCCAAGTAGGAGTTGGTTGTATTTTCTTTTTTTTTCTTTTTCTTTTTTTTCCCTCTGCTTTTCCTACACAACCTCACTTGATAACCGAGCAGCAGGACATTTCTGAATGCCGCTGTGCAACAGAAGCCCCTACCTACACTTTTATGGTCTATCCACTATAAAAAGGTGCCTTTACAAGATGCCCTTCTTCATACTATAAACATGAAACCTGCAATTAAATAGGAAAAAACAAAGTTACCAAGCACATACTTCAATAGCGTTCTGTTTCTACCAGCTCGGATTAGCCTGAAAAGATAGAAGTGGTGTGAAAAGCAGGTCACAGCTATTCCTAGAAATCGTGGAAGTGACTCGAGCCCCTTGACGCCAGGAACTGGAATTTCCAGACACTATAGTAGCACTAAAGCAGAATATATCTAGGGCCAAGCCGTTCACAATTATCGTTCATTTAACCACAAAATTCAGGTTGCATTTCAGGTAGTATTAAAAGGCTGGCTTAAGCCAACCATAGTAAGGAAATTCAGTTAAGGATGAAAATCCAGACTGCGGAGCCAAACTCTGGTCATCAGAATGGCTGGTGGAAAAGAGGCACAATGACATAAACAGAAATTGAAATGATTTAGCTCTAGAAGGACTTTTTCCTCTGTATTAACAAAAGACATGTAAAAATGTAAAGGTTCTTGTGCTTAAGCTGGTTCAGGTTTTTAACTACTTTTACAATCTTCCTTACAAAGAAGCATGAGATAGAACGGTAACTATTACTTACATATAACAGACATTTTATAGTCTTCCTAATTACATACATTTCACCAATAGCTATTATGTACAGTCAATTAAATGTGCAGTTAAAACACCTTAAATTGCATACTGTGGACCACACTAAGTAAATAAATAATTAGGGAGTTATTAAAATGCAAATTCCTAACATAAAGGAACAATTACGGAGGAAGAAAGTATTTTAGTTTATGACTTATTGACCATATCAGCTCTTCTGGCAGCTCCTTCTGCATTAACACGAATGTTGCTGACACAATAGACACAGCAGCAAAATGACTTGTTTTGGGCAATGCCTAATTACTTACAGCTTTTCCATCGGACGTCTTGACTTAATGGACTGTAATGACTCAGGAGGAGGAGCTCTCTCTATGCCCCAAAACTTTGTAATACTATGGACAAGTTTTATCTAGCTTTATGTTTATCTAGCTTTATCTTTTCTTACCATTCAAAATTGATCGAGGCTTTTCCCTTTTTCAAATTTAGGGAATTAAAAAGGGAATTAATTTGTTTGTCAGTGAAGTTATCACAAAGTGGCCTAGATCGTTTCAGGGATCCCTTCAGGGCTGTGATCTCTCCAGGCCCCGCGTAGGGCATGGGCTGCTGCTTTGGCTCCATGGAGCTACCGATCACCTCCAGCTTCAGACCTACCTCCAGCTTCAGACCCCCCTCCTTGCCTATATTGGCATTATTTTGCAATTTGACCACCCTGCTCAAAAGCCCATCCAAAACAATACTAGGATTCAGCTCTTGAGGACACACACATTTTCGTCTCTTCAGACATAAGTCATCGGATATTCACAGCTAGAGGTGTCCTGAAAACGTGGTCTGGGGACCTCTTTGGGGTATTTTGCTTCAGAGCCACTTGTATTCTGCTTCAATCACAAGGAGACAAATTACTGCTCAGGAGATTGTGTTTCACTTTTGTCCTCGAGCTTGGATTGGTGAAAAATATAGTATTTATGTAGTTTTACTGTAGTTTTACTCATAATCAAACAGAAACAAGTGCCTCATGCCACCACAGTGGGGGCTGCAGCCAGGTGCTGTCTCACCGAGTGGTGGCACAAATCCAATGTCCCCCTTGCTACCTGCAGTTAGTGGTGTCTTTCCTGCCGTAGTCTTTGGGACCTACATTACGGCTGAAACACAGTACGTTTTATTTGTTTTCTTGTCTCTACAGAAACCAGCCCAATGAACTTGCTGCATAAATCAGAGGAATTGTTGCCCTTTTGAGTATGTACAGTGGAGCTGTGTGTGCGCATTACTACAATATATATGCTTTGCCATCAATTTCTTTTGTCTCCTTCCAAGTGAAAACTAACATGTAATGTATTAAGGATCATTTTCCTCTACAGAAAGGCATGCTGTGTATGCTGAATGAATTTTATTCATATAAGGAACTGACTCAGATTTCTTAAACTGGTGTTATTTTCATATTACCCTGGAAGTCCTCTATAAAAATGTTTAAAATTAATTCTAAATCCTCCAGTTTCTTACAAATACATCTTTCCCAAGATTTAGAAGGCAATTCCTAAGCATTTCCACTCCTACCAAATGATATTGGCATTATTTTATTGACATGGAGAGGAGCTTTGTTGCAATAACTTTCTTCTGATGCTGCGTTCTTTGCTGTGATTTGGCTAGACTTGCTTAGAAAATCAAAATCAGAGGAAAAGTTACAGTTCAGAAAATGTTCTTTGCTGAGCTAATTACATATTAAAGTAATTTTTACAAAACACATGCTGCAAGATTCCTCCAGGAAAAAAAGTACATACATCCTGATTGTAATATAACAGTGGTTACCTTTCCTAGCATATACATATCCATATCCTCACCTAGAGAAAACTAGTAAAACTCTCTGGCTTCCAGAATCCACTGCTTTAAGCAGAAATTAATAAATCATTGGTTGTGCTATTGTATGTGCAAGGCAAGTAGAATTAGGCATATTTTTTTTGAAGACCATTGTTTAGTGAGAGGAAAAAAGATACAAAATACTGGCTGACAAGATTCCCATTTAGGGAAGTGATTCACATCTCAGCACGTCCGTTCAGCATGGTGCTCGTCTGCTGGCTGGGTTAGAAATTCTGGGATATGGGGTGGAAACCATGCAAGGAACAGAAGGTGACTGCACTTCTTTGGGCTGCAGAGTCTTCGCCTTACTGAGGAACGTCACCGCAGTTTGCGGATTCATTTTCTCCTCTATTTGATCACGACTATAGACAGTCCGAAATTTAAAGTCAATGGAGCTTCCTCTAAGGAAACTGCTCCATCATGTCCATTGCAAGGCTGGAGTGAGGGGCTTGCAGGAAAGCAGGACAAAGAAGAGATTTTTGGGACACATATATAACAGGTTTGTGCACAAAGAGCTATTTCTCTGATAACGTCAAGTTTCAAGGGAAAAATCATCAATCTATTCTAAATATCTTGCTATTTGAAAAAAAGTAATACTTCCTCACAAAGTCATGAGAATTAATTTGCTTGCAATGTAAACAGTTTCAGTAAATTCATGGTGATGGAAAATCACATATGAGATTGTATTGTGAAAAGACAAATCCATATTCACCATCCCATTTTTCCTCAGATTTCTATTCTTATCTCTACATCTGAAAAATCAAGCAGGTCATATCTGATAAAGAGGGAACTCCTCAAAGAAACCATCTTTGCCTTCATTTATTTTAGATACCAGCAGCAGTAACTCTTACGAGATCAGTCCTTCCAGAAATACAACAGACATAACATATTCTGGAGGACACACAGAGCCGAGACTTTGGGAACTTGAATCCAGCTTTATTCTGCATAATTCTTCTCTAAGCTGCTTGGGTTTTCCCCTTATATAAAATAACTTCCCTGTCTCATAATATTATTTGCTGGATTAAATCTGCTAATGAATGTAAGGTACTTAGATTCTTATGTGGATGGAGGAGAGAAAGGCAGACTCAAATTAATTATTTCACTGATGTCCCAGGTTTTAGCCATCACTGTATGCTAAAAAAAGTTAGAAATGCATACTGTACCCACACCATGTTATCTTGCAAGCAAATGTTAAAAGAGCCACAGTAACCGATATAAAATATGTGTGAATACATACAGTATATTTACCTTGGTAAACCCAGTTTGTTTGTACTAGGAAATATTTTTAGCAAATAATTTTATTTATAACTTCTGTGCAAGCATTCCAAACATAGGTGGTCTGTAAATTCCAACAGACACTACTCAAAATGAAATTCTTTAAGCAAAAAAAGAAAAAATAAAATAATAATAAGCCCCTCCTGAGGTGATACTGCACCAGCTGGTACCAAGTGTTAATCTTGGGAGAAGTGAACTCATTTTGTTTTGACACAAAGATACTGTGCTATGATTTCACGGTGAAAACATTATCTATCCCTGCTCTTTCTACCTCCAATAAAGTTTTACAAGCAATAAAACGGCCTGCAGATCAGTTATCTTCCTGTTGGTGCCTTTGAATGTTTCCTTTTGATGCCTACCGCCCCGAAACCTCCCCGGTGAATTATTGTACGGAACGCTTTAATACACTGCGCTGTGCGGGAGTGTGACCTGAGCTGGGCTGGGAGACAGACGGGCACTGGGAATAGCACATGGTAGAAAGAACATTCCCAAGGAGGAGGAAATCAAGGCTAAATTTGGATGAAAAGTAACTTTTGCTTTCCAAATTCCAGATATTGTTTCCTCGGCATCTCCTGACTTGTTGCCGTCAGAGGCTGATCCCTCCCTCGCCCATCCTGGGGCAGCAGGGCAAGAGCTGAGCTTCACTCTTGCCTCTGATCAAATAACAACACCAGAGAAGGGGAAACTCCCGTTTCCTACCCAAAACAGCTCTCCTGGGGATAGCCCAGCTCCTTCTCAGCCAAGGCCTTCAAGCTGCCATCATTTCCTTACTCAAGTCACAATTAGGCGGGACAGTGCCTGTCAGCTAATTGCATTTCTCACGGCTGCCTCGGTACAGATTGCCTTATAAGTCATCAAGTCCTCTGCAAGTCCTTTACAAGTGACTTATCTCGGAAGTATTTTTTTATAAGCAATGCGTTCATTTTTTATTTTAATTCCAGGAAAGTTGTTGGCTTTCCTGTTCCCGCCTGAACACAACAATGCACCAGTGCAGACTACAGTAGCCCAGGAACACTTGACGGAGATTCTCAACATCCTCCAGTCAGGAAATCCCTGACACTACCCACCGCCTAACGCAGGAGAACGTACCCGGGGACACGACGTGTGTCCATGTGGCCCGCGCTAGCTGGAATTACCCCAAAATGGCAATTCTGAGCCCGTTTGCTCTTTCTTCTGGAGTCTGCCGGCCTTGTTAGTCACTTCCTCCCCTTCCTTCAGGAGCCAGGACAGGAAGAAAGGAACAATGCACCATTGTGCAATTAGGTGCTCCGCCGCTAGGCGATCCAGGCAAAAATAAAGCTGACCAGAAATAAAACTTTAAGTTGATATAGATTGGTCTAAGCTCTGTGCTTAATTAAGTCTAGTCCATGCCGCAATGGGATTTTCCTGTGCAGATTTATTGACTAGCAGGGCTTTTGCAATTCAGATCAATGGTCACTCATAAGATTTGCAATCACTGCAGAGCTTTCCTCAACCCCAGGGCAAGCTAAAATGAAATCCACGCTCAGGAGGGTGGTTGGTGTAATGGCTATTGTGCTTTCTAGCAAAAGATCTGCAGTGGAATTGGTGGTTGTCTTGAGATAGGGTGAGTGCAGCCCTAGTAACATCAGATTTAACCAAATCAGCTTTGAGAAGTAAGAAATTCAGCTTTGTGTTCTCCTGTGCAGTGAGATTGTAAGTGATGAGGCTGTTGGGTGGTTATTTGCTCTGTACAAAACAGGCTCAAGCCCGACACACACAGTGTGTGTAGAGTGACAGGGCTGCTGGAGAGAAGATGCAAAACTGGGCATTAGGGAAATTAAGCCTTGTTTTAGGTAGGTGATAGAGAATATCTACTCCATCCAGGCTGGTTCAGCTATGGCATCCAATGTAAAATAGAGGTCCTCCCATGACTTATTCATTCCTTCCTAGAATACATAGAAAAAATGTCTATTTTTAACCAGGAGAACGGGTCAAGAACTTTACAGGAATATTNCTGTACAAACCCGACACACACAGTGTGACAGGTAGAGTGACAGGGCTGCTGGAGAGAAGATGCAGAACTGGGCATTAGGGAAATTAAGCCTTGTTTCAGGTAGGTGATAGAGAATATCTACTCCATCCAGGCTGGTTCAGCTATGGCATCCAATGTAAAATAGAGATCCTCCCATGACTTATTCATTCCTTCCTAGAATACATAGAAAAAATGTCTATTTTTAACCAGGAGAACGGGTCAAGAACTTTACAGGAATATTCATGAAGCAAGAAATAAATGTAACTGAAGTGCCAGGTGTTGTTGCACTTTACCAACCATCAACACCTACCCTGGGGAAGTGAAGAGTTAAACTCCTTCTCTCCACCCCAGAATGAGCAACTGTTCATGGATATATTCTTTAAGTCATGAAGAATTCCAGTGTTTTCAAGAATTGTACTGCATAACCTCTTTTACCTCCCTGCGTTGTATCTTTTCAAATTGCATTTTAGTGGTAAAGATGTTTTTGTGCAAGTTAAGCTCTTGCCAATGTTCCAGTGCAATTGCTAAGTCCTGCATATGCTTAAACCGACAGGCTCGCTCTGTCTTTCATCTGAAGCCAAATGGGTTTTAATATAGTTATCCCTTTAAACAGCGTCCCCCTCCCGCTCTGCTGCTTCCCCAAAATGGAGCAGGAAAATCTTAGCCCGACTTCCATTCACGAGCTGTTCTGTAGTAGCAGTTTGGGGAAGGTCAGATCCAAAGCCCATTGAAACCAATAATAGAAACTCCCATCGGCTTAAACAGGTATTGGATCCGGCCCAAATATCTTTAGGGACCATTATCTAAGGCTTGGGCTTTTCCAAAATATTTATAAAGTGATGCCACTCCCCGGCTGTCTGAAATGTAACCTTTCACATTTATGGAGACTGTATTCCTTATGCAGCCGGATAAAACAAATCAAAGCCAATACTTCAGGTTTTCAAAGGAAGAACAAAGGATCTTAATTTCAGATCTGCTTTTTAGCAGATAGGGCTTTGGCAAGGGAAGAGGGACGCACATGCTCCAGCCTGGGCCGAGCAACACTTGCTATCCCTTCTTAACCACTCATTTGCCTCTTTTACTAACATTTTCTGTGAATCAAACTGATGCAAGAAGAGGAAGCAAGGGAAAAGCCTCCAAAGCCTTGGCTGCAAACCCTGCTCCGCTGCGCAGTTCTGCTCAGTTGCTTTCACTCTCCCATTGCCTCTTTGCAGCTGGGAACCTGCACCTTTCTCATCCAGATCCAGCCTCCAACCTGCAAAGCTGCAGCTTGCTGATTTGGAGCTCAGACAACAAATTGCATCTTTTTTTGTGGTGTATTATGAAATCACTCTGTGCCACTTTCACTGAGAGTTGGGCTATTTTGATCTCCTGCTCTTCAAGGAGGGAGCCATTTATACCAAAGACTTTGCAGCGCATATAGACATTTACTAGAGAGATTAATATTGAAATACTCAGCTATCCAATGAACTTATTAGGGTAATGTAATGACTTGAGTCTAGATGTTAGAGTTCACTTAAAGTTCACTGACTATTATGGGACTGATGGTATATAGAATAGCTTAATCTTACCGTGGGAAAACTAAAATCATGTAGGGGAAAATTAGGCAAGACATGGAGGATAAACTTCCATTCCTATGAGAGATACCACGGGACATGCCAAAAAAGGCAGAAAAGGGACCGTTTACTTCCAATACAGTGGGAAAGGCTAAGCTGTTACCATTGCATACAGTAGCCATTTGCAATGAAATTGTTTTATGGACATTTTGCAAGGGAGAGGAGGGGGAAAAGGGCTGCTTTATATTTCCTTTTTTCTTCTTCTTTTTTTTTTTCAGCACAATGCAGAGGGGAAACCAGAGATTCAAAAGGCAGCTCTGTTTTGCAGGCTAAAGATTCCTGCTTCGTTTACTGACAGGACCTTTCTGTGCATAAGAAGAGACCTCCCACACCTTAAATTGCTGCAGTGAATGGATTTACATTCTGCTTTATCCTCTGCATTCCAGCTGCTGCCCTTAGCCTTGTGATTACGGGCATGCGACTCGACTGTCCACACACCCTGAAACACTCGGTTCCTCCCCCACCAAGAAACCAGCAGCAAATCCACAGGAAGAAAATTATAAAAAGGACACAGATTTTGATTTTCTTTGCAAGCACTGCAGCTTCCCAGAGTGAAATTAGGTTTGCAGGGGAAAACATTTGAGAGAAAGTCGGAGCTAATGAAAGCTGCACGAGGTCCTGGGGCTTTGCTCGCCTGGAGAAGAAAAGTGTAGCTCTAGGCAAGCAGCAGCTTGTTGAGCTGTAAGAAATGTTACCTGCTTAAAAGCAGGTAAAATCTGGCATAAGCTGTTAATCCATCATTCAGGTTTTGACATGCCAAACTCCTGTAAATGTTTTTCTACCACATCCTGTCTCCTCCTTTCCCAGCTGAAAAATAATAATTTTGGAAGGGCATGAATTAGGCCTGTCATTTTTTTTCTCCTTATCCTTAAACTACATCATACAAACTCCTGTCTCTCAGAGGATTGGATCCTGCCCTCCTCCTATTCAGGGGGGCAAAACTGACCCCAGCTGCGATTTCCAAGCAAGGATCAAGGGGAGGCAAAGGTGTAACTGGGGCGAGTGGCTCCAGCGGCGCCGTGTCCCAGAGCTCCTGCAGGTTTGGGGTCTCCTGTCCCCTCATGGGGACCCTCAGTCCTCGGAGGGACACGCACCGGGGACGGTCGGCCCTTGCCGAGGCACCAGCTGCATTAGGATGCCCAACCCCGTCCTTTCCGGCATCGTGGACACCCTGGTTCGTGTCCCGCCGCGTCGCCAGATGCAGGGAATCGCCGGAGCACGTTAACACCTGGACTTTGTAACGCGATTACGCTGCGAGCCAGACACAGAAAGAAATATGCAGATCTAACAAAACATCCGCACTCCCCAGCGCACCTGCGAGCCCCGCGTCTCCTTATCGCTCCTCAGCATTCCTCGGGCAGAGTCCTCGAGACTGCTCGCGCTCTCTCCCTGCTCTCCAGGCTTTTCCCTCACCACAGAGCCCAGCGTCAGCTCCTTTCCCCTTGCTTTACTTGCTGCAAGACAGCCAGGAGGTTTATATCACCTTCTGCTCCCTCCAGCAGGCTGTATCCTTAGCAGCCACCATTCATTTTGCCTCATTTGCAGGGTTTTGCTCAGCAGGGAGTCCACATGCTCACGAGGTCACCCCAAGGCAAAGCCCACCGTCACTGCAAGGAGATAAAACAACCAAAGAGAAAGCAGAAGGCTCCAGCACTAAAAACACGATTTGCAATGTCACGTGCCACGCTGCAAAGCACACAACCTGTATGTTGATTCTAGCTGGTCAAACCCTGTTTATTTTCTTGGACTTTTTTTCCTCCAAGAATTGACAAAGTTATGTATAACACCTTTTAGACATTTGATGTTTACCGTATCTATGAAAATATGAGTTGCCTCCCTGATTTCCTGTTTGCAGTGTCACCTCGCTGTGGAATGTAGAATCTCGGAGAGGCAGGAGCCCCTCGTGGACTTTTTCTCTTTTAAGAGCTGTAAGGACAGAGGGGAGCATTCACACCTCCCGACTTTAGGTCTAAGCCAAGGCCAAGCTCCCTGTAGTGTCAATGCAGTCTCCAGAGAGCAATTCAAGATACCCAAGCTAAAAGTCCTAAATTAGGCCACGTGAATACTTCCCAAAGAGTCAAGAACTCCACACTTGGCATAGGGTGAGATCCCAATATGAATGAACCAAGAGCAGTCATTGACCTTAAAAAGACCAGGATTTCATTCAGGATTTTAATGACCTTTTGTTAAAGTGAATTCTGTTTTTTTAAGCCACTTAAGAACTTCCTTCAGAGCTTTATGAAGCTGCATGAAATAATTAAGCACACAAATCTAGTCCAATGCTAAGTTAATTACGTGCCTTGTGGTTTCATATATATTTTTCTCCCTTTCATAGTTACCTTTTAATATCTGCCCATATTTCTTTCTGACTGTTCTGTATTACTCTCTTTAGTCTTCAGGAAACCCATTATTACTCATGGGACCAAGTAATCAAATACGACTCACTGTGCGCAATTAATCTCTTCTCCTCGCACACTGGCTGTGAAATGGCTTTCACCTTTTTAATTTTTAGTTGCTAGGAACTGGCATGTCTTCCCTCTAAACTCCAGGTCCTCATGGACCCTATGATATCTAGGACCTCACTTCATTTCCCAGGGCTTCCAGACAACCATGAATTTGCACCTACCATGTGGAGAGAAGGAAGAGCTTATTTCAGTATTTTGACAATATCGGTAATGAGGCAAATGATTTATTTTCAATAAAGACAGATTAATGATATTTCTATAAGATGTGTGGATTTAAAATGTTAATACTGCAGCAGAATTATTGCTAAGTGTATTTTTATGCAACTTGGCAAAGACAACACCCTGGGGAACATTAAGGCTTTTGGTGTGAGCTCAGAAGACCAGTTCTGGAGCCAAAAATGATTGTGTCTTCTACAGAAATATTAGTAAAAAGAGATTTAAATCTTCCAGTACACCTTGACTTCAGTGAAATTTTTGATGAAGTCTCATGGCATGCTAATCAGCAAGCTTGAGAAATAGGCTATAAATTAACTTATATAAGATAGGAACAGAAATGGCTGAAAAAATGTTCTCACAAAGACATATCTATAGATTTCTCTCAGAGAAGTGTAATAGTTAGGATAGTCTAAAAGCCTGTTACTCATCTGATACTGCCTGCTACTTTAAATAATAGCTGTTGGAATACACACGGACTACAGAATACGTTTATTAATTTGGAGATGGCCTTAGGCTAAAAAGGCCTGAAAATTGTTGAAAATTCATAAATATGCTACAGGTTGGGGAACTTTATAGTGGATTGCAAGCTAACCATGGGTCAGGAGTGCCCAGGTTGTGACACCAGATGCAGTCGCGGCAGGTAACACCCAGGTGTCTTGTTCATTAGCGGGACAAAAACCCTCCTTCCACTCCGCACCGCACTGGGGAGGCCCCAGCGGGAAGGTTTTGTCCTGTTTTTAGCAATACTCTTCAAGGAAGATGTGAATGACTGGAGAGAGCCCAGCAAGGGCCCAGCAGGGATGACTCCAGTCATGAAAACCAGCATCAGTGACGCTCTTGGACTGCTCTGTCCAGGGAAGAGGGACATGAAGACTTCAAGTATTCGTCCTTTCCCGTCATGGAGGAGACAAGAAGAAATGTCCATGAACTGCAGCAAGGAACATCCTACCTAGACATCAGGAAAACTTCCCAGTGAGGAGAACAACTGACTGCGTGGTGAAGCCATGAGGCTCCCATTTACTGGAGGGTTTAAGGCTGTTGGCAGACAAGAGACGAGTAATCCTCCCCGGGGGCACAGGGATGAACCAGATGACCTCCGGAGCTCCCTTTGAGGCCCGTTTTCTGTGCATCTATGTAAGTAAGACAAGAACAAAACGAGCATGGGAAAATATCCTATAGCAAAATACTACAGAGCCAGTTCACATAGCTTTGAAGGGCAAATCAGAAATTAATTGGTCTTTAAGGAATTTTAAGCAGAAAGTTGTGCTCTTGCTTTCTTAAAGGTGTTAAGCAGATTTTCATAGCAATGTAGTACCAATAAATTATTCCACTATACTGCTGACACAAGTGGGAGGACAGTGGGAATATAGAGCTACACTGTTGTGTGGAAATAGCCTGATAATTTTAGCACAGAGGAAAGAATCAAATCGTTCTCTGTTTAATCACACAGAGCCAAGCTGGGACAGGCTTTTCCGCAGCGGACACCTGGGTACGAGGCACTTCCAGATTGCCCTGCAGAGCTCTCAGCACAGCAGATTTTGGCACAGGGGTGCAGGCATCTGCCAGGGCGGCTCCTATCCCTTTCCAAGGGAGAATGGTGGAATAACTGTTCCATGACACAGTACTGTGGCCAAGTCTGCTGGATAGGGAAGACTGCTGTCATGCTCCAGCTTTCAGCCTGGCCCAGCTTCAGAAAGTCTGGTCTACTACACAGAGAATGTCACAACTGTGCCCTTACTTGGAGGAACATCACCCTCAGCCTGCTGGTATCAATGCAGCCACCCCAGCTTCATCTGCCCCATACCTGGAAATTATTCAAAGAAGTTGATCTAGGAGACGTTATAGATAGAATTAGCACGTAAAGTGATCATAAAATCACTGAATTTAGAGGTTTTGTTAAAAGCTGCTATGCCTTGCCATAAGGATTTAAGATTCAATCTTTTTTTTTTCCCCTCATAAGCTATTGGGTTACATGAAAATTGAATAAAACATGAGTATTTTTGACTGCACAATCTGATGTTCATCTTGACCTATGGGAAGGATAGTCTTGCAACCCTTTCTGAGTGGTACTCAAGCTAATTAAAGTATTATGAAGGTGAATATTAAAATAGCATCTCAAAGGAAAGAGTTTAGCTAATCTGTTTATAGAAGGCAGCATCCTGACTGATTATTACATTAAACATTCCCAACATCCATATTGGACTAAATACCTCCAGAAAGCTGCTCTTCTTCTTGCAAACTCTGCAGTTCACAACGCTTTCTTGATTTGTCGAGACATACATTCATGGAGGAAGATCTAACATAAAATGGAAGGAAAAGGAATACAAGTTACAGGGATGTAAAAAGGTTTAGTTTTTGGGTTCAGTTCTCTTGATATGCACCAGGCATTGCCAGAAAATGAGAAAAATGAGAGAAAGGAAACTGGTGAGCTGTAGGAGAGCAGATCTCTGAAATTTGAATTTGACCTCTTTTTTTTTTTTCACATGCATGATGAGTGCCTGCCGCTACACACTGTTTTTTACATCTTCTAGAAATCCAACCTCCGGAGAGCATTCAGGAGCTCCATATTATTCAGTGCTTTTGCTGGGATAGAGCTACGAGGCTGCCCAAGGTCATAGGCAAAGCCAGAAACACAAAACAGGTGTCTTGGCTCCCGGCTCCTGCCTATTTCCCCCCTCGATAGCTGCCCCATAGAAAGCTCTGCTCTGATAACACAAAGGCTTCCTGGAGCGCAGGGACTCTCCTACACCCCTGCAGGACTTAGCTGTGCTAACCCCAGCTTTCTGCAATCCACTTACATCGCTGGGTCCAGCCAAGTGCCCGTTCTAAGGACATGCAAGTGGTTGTGACAGGTCACGTAGTTCACTTTAGTTTCAGGTACTGCAAAAACCTCCAGTCAAAGAGCATCGAGCTACTATTATCATAGGAAGGTGGTTCTGTTTTGGAAATATGGTAAAACATTTGCAGTATTTTAAAGAGGGTTCATTCCTCTGAGTTTAGCACATATAACTGGATAAATAATTTAAACAAACATTTTGAACAGTTTTGCAAAATGCACTCAATGAATTATTCAAGCTCTATTTGATCATCTTCAGATACAATACTGCTGTCAACAGCAATGCAGAAATTTCTGAGTAGGTCTTAAATATTCATTTTTCCCCATTTGAGAAATAATGTCTACCGTGTCCTATCACCCGTGTTAGCATGTCTTAGAGAGAAATAGTTTCACAAGTTGTCATCCATCCCTGTATTTGTGTTAAACTTTAAATTTAAGATTAGATTATCTCTAACATATATTTCTTTAAAGATAAGCATAGCAGAATGTTTGCTGTGCCAGTTAAAACCATGTCTACAATGTAAAAGTGAGTGCATCTCTGGATTGGAATAGTTACATAAAAACACAAGAGAAACAATGGAGCAAGGAATGGCATTCTTGGAATGCCGTCCAGATGTATATGGGCTGGGTAAGGATAGATAAAGTTTTAGAATAAACTCTGCAGCAATAATCACTTAAAACAAAAGGTCTCTAAAGCTCTAATTGCTGATGTAATCCTTAGGTCTTAAGGCGAGACGTCTGAAATTTAGATCAGAAGTGAGTGCTATGTGATTTTGCTGACAGATAGTGCAAAAAATTGTGGTTTTGAAAAGGGAGGCATGAAAATGAATATTCTCCAAATTTCATATTAGGGGTGAGAAGCTGCTGGAAAGAAAGCTAAAAGTTCCCACTAGGCTCCTCTGGGACCAGAATTGCTCCAGATTTACGCTAATATCTATCTGATGTAGACAGTTTGATGCAGGGTTCAGCAGCGAGAAGAGAAATGAGTGAAGGCACAAAGTGGAGCAAACTCATGGCACTAGACTTTATGATTCATTACCATGCCTGTTTTATAACTACACGAGAAAGCCTGCAATAATACTACTCTGCAAAACTGTAATTTCAGGTAATAGCACCTGCCCATCTCCAGCCTCCCAATGCCTCTAGGAACAGCTGTTTATTCATTTAACATCATACCACTGGCCCTGACTATATCCCTTTTTCAACACTTCCTCCCCCCCATCACATCCCAGCTGAGTATCAGATGGAGAGATCTGCTGGGTATTTGGCTCCTTTCTGCTGCTGGAAAGCCAGAAAGGAACTAGAGCAGGCACCAGAAATCTGATGCAGAGCTTTGTAAGAGAACACTGGCTGCCCTTAATTACAGGAACATTAGCGTTCACTATAGCCATGGGAAGATATTACAATAATCAAGTGTCTTTGGAGGAAAGAAAGTGTATTATGCGTATTTATATACAAAAGTGAATTTATATACTAAACAATGGTGGAGTCAGATATCACATGAAGGACAAGGTCTCACTCATCAGATGTATTATCCAGGAAAACAAAGGCTATATGCACTCCTCATCTTGCATTATTCTAGCTTTAACTTGCTGAATCCTACTGTTTTTTCCCCCTAAAAAAAATCGGTTTAGAAGAACAGGTACAATTTAAGGAAAAGGAAAAAGAAAAGAACTGCAGTTCTACCAAAAGGACCGAACTCCATGATTTTCTTTTCTTTAAAATCAGGTTAAACTTTAAAACTTAAGAAAGGAGATTGATCATTCATAGAAACCTATGTTCACAAGTTAATATACCAGTAATATTTGCATTGCAAGAACAGCAGAGCTCCTGCAGTCTCATGACTTAGAAAAGATCACAACAGAGCGTTGGAGAACAGAGGCTGTCCGGCATCCTCAAGTCATCCAAGATTGTTTTGGAGCCAGGGGAGAGCCCTGGACACCCTGGTCTCAGCTGCAGGATGTACCCGTACCTGGCGATCAGCACTCGCTGCACCTAGCTCAGCAGGCAGAGACTGAACATTTTTCCCTTTGCAACACTTTTGGTTTTTTTCCTAGCTGTCAGCACTGCTGCTCATTTTTTATTCTTGGGTCTTACCAGAATTTGGATTAATAGCATCCAGGCTGTGCAGAGACCATCAGCTGCACAGATTCTTTTTTTTATTTTTTTTTCCAAATTGGCATTTCCCAGCAGCAAGTGGAAGAGTCCCGGTGCTCTCATCCCATACAGGCTAAATCAGACTTGAATCTACCTGCCTAGGAGAGCTGTTCCAGAGCTCCCCACCAGCCCCACTTTAACAACCTCACTATAAAATGCATAAGGGCAATCATTTATTCATTCTGAGCCCAACCTTTTAGCAACCGAACGCAAAATTAGCTAGTGCAGACATAGCACTGATTTGTTAGTGCTTCAGCAGTCTGATAGCTAATCTAGAGAGGCTTTCTTTTTCCCTACAAGCAATGACCTTTCTTGCAACTTTTACACATGTTTCTCCTCACTGTACATGGTTCCTGATTCCTCCTCCCTACAGAAACATGTCAGACAAGCCCTTGCTGTTGGGAGACATCAGCTACGTCGCAGAGGCATCGTGCTAATTGAGTTTCTGTGCATGAATGAACATATGTAGGAGCTACACGTTACACTAAGTGCCCCCTTAATATTTTCACTGGAATGTTCAACAAGGGCTCGTTACCCTCGTTCAAAGACAAAATGTGTAACTCAACAATTTGCTCTCAACAAGCATGCTTGACATCCCCCTCCACTTAACCCCAAATCGCAGGAACCACAGTCGAAGGTAAGAGGGCAATTCAGTCCCGCTCCTCCACCAGCCTTAATAGCTCCCTGTTTGCAGCAGGCGCTGCCAAATGTGGTTGCTCACATACCTGTGCGGCCGTTTAGAAGTGCAATTGGCTGCCGGCGAAACACGGAGCTGGGCTCACTGAGCTTCCCTAATTTTTCACATGCTGCAGAAGGGCCTTCAGTCTGGCACTTCAGGAAAAGAGGAAGGGGACGAAAGCTAAATGGCTTGTGGATAATATCCTGGGACCATCCCGGAGACTCCTACGGAGCTGGCTCCGCACTGAGATGGTGACACTGACACGGTCAGGTACCTCGATTGAGGAAGGACCCTGAGATTTGACCCTGTTAGACTGCATTCCCAGGAGAGATTTTAGAGCAAACATTAAACTAGAAATGTCAGGAAATGTAGCATCTGGGACAGCACTACAGAGTATTTTAAAGAGATGGAATGTCAAAATAAATGTCTGTGTGTCTCTTTCAGCATGAACTACTGAAAAAATCTCTTTCCTCCTAGCTCACACAGCACAAGTTTCAGCTTAGTAAATTCATAAGCCTGTTCCTTTTGCTTTCTTTCTACGCTATCAGTCCAGCTCCAGCTGATTCTGGGCTGAGATTAGATACAGCTCTGCTTTCCATCTGCGGAGATAAAAATGAGAAAAAATGAAATCATTTCTGCAAGCTTGTAAATCCATTTCGCTTGCTGTTTATCAAGAGCTGGAGAGGGCAATGACAGAGGCAAAATCCCCAAGGTCACTCCAGCACACACTGCTCTTGAAGGACTTCTCTGGCTCTCCTGAATTAGCTCATGTGGAAAAGAAAAGACCAAAAAAAAAAGGCAAAAAAAAAGACTATACAGAGAGCCAATGTTCCAAAAGAAAAAAAACAAGACTATGTCAAATTGCTTTCTGTTCCCTTCTGAAAAAACATGCATGTTCAAACAGGCTCTGCAAAAGTATTTGCTTCACTTATTTGGAACAATGGGGAAGAAGCTCCTGGGTGCAAGGGCGAGCGCTGAGGTTTGGGCTGAAGGCTTCTCTCTCAATCAGCACCAATCTGGGGGATTTGGACCTGCAAGATTTTGTAGGGGATCATACCTAATGCTTACAATCTCCTAATGATCAGTGCTGTGTGAGACCCGGATCCTCAAGAATATACATCCAGTTACTGTAACATTTTCTCAAAGCAGACTGTCCTCTGGGTATCCCATCCTCCAGCGAAATTGGATAGTGCTGGGTATTCTGTGGGCTTCAGCCACTGATACACACTCCCATCTATTTAAAGGTCTATTTAATATTCCATGAGGTTTGTTTTCTGTTCCTGGTGGCAGCAAACTTTGTTATGAAGTCTTTAAGAGTCAAGTTTTCACTCTGTTTTTAGGAACAGAATTTGCCTGGGAATGTTGTTCTGAATGTGAGCTCGACTAACGAATTCAGGGGGACAAATCCAGATTTGGAGCTGTGCAGCATCTGAAGCCTCTTTGTAGAAGGGATCCCCATTTACCCATTCACATCTCCCGTGCTTAAGAGAAATGGAGGTACCGCAGTCCTCAGCTTTGAAAACCAACCATACAGCATGATGGACTTCGACTGCTTCAGGAATATAGTCAATAAACAGACCCAAAATGAACTTTCACTGTAACTGCAGGTTGTGCTGGCCCTTTGGCACTCATGCTGAACGAGCAAAACGTTGCAGACAACATATTCTGCTGTCTCAACAACCAGAGCGGTGGTGGCAGCAGCTTTCCCCGGCTGTCAGAGCCCTGCGGTGTTTGCAGACGCCGAAGGGCAGCTCTGCCGCCCGAGTGGAAGCGCACGCGTTTCCCAACGCAGCCCGGAGCAAACTCATACCTGTGGCTTGGCCAGGACGCAGGGCTCAGCCAGAAACAGCCAGTGGAAGCTGGAGGATCCACAGAAATAATCTCTGCTTTATGTTCCCTGTGTTGCGTGCTTAATAGTATATAATGGGATAAGGACAATAATAAGGATAATAGGACGGCTCCCTCTATATGTGGTCACAGCCTGTCCCAGAGAAATGCTAAGGAATCCACGTGCAGGCAGATAGATAGCAGCTGCAAACGCTGCCGACACTGTGGCAGATGGAAGAGACAACCTATGGGTGCCTCTCTCGGTTCTGCAAGAGGAAAAAAAAGTGCAAATTAGAGGAATCACAGTGAAAAGGGGAAAAATAAACACCAAGGATGAAAGGATAATTATAAAAGTGTATTGCACACACATTCGCAGCAGTGAAACTTTCTCATCTGTTATTAACGCAAAGTAAATGTTCACTTAGAAAACCACATGGGAAATACCAACAAAGACTGGTATAACATTGTGTCCTTCCTTTATTTGTAGTACCATAAAGACCTTTTTATCAGACATTCTAATCTCGCTTAGCATTTAATAGGACAGTGTGCTGGGATATCCACTCTCCTATTTACTGTTTAATTAATTTGACAGGAGTCCAAAAATACTGAAGGCAAAAACAGTGTATCAATATTTACTGTACTGATTCACTGGATTTAAAATACTGTAAAAACATAACTGTGCACAGACACCGTTTGTTTTGGCCAATAAAATATTTTGAAGGTTCATGTTTAAAACACAGGTTAGGAGTAAAATTATCACTGAAAGGTATTGATCATGGTTTTATGCTCCTTGCTTTGTCTGATACCTCAAAATGTTATTAACAACTTCATTAACTATGAGATGTCAGTGATGAAGACAAGGTTAGAAAAACAAAGACTGACACTGATGACTAGGTAAATATTGTCATGAACACACTGGAATCTGGAACTTCTACTGGGCACTTCATTAAAAGCATGAAGGGAAGGGGGAAACGCAGCATGATTTTTAATATGGTAAAATCATACTATATTGTTTCTTTGCAATCTTTTCTCTTCTCTAAATTAGCATTTAGTATTAGTAAATTAGTAGACAGTATTAGCCTCAGTGAGTGAAAGACCATGTCAGTCTTATCAAAAGCCAAGTGATGCCCCCACATGACAGTGACTTGGGTTTGGTTTGCAGAAAATGTAAAGAAATGTTGTACAGAGAACCTGTGCGCTGAATGCTTTCACTTAAACCACTGAAAAACTTCTCAATTCATGTTTGTCAAGTGCACTTCAGCTTGCATTTGCAAGCAAGTATTACTCATTAAATGCATTATAGGAATTCTGGCAGGCTAACACCAAACTGAAGTGCCTGTAACTCCATTAAAAGCACAAAAGTATTTTGTTTTTTTAGATAAGAAGCATGAGATCCAAGAAAAAGAAAGATTGGTTTAGAAGTGACCTCTTCCATGTGCTGCCTAAGATGAAGTCCACAAAATCAAGGGCCTTAAGCCTGTAATGCCCTGGCATGGGTAGCAAGGCATCCTTAATCAGGAGCAACACGCAAACCATAGGAGCTGGAAGAAAAGCAACTTGACTCAAGACATAATAGAGTCACAATGAGCATCATAAGGAAAGTCCACACGCTTGAGGAGGGAGTGTGTGGAGGAAGCAGGGGACCAGCATGTGGAGTATGCAATTACTAATCCCATTTTCTCAGGCTGCCATATCAGGACTTCATCTCAGACGTGTTTTGATTCAAGAAGAAAAGATAAGAAAGAGATACGGTATCTCTAAAAGAGATACCAAGGTTTCTAATTGCCCACAGCGGGGATGAGCCACTAGCTGTGTGTCCGCTTCTCCGTGGTGACCCGATTTGGGAGCCAGTTTCTGCTGCTGTGGCAAGTGCACATCAAGGTTGGGTTTATTCCTCTGCAGTTAGGGGTCTAAGTGGGATTTAAATCAGGTTCCCTTCTGCCCTGGCTGGAAACCCAACCCTCCAGCCAGGCAGCCGCAGAGACCGGCCGAGACAGCTTGTTTAGCACATTCCTGAAGGGAATGGACTATCTACAGCCATTTTCAAGTGGTTCTCCTCAAGCCAACCCAGGAATGCGCTGATGGGCTGTTCAGGTAGACCAACACCCCGAGGATGTAGGGCCTTTGCTGAACGGCACAAAGTGTAGAGGGACTGTGCAGTCCCCATGAGAGCTCTGGGGAGACACGGCTGCAGCAGGAAGCACTGCAGACCAGGGCTCCCTGCTAAATCATTTGTTATTCGCTCCTAAATAAAACACACTTAACTAGAACAAATCTTAGGCAATCATCTGAAATAACAGAGATACCTGAGATAACAGAGGAGAGGGACCCTGGAGTGCCATTTATGCCAGCTGGGGACGTTGGGTTTAGTCTTCCAGAGCACTTGGGCTGAGCACAAGCCACATTTCACTCGTTGCAGAATCAATGAATCTGAGGGAGGAAATAGTTTGGTTGAGAAACTGCTTTTCACAGAAGAACCAACATCTTCCAGGATGAAGCAGTTAAACTTTGCATGAATTTGCAAGCAAATATGAGGCTGGAACAAGCAAAGAGGGACACAACTTGTCAGTTTGTCATTCATACAGTAATCTTGTCAAACGTGAAATTTACTGAATTGGTGAATGTTAGCTTTGTTTTTGGCAGGGTGGAAGGAGGAGGAATGTTTTTCTTTGTTTTGCTGCATTTATATTTTTCCAACTTGGACAACCACCCTGTTATTTTCAACTTTGACAATATTTTCTGAATGTCACATGGTAATTTCAGGAGCTCCTGTGAGGTACAACATTGATGTGCAGCTTCTGAACATCACAATTGGTCATTTGCTTCCAAAATGGGTAGAATATATAAATTCAGTACTCATTACGTATTCATAAAATCCAGCAAAGCAAGTTTCAAACCGTCATGAATTTAAAACCTGGCTGGAATACAAATAAAATCATAATCCCATCATCTGAGAAACCATGGATATTTTTCTCTCCCCTCAGTCTCCAATCTCTATCAGTCCTGGTCTCTTACAAAGAAGAAAAATAATTCCAAAAGGTCCCTTACCATTTCAGAATCTAGCATTCAGAAAGGATAAGGAACTGCTCAAATTAAAAGAAAGCTGTGAAAATACTAAGTCAGCTTCTGATTCCTAAAGAAGAGAAAACTAGATTTACCCACTGTCATACATATGACTGACTAGTCTAGGCACCAGTCATTTTGTAGCTCAGTGAGGAAAACACAAATGGTTAAGAACATAAGTTATTGCTTGGAGTGTTTCAGAAAGCAGAGAAATCAGGAACTGGAGCTGCACAAAACGTATGTGCTCACGAAATAGCACCTGATTGACACCTGGCCAAGCATCTTTGACTGTGGATTATCAGTTTCAGAGGTACAGCTCAGAAATGAATCCAAGTTTTCAGATTTAGACCTGACACAGAAAAGCACATAGTTTCAGAACTGTGGAGTCAGACGGAGGAGCTGTTATCTGAAACAGTGCACAGAGCCTGAATAATCTGCCAGACTTAACACATCCTGCCTCAGAAGTCCAGGTGTGAAACTTTACTATAAGGAACAAAAATGAAATGCAAAGATACCTCTTAATAGTTCAACCAGTGCGTCATCAACACTCTACAAATAAAGCTGTTAAACTACATGTAGCTCCATCCGTATAACTGGTACACCAGCTGGAAAAAGTCTGGAGGGATAGATTTAGGAAAATACGGCGCCCATCAACTGTCTCAGAGCTAGATCACAAGATGAAACGATTCTTCATTAACAAAGTGAGCAGTTAGAGTGGGCCTTTAACTGTCGAATACACCTATGTTAGGAGCATCTTGGACAGATGGAGCAACCAGCACTCAGACGCTGATCTGGAGTAGATAAGCAAAGCAATACATGGAGAAAAACAGATCCCATCTCCCAGAAGGACATTGTTCCAAGAGCAGAAAATTCCAAGTTCTCTCCTCCGTAGACACTGCAAAGCTTTTCTGGCAGCTTACGCTCCCCGCAGGCTGTGCCAGGTTCAACCACTTATCACAAGCTGGAGGGGGATGTTTCCCCACATTTATATTTGGCAGGAGAATTTTCAACACAAAATGATGGAACTATTGCAGAGGTAGTGCTTGTGAGAGCAACATCCTCCCAGATGGCCTCATTAAAGAGGGAAAGGATGTGCTTGTCTTGCTGACTTGGAATTGCCAAGGCTGCAGAGCTAAAGATCAAGTTCTGAAAAGAAAAGGTCATGTTGCATCACGAAGTGCTGCACTCCCTGAGACAATAGACACTCTTAATCCAGCATCACTCACATCAACAAAGAGTTTTTCCAAAGACTTGAACAGCAGCAAGACCAAACTTTGAGGACACAGTCCAAAGCCAGAGAAGATAACAGGAGTCTTTCTAATCACTGGGATGAGCTTTACATCAGTCCCTAAATGACTAAGCCATGGATCCATGCCTGGAGAAAATAATTCCTAAAAGGACAAAAGCCTGGTGTTGCTGGTAGATGATTTTACATTAGCGAAATTTCCAGTTCCTAGATTTGCAAACAGTGAGATCTTCCACGAAGATTTTGAAAGCAATCAACAGTGTCTGGTGCAACACCGTCTCGCACAGATGCCTGTTTCAAAGGCAGTGTTACAGACACAGAAGTCACTTAGGCCACTGCCTCAGAGAAATGCAGGGATTTCTCCTGTCTGGCGAGCTGCCTGGTGATGCCTGCTGCTTTTACCAGCTCAGGAACTGCCATCAGCTGGCAGCAGAACCTGATGCAAAACCATGTGGTATTGGCCAGTAGGACTAATATTAATGAACTGTTAAACAACAGATGGACAGAGGCTGAGCTCCCATGACAGGGTGAGCATTGGCCATGAGAAACTGTGGCACGTATCTTTCCTTCAGTTGAAATAGAGTAAAAAAAGTAAAAAATTCAACCACCACTTTCCAGCCTCCTAGAGAAAGCAACTAGTTTTCAGACACGTGAACAAGGTACCTCTCACTGTTGCATCAGCTCTTGGTGGAGGCCAATCCTGAGCAGCTGCCAGGGCTCAGCAATTGCATAAATCTTTGCTGTTTAGTGATAAGGCTGTGGGAATTTTTGTCAAAATCCAGACATATCCAGACAACTCCTCCTGCTGCTCTACTTGCTTCCCTCTGCGGCATGAAAAGGATGATCCACCAGTGTGCAACAAGGGTTCAACTTCCAAACCGTTAAAAAAAAGCCAGCTGCAAATTAAAGCAAGAAAATTCAAAAAAAAAGGAAAAAAATAGATATTGGTTATCCATAGAAACTTCTGAGCAAGGATGTACCATAGACCTATAATACTCATTCCTCCCTGGTGTCTGACAGTTCATTTCTTAGGGATCATGATAATGCCAGATTCATATGCCACTGCACAAGTCCCATTAACTCTCTCTAACAGAAGATTTAGCATTTGAATTTGTTTTTTAATCCTGACAGTTTATTAAGATGTTCCCAATAGAGAGGTTATTCATCAGAATATCCTATGCTATTCATAAGTTTCTTCAAAACTATAGATGTCTGGTGTCAAAGGAAGTTTTTTTACTCAGCTGAGCTCTATGAATAGCAGTTTGTTCATGTCCTTGCATGGGAGCCTCTCTGCACTGAGGCAGATGCAACATGACTAAAAGGTTCATCATGACTAATAAGTTCATCCCAGCACATCAGTCAAACCAAGTTTTGCTTTTCACCAGACATGACACATCATGATGTGTAAGCCTGGGAATTTTGAAAGATAATATTAGTGATAGACTGCACCCTGATGCAACATTTCAAAATGCAATTTTAAGCATCTCCAGTGTAAATGTAAAATTTCTGCTGGAACCCTGGCCAGGATCTCTGCTGACTTCACTGAATAAGCACCAGGTGGTAGTCAGGAAGGACACTCATCCTCAGTGTCCATAGCATCTCCTTATGCAGGGGATGTATTTAGAAGGTCAATCAGACAGGTTGGTTTCCAAGATTATTGGGATTAACATTTGAGATGGAAGCATGCCTTGGGTAAAATGCTTACAAAGAACAAACCTTCTATAGCTTTTAACTAGGATTAAGAGAAGAATAAAACAGGAAAGAGCAAAAATAAGCCCTTTGCAAGAGGGTTATCAGTGTGGCTCTGAAGCAGATGGGTTCCTTGGTAGTTATCACAGCAATGCAGAACTGCAAGTACTTAGAATAGAGGGTGAAATACATGGCAGATACACATTAGATATTGTGAGGCAGATGCAGCTCACTAGCTGAAGTTTAATACTTCAACTCTTGATGTAGAAAGGATGTTTGATGAAAATGTCTTTTTTTTTTTTTTAAAGAAAGTCTGTTAGTTATAAAAGCAAGACCTGGTAACTTCCTGCTATAATCACCAACCCATTCCCTCACTTCTCCCATCCCGTAAAGATCCAGGTAGAGAAGAATCACCTTTTCTTTAAGCCTCACAACCCAAACATTGCGACTATCCTTGACTTTCAGCATATGCAGTCCTGCAAAGAAGCTGCAGAGTGACGATCTCCAGCTTCATCACAAGAGCATTAAAGTTCCTTAGACAGCTTTGACAGTCTCCAGTTTAGCATGGAAACCTCAGGTCTTCCACATTTCTTGCTGGTACTCAATCAGCGACCATAGCACTCTGACTGCCACTCAGTCCCTGGTTTGCTGCTAATTACTGCCAGAGGTGCCATGAAGGGTACTCTAACTTCGGTTTCCATTAAATTTGCAGAATGAGAAATATGTATGATGATGGGAACATTTTCTTCTGACATTTTCAAATTTAAATGGTGATGTGCTGGTCATACTGACAGCCAATTTGGTTTTGAAATGCTTTTCTCCTTATTTCTGCTGTTTCATGCTGCAAGCTAACTGTGTTGAAAGAAGTTAATGGCACAAGAGTCTCCTAAGCTGCAATTAGTATGACATAATGAGGACATCAATTAACTTAGGGCAAGAGTTTATGATTAACTATGAAAGTCAGTGGCACTCAGTGGCACACAGCAACAGAGGGCAGATGGTCTTTCAGACCATTATATCACAACATGTTCACAATATAACAGTATTTTTTAAGTGTCCTCACTGAGGAATTGCAAGATTTTTTGACAGAGATTCTTTCAGCTGTTACTGCATTCATAACATCAAAAAAGGACATTACTTTTTCATGTAACTCCTGCTAGATGTTACTGAATCACAGAAGGGTTGAGGTTGGAAGGGACCTCTAGGGATCATCTAGTCCAACCCACCTGCTCAAGCAGGGACACCCGGAGCACATGACACAGGGTCACATCCACACTGCCTTCCACACCTATATAGAACAAGCTGGAGAGGGGGTACTTACTTCCAGCTGTGTCTGTTACCTGATATTACCACATAGTCTAGAGATAAATATAAGAATAGAATACATATTTAAGTGGAGTAGAAATATTACCTACTAATCTACTACCTACTAATTTCACCTAAGTGAAATGTATTCACCTAGTGTATGTATTTCACTATCTTAGAAAGCAGGGTGGGGGGAAATCTTCATAGGAAGAGGAGATTTATGGATATCTATGCTTCAATGGACACTTATCTCAGATTTTGAAAGATGCTGGGGTAGCAAAGAAGGCAATTCTGTTGAGGGCTGCTGTCCTCCATCAGAAACTTACAGTCATAAAGCAGATGCTGGGAAACACTGTTTATTACTCTGATTTGGCCTCACCTGGATGAGGGTCAGTCCTCAGCTGAGGAAGGATTCCTGCTGCAGACCTTCAAGATGCAGCCCACTCCGATTATCCCAGGCAACTAATGATGAGAAAGATTGTGACAAAGTAGAGGATGTTCAACAGAGCAACAAAAGCATTACAAGGTGAAAGAAGCTGAAGTGCAGGGAGAGATTATAACAAAAGCTAAATATTGCTCCAGGCCAGATCTGTGCCTAGTACAAGCCATTACACTTACAGAGTTGCACTGATTTAGATCAGCAGATTTAGCTTCTAATATCCTTATTCACTTTGCATAGAACATTTTATTCCTGGGATAGCTACACTGAAGTCAAAGGCAATGTTTTGCTTCTTATCAGAACAGGTTCTTAAGAGATTATCAACAGGAGAGAGACAGCTTGGTTTTCACAGTATAGTCAGTAGCAGGGATTTCTGGGAGAAATGAAGAAGGAAAAAAAATATCACACGAAGTGTCAGTTAAGCCTTATCCCTCTCAGCCTTTATTCACAGAGTACAAGTCAGCACAGCAGCAGAAAGTTGCCAAAAGCCCTCAGGAATGATAAAGGCAAGAAAGGCAAGAGCAGAATAGAAGAGTGTGAATGAAAAAAGTGAGAATGAAAATAAGGTCTGCAGCACTTACACAAAGATTTGTAATGAGTTAAAATGCCTGAATGCAGGTTTCCATAGTCTCCACTCCAACCTTTAACAGATTATTTGTTATGCAGCTGGCAGGTCAATAGACTGTCTATAACGATAACTTATCTCTACAGCCTCTCCAATCTACTGACGAGCTTCTATCAAATACTTCTCACACTTGCAGTGTCTATCAGTCATTCTGGAGCTCATTTGTTAAACTGTGAAGAACAGTTTAAAAATGCAGGTATACCATAATGTGCCATTGCAGAAGCTATCACAGTTACTGGTGCGAAAAAAGGTCCAACATGGAGACAAGTGTACCTCAACATCCAAATAGCCCAGACAAGCAGGAACAGCCAGAAAAATGCATAAAATTTCACTTACAGCTGCTGCCAAAAATTAAAACAAATAAAAGCAGACTTACTTCACCCATTAAATCTATCAACCCCTAGGAGATCCATTAGAAAACCCTGATTTCAACACCCCAAGGGCACCACTCCCCAGCACGCTAAGTGTGGTGGCCAGAATCACCCTCCTGACCGCACAGGAGCTGCACACACCTCTGCATCCACACACCTTCACCACCCCCATGATGTTTTGGGGCAGGATAATGCAAAATGAGCTGCAGACAACTCACAAGATGCCAGAGGCTGTGGCAATTCCCCTGTTGGGGGATACTGTGCGGGATACTATGGGCACCTCGGACACCACCTGCTGAACGTCCCCAAACCTATACCAGATCCTAGGCTCCAGTCTACAGATCAGCCACCTCTCTGTGTCCATGGCCTCCCACTCCCTCTGAAAGAGGCATTGCAGGACCTAAGGAAAACGTTTAATAATACATCTCTTACCAATGTTCCATATAAAAATGGTTGGTTCCTGGTTTCTGTCATATTTTCACTGGATAAACAGAGATAGATACATCAATCAAGGCAATGTTTCCTACGGTATAAGCAAATCAAACCAGCAATTATTTTCCTATTTCATTTTTAACCGCTAAACTGCTCTTCTACCTCCAGATAACAATAAATATGGTTCCAACATCAGAGATCCACACGCTTCTGCTACACTCCCTAAGCAGTAAGCACAAATAAGGTAGTTGTTAATATATGAACTGTCATGTAAGAAGCCACAATTATGCATGATTCACCCCTACGAGCTATGTAAATCTCCGGTGTGTGTATATGATAACAAATGAGTGTTACTTGATGGGAAAACACAGGTGCCAAGAACTAGAACTCACTGCACTACGGATGTCAGGAAGAGCACCGGTGTTAACGCCTCCTCTAAAACTTACCTTCAGGTAGATGCACTTCCAAGTGCTTATCAAGCATCCTCTATAATTTCGGTCTGTCAGAATGCTGGAGGTGAGCCAGACCAGATACCAATCGCAAGGTATCGTTCAGCCAGCAAGTATGAGAGCAGAGAAAAGTGGTGCCTTCTCCCACAGACCAAAGCATAGGCCATGTGCAGCCTCCCTGCTTTTGATTTAGTGCTATCAAGATTTGGACCTGTGCCTGTTCATGCCCCAGCGGTCACCAAGCTGTGGTCACAACCCATGAGGGAGGTGGACTGCTCACACATGGACCTCCAGGCTCCTGATCCCACTGGAAACAGACATTAGCAGTGAAGTGTGAGAACAGAGAGCATAACAAAATGTCTTGGCCAACATATTTATTGCCTGATAGAGCTGTTTATAAACCTTTGGATTGCTACTTTCTCCATCAGGTGCATTTGTATGCAGGTCAGGTAGTGGTACAGTTTGGGAGATGATTATTCTTTCTTAACAGCTCTGTTCTCTGAGCAAAAGCTGGCCATTAACTAGCTCTGTCCATAATCCTGAAAAACTCTCATTTTAGTTCATTTAAGCATGACTGTGCACTCTACGTGAAATGAAGGGAGCAAGGACTTGTCGCATGCAGACCTCTGTCAAGCTGCATCGTTGCACTCCAACACATCGGTCGAGTGCACGGGGAGCAAAACCAGAACATGGAAAACCTTCCAACTGCAAGGCCTTACCTCCCATTCCAGCTCCCACTCCAACATGTCATTTGCTAAGATCTTTATGAAACTCTAGACAATGCAAGAATATCTTCTAATACACAAATAGGTCGTTATACCTGATAGTGTATTCCCCTACCTATTTTCATCAGCAGCAGAAATTGGCATCAGACTAATCTTGGTTGCCAATCTGTCATGCTGTCTTTGGCTAAATAAACAGAGGGGTTCAGCTTCCCTATGCACTTCTGTTTTCATCAGAAGTGACAAGTCGCCAAGCATATTTTCCATATTAGCCAGCAATCCTGCAGCTACCAGGTTAACACCTTGTGCAGCTTCATTCCCACGTGTGCATAACTTGCTTTCTCCTTGTGCAAGCGAAAGGCTGCACTGGAGAAGTTGACTTCAGGACAGAGCAGGGATGCAAAATTATATCCTTGACTCCAAACAGTAAATATCTAAGTGTCCAAGTTGCAGGAGCCAACTTGACCACTTCAAAAGTTAAATAAAAAGGTTACATTAGTGGACATCTTCATAGAAGCACAAATTTTAACATTTGAGATCCTTGCTGAAACAGCTATTAAAAACAATGTTCTGTGCCATTTGGCTGTGACACATTAATGGTATAAAATATAGTCTAGACCACCCTGAACTCAAATGCTTGTGAACTGTGTGTGTAACACCTTGAAAATAAGCAAGCTGGTAGGTAACAGGAGGAGTTTCCTTCTTTAGATAAAAATGTAGACGCTTGAAACACAAGCCAGGGCAGTCCAGGGGTCAAAGCAAAAAAACAGCTTTGGCTCACAGGTTTTGAATTCTTCTTCATGCCATTCTGTTAGTTATGGTATTGGATAACATCTTTGGTGTTTTCTTAGCCCCCGGTGGACAGTAACACACAAACCCAAGTTCCCCACACAATTGGAATAATCTGTCAGTTCGGGAAACAAAGGGCTCCATTGAGTAAATGGTAACATGTGTAAATAGGAATGGGCAAAATGCCACTGGGGGCAGGGGATTCGTTTTGATAAGTATCCTTGATTCTCACCCACACAATGGGAAAAGACCACTTCATTTTTCCTGCTCCTTGATACAACATTTCATGCTGTAAAGGCTGAAAAGTCACTAATTTCTTTCCTTTGAAAGGAGTAAAATGAGCCCAGTTTGTACTGCAAATAGGGAAAGCAACTGGTCGGCAACATCACCGATTAGACTGAGAATTCTTGGATATAGCATGAAATTGGATATAATTATGTTAGACACATCACCTTCATTGATTGGACTTTTTATCTTCTGAAAACTTCAATTTTGTCTGAGAACAACTGAGAAGCTTTAGCATATCCAGGTGATTCTCTGACAGGTCAGGTGTCTTCTATCTTAGGCATTTCTGTACTGTCAATCACCGTCATATGCAGACACCATAACATGCTATAACTCAGCTCGATCTTCCTTTCCTCTCTCTCATTCCACTCTTCTTCAGTTGCATGACCAGGTGTTCAGCGTTGCTGAAGCAGGTTTCCCTCTCAGTGCTCCTGGTGCACTTCCTTGGCACCTGATTTACAGATGAAAGATGAATATATATGGCCACATGCACACAAAAGAAGAGCAGATCTTTTGGTTTCTTTCTGCTCTACAAGTTTTTCAGAGCAATCACTTGTTAATTGCACTCCATTCCTGTTCATATTCCTGAAGTACAGTTTTTATACAGGGAAACACACTGTAGTTTGCTTCATACCCTGGGGACCAACATGCGCATCAAGAAACTCTCTTCATCTCTGTATTCATAGAGCTTCCACTTCCAGTTTCAGATGCACTCAGAGATTCTCTAAGATATTTATCCCTGCACTGCATGCTACGTTATTAACAGTATCTAATATTTACAGATTCTCAGCTAAGACTCGAGAGAATGAGGCTTCAAGCTCCTTCCCAAGGTGCCTGGGTTGTGCTGCCCAGTTTAGTCTTGATGGCACTGAACTGCTGGACCCAAACGACCTTCCTGAGGTCACAGCCAAGTCTTTGGTAGAGCAGAGACCTAAACTGCAGCTTTTCCCCTGATAAAATTTGGAGGAGAGGACTCTATCCTTCTAGAGTCTGTGCACAGGAGTCTAATAAAATGGGGCTGAGGGACCCTGCATGGTGCAGGCAGCAGAATGCAGAGAGCTGGGCCCAAAGGACCCTTCCCAAAACAGGTTCAGGATGTCCCTTGGAAGGCCGCACAGCCACTCGGACACAGTTGCTTAAAAACTGTCTGTCTGAAGGAGCTTTTTTCAGCTGACTTGGGAACATCTGAAGCAAGACAGCTGTGTTTGGCCTGCAGCTCCCACTTATGCCCACGACGAATGTGTTTGGGGAGAATCGTCTGCAGGAAGCAAGTGGGAGAGAGGTGGCACTTGTCTCAGTGACAGAAAAAATACTAGAAGACCATCACAGCACATGGCTTGCGCTTCAATGACCTGGATACTAACCAGGCTTTCACCTTCCAGCAAAGAAACCCCCAGAGAAGGCAATAAGGGACACCTATTTTCAAGGCTGTGGTCCACAGAAGCATGAACCCAGCAGCAGGGCCCAGTGCAGCATCTCCTCCAAAAGAGGAACAGTTGCCAGGAGTGGAGCCAGCAACTAAGCCAAATGGGCCAGGCAAAAAGAGATCCAAAAGATGGCCAAGGTCCTGACCCTGCTTAACTGGTGGAGATGTTTTTCTTTCTGCTTTTCATGGTCGGGGCAAGGTAGAAAACTTGCTGGGTTTACTGCCTGGCCCCTGCCATTTTTTTCTCTCAAGCTGGATTAATGTTTTTGTTTGTAGGGATTGCTAACGAGCTGAGGTTTTCATCTTAGTAGGTCTGCTAATAGTACAGGACGTTCCCCTGGATTTGTGATTTGAATGCAAAGTTTTCTTTAGAGAGTGAGGAATTTTTTTATTAGAACCAGTCAGCCTACAGAACTGAACTGCATCTAAAAATAGAGGGAGTTGCTTTTTTTAGATGTTAAAAATAGAGATGTATAGAAATGGTCATGTATAGACTGCTTTTTACAAGAAGGCAGAGGTGCTCTGAATGGAAACATTTGCTATCTGCCGCCTAGCCAAGCAAAGCACCCTTTTGCAATGCTGTGAGCTGCTTAAGAGAAACCAGGAAGGTTTTAGAAATTCTGTATCGATTGCAAATTGAAAGGTACCATATTGAAACACATCCATCTGCAAATTCCTAGAGAAAGAATGTGAGAGACATTTGATCTGGTGAAGTTGCACATGCAACTCCTTAGAAGTTGGACGCTGTGGTGGGAAGGATGGATGGAGTAAGATGCGCAATGCATTTTTATCAAGCCCTTCCCTGCCCATGCAACCTGCCTCCGTCTTGCTCTGGAGCAAACAAAGTGCTCTTGGGTTCCTTCCCAACGTCTCCTTTTCCGTTTCCCCAGCAGAATTCCCCCATGTCTATCCACATCCCTCCAGCTGAGCACCAAGCAGAAGACAGAGACCTCCATGGGGATCCTTCCAAAGCAAACAAAACTCACACTCTTTAGAAAGCTGCAGCCTCTGCTAAGTCTCATCTTTTTGGGAGATCCGGCAGGGTGAGGCCCATATGAAGACACATGGATTTTGTTTGCCGTACTCCTCTTATTCCATGTTCTTCGAGGTTAATTTGTGGTCATATTAATGTGCCATACTACAGCCGAGCTGTTCAAAGCTGTTAAAGTGATTCAGATACAAAGTTACCAGTAACCGGAATTGGAATTTGGCATCTAGAGCCGTTAAAAGAGGAAAAATCTCAGCCTAGAGGTCTATATGCCATTTGAAATCTCCTGCATTTAAAAGTTCCATCATTTATTAACAGACTATTCTGAATGAAAAAAAAAATCCTAATTTTAAAAGGATATTTGCACTAATTGTCCCATTAAGACCCAAAGCAGATTTCACAAGGCCAGTCTCAGACAAGAAGAAATGCTGTAACATGCTACCCCAAATCATCTAAATGAGTAACCGCTGCTTTTTTTTTGCTTTCTTTCTCTTTTTTTTCCCCAAGCATTATAAATGGTTCACCAAGTTCTTAAGATACATTAACCACCACCTCCTCAAGCTCCCACCACCACACAAAATCCCACCCCAGAGAACCAGCTGTGTCTCGAAAATCCCAGGTCAAGCGTTCATGACATTTTATAAGATGTCAGGACCATGTGTGTCAAATTGAGTCCTCGATTACCTCCAGTTTAGAGACACTCATATTTCCATCAAAGGATCTGATACTCCTTGATTTAATGGCTGGGGCGGTTAGGTTTTTATTGCCGTATAGATGTCCTTTCAGCTACACTTACGTGGAGCAACCTCCGCTCACTTCAATCCTTTCTGATACCAGGAAAAGAAAGTGGCCAAAAGCCTCTTAATGCCAGTGGTCTTGTGGAGCTCAGCAGGATGTTTGACCTTTTGGTCCATAAGGACTAAGATGCAGAATAAGAGCTTCCCTCCATGAAAAAGCAGAAAGGAAGCTTAAAGTACACCCAGGGATTTATAAGGCAGGAAGCATCTTCTGTCTGATTTGATTCTCTTTCCTTTGCAAGACTATCATCCTTACACTGCATTGAGATTCACTACCAGCAAAAAAGTAGACTAAATTCCAGAGTACTGGCAGCCAGAACACAGCCAACATCAATTATGCAGAGGAAAGACCTTGACTCAGACCTCTGAGGTGTAAATCAGCCCAGATCTAATGATTTCAACTGAACAACTGTGAGTGGTTCTGCTTGGGCAGCAGGGCCAGTCTCTTGGGCTCCTACTCCCTTAACGAATTACCAAGGGATTTTAGTAGCCACATTAAAATGCACGGCTGCACAAGTGCTGGTGGTGTCCATGTCACATGGAGCCAGCGAGGACATTCTATCTACTCTGAAGGAAATGATAAAGTCCTGATGATTTCCAGCAAACATTTAGTTCATTACAATGGTTATGCACAGAGGCATCATATATTTCAAGCCTCATACATACCACAGAAGTACAGCTGAGGTTGTCTAGTATTTTACATGACTACAGATAGACTTGTCAGAGAAGTAATTCTGTAGTGGCACTCTGGAAAACCAGTACATTTGTGGAGAAAGAGATGGGATTCCCCATCACAGACAACAGTTCCATACTGAATTTCTCTCTCTCAGCTCTGAAACCATAAGCTGAAGGGATTTTCCTGGACTTTGTGGTCACCAACAGCTCCTGAGTAGACAGAGTATGGAATCAGAGAAGATCCATGGGAAGATGGGAATCCAACAACTGAGTCCTGTGACACAAAGTGTTTTCCCTTGAAAACCTGGAAGCTGAACGAGAAACTTCCCCTATCCCTTGAACAGAGCCTTTGTGTCTCCCACATGCACAATTAACTGTAAGCAAAGCAGTCACGCCAAATTCAAAGCTGCCTCCTGCACTACCACATTAGAGGACTTGCAGGCTGAGGAAAGACCAGAGCTGATTTAGGCATCAATTAGGGAAGGGAAACATCTTCAGTATAAATAAACTTGCTGGTTCACCACTGTACACAGAAACCTCTAAATAAAATAAGTGATTATTCAGAGGCAGGATTCTTGCAGTTCATCTCAAGGACATATTCTCTTTCTGAGGACATGCACAGACATGAGCATGAGCACAAGCTCGCTGAAACCCCAAACCCCAACCAACCCAAGGCCATACATTAATCTATTGATAGACTAGTCTTTCTTGGAAGGCTCTTATCCAAGAAAGTAATTTACCCAGCTTCACTCTGAAGCCTTCTTCTTTAATTTTCAACCCCAGTCATTCAAACAAATTCTGAAACTTTGATGAAGGCTTTTATGAGGGGCAAAACTGGAATTCTCACCTGAATTTTTTAGCTTCACAGTATAACTTTTCACACACACATCACGTGAAAGTTCACATCCTTCTTAAAAAAAATAATTTATTAAGTGGCATCCTTTTTTCCTCTGAGTGCATTTGAACACACGGACGGGCACATGCATGCATATATAAATATGTAACTTTGAAGGTGACCTATTTTCCAGCTGTAAAATCCTGTCACTATCAGAGTTTTGCCAACCGGGAAAGGACATGAACCAGAGAGGTACAGAGCAAACTGCAGCGTCTGCATTATTCACAGGCTCAGCATGCCAGGTCCACAGGTGTTCAAACTACCCAGGAACCATTTGGCCCATCGTTATGGAAAAAGTGAATTTAGAGATTGAAATCAGCAGTCGAGGGAAGGTTTAAGCAACCAGCTACTGCAGGTTAAAGTGAAAATCAGGGTTTCCTTAAAGTTCCTTTTTATATTTTTTTCCAGCACCTGCAATATTGCTTGTCTGACATCCCTGGGAACTGCTGGCGGTGGAGGCATTTACTAGTTAGAAAATTTCCAAACTATTCATAGGAAATATGTGCAGTCACAACATTTCAGGAAGAAAAGGAACTGCAGGAGGGGAAGGGACCTAGAAGTCAGGTCCTGCGGCAGGTCTGATCCCCTACCAACCAGTATAGGAGGGTAGAGGAGAACGGGCAAGGGACACTGCTCCCTTCCAAGGTCTGCCCGAAACTTGAACATCAAGTCAGTGGAGTAGCAGCAGTTGTCAAAAACATTATTTCCACCAGTTTTTCATACTGAGTTAGCTTTAAGGAGCAGATTTCCTTTTTATTTTCCTCCTCACAAAAAATACCCATTTTTTCATAAACAACCCCAACACCCTTCCTTCTAAAAAGATTGGGCAAAGAACCAATTATTTCCATCACCCGCCCTCCTCATCCCTCTGCAGAATCACAGACAAATGGGTGGCCGGCTAGTGTGAAATCAAGGGATAAGGTAGCGCTTCCCTTCCCCTGAAGATATCGATAAGAATATTCCCAAGCATTCAGGGAAACTCAAGCCCCGCAGTCCACCAATTTAATGAGGCTTCAGGATCCCAAATCACCTTTGAGAACTGAAAGTCTGTTTCTACATTATTTAGACATTGCAAAAAGACCATATATTTTAGCTCATATTTCCTACTTTGCAGGAAATAAATTATTTCCTTTCCTCTAACTATATATTTATAAGTACATGCACGCACACCGCAGTTCTGCACTAATTGGTATTTACAATGTAAGCTCTGGTCTCTCCTTCCTTTTTGTCAATGAAAGTAAACATGATCAAAGGCCACCACTATTTAATGATGAAAACATACTGTGTCTATACAGCCCTAATGTCATTGGAATGAACTTGAAGATAGTTTTACAGCAAAAATAATTAAAATAAGCTTTCATAACCAATGAAGAAAAAAACATATTTATCTTTTCTTTCCATAGTATTTTATATTTTCTCTAGAAGAGAAAAAAAAAGAATAAATAAATATGTTTTAAAATGACCTAGTGGGAGGAAAATAAATGCATAGAGATTTTATCCAGCACTTCTAAGGATCTTGGAAGTGCTACAACTACACTGTAGTTTCTTTGTTAGGGCTCTATATACATTTATACAAAAGAAAGATGAAAGAGGGGAGAGAGTGGTTGATATGGGTTGTGAGAAGTTGGTGGAATTAGATGGCAAGGGGTCAGGTTACAGACAATGTAAGCTAAAATGCATCAAAGGATATGAAGCAAAGGACTAGATCAAAGTCTAAGAAGCCAAGTACAAGAATAAAAGAGTGATAATTGTAGGCAGTGAGAGAAAGCACTGGAATAGAAATGTGATAATAGTATGACCTCATGACTCAGTCTTTTTTTACAAATCACCAGCTCCCTTGCATGGGGCGCCCGGGCCACAGAGGACTGGAGCATGTGTGGCTTGGCAGGAGGGAGCTGAGACGGGACCAGGGAGAAGAGGCTTGGGATGATAAACTGCTTGGGCTTTGGGGAGAATTTAACACTTTTGCTCATGTAGCTTAATCATAGGTTCACCTGTGTTGGTATGAAATGGGGAGATTGAAGCTGAGCAAACGGATAGACATGCTGAGAGGTTCTGGGGCAGGACAGTGAAGGAACCCATGGAAAAGAGGCTCTGATCAGGCTCTCCTGCAACCCAGCAGTCATCAGTGGGAGAGGGGCTAAATTCTGAAGTCAGTTAGGTCCCATTGTAGAGACAATATTGGAGACTGACGTATGTGGCTAGAACATCAGGACTGAGAAAGACGTGGGCATCCAAAGGTCCCTACGTTAGACTCATTTGCAGCTGGAGTTTGTTCTTCAGGAGAAATTTGCATTTCCTGCTCTCTCTGATAGGAACCAAATGCATCGTGTTGCTTTGACATCAAAGACTTTTTCTTTGCAACCGATGAGGTCCCTTCAGGCCTTTGGTTATGCAGCATGGACCATGGGTCCTTGTGCACCCAAAATAGTTTAGCTGTTCAGATCTCTATCCCTGCCTTACTGGAGCGACAATATAGAGTTTTCTGGCCTCTCAGTATAGTGTAGTAGAAATTGATGGCATGACTTCATCTGCCTAGCCATCGAGGCCAGGATTTGTTCCATCATCCCTGACGGGACACATTTGCCCATTCACAGAGCTTTTGGTTTAGGACTTGGTAATGGCCAGCTCCATCCTTCAAAAGCAGCCCACAGCGACATATTTCCAGACGTCTTAGAAGGCAGCGGGCCAAAGCTGCACAGGACAAAAGCTCCTGTTGTGAACTTGTCATTGCACTTTGCTCCATGCTTGATCTATGGGGATGGGTAACCAGTGAGGACAGTCATCACATACATGTCTCCCTCCAAATGACCACAGTGCTGAATTCACGCCAAGACTCTACCCAGCGCTCCAGCAGCTTTAGAAAAACAAGTAGTTGCTTCCAGGGAGAGAGAGAATAGGAGATTCTCTATTGTCTCCTCCTGCAGGGCACTCACCTCTTTCTGTTTTATCTGGCGTGGCACTACTGTCTCACCTCCCTCCAGCACTTTTGCTCACAAACCACCTTTCCTTCTCTAGGAAAGCCTCAAGACATCCATCTTCTCTTAAGTGGGAGAGCAAGTCAAAGTAAATGGCTCACTGAACTGTCTGGGAATCATTTCTTGTTTGAGATGTGTGCATCATTTATCCCTTCAGCATCCTCCCTTCAGTGCACAGCACTCAGAGTTATTTGGCAAGATATTTATTTATTTATAGGACTTAGTGGATTGAGCTCAGGCTCAGGACAGTGTTAAGGGACAATGGAATATATTTGAGGGACTTGAATTAGTGGTTTTTGAAGAAGCAACAAATCTTCAGCTTGTTCAAAGAATGTTATGTTCTTTCCTTGCTATGCCATTTGACCATGTTTAAAATTTTCTTCCTGGAAATTAAGCTGTTAAGATGTGTGAGAAGTGATCAGACAGTTATTGTGCTGCCCCTCTGAACTGTCTCTAAGTCAGAGTAGTATCTCATTTTTTTACAGAATTCCTTTTCTAATGAGCATTCAAGCACCCACAAGGTTTTCACTGAAATGTTTAATCTCCCTCACAGGCATGCTTTCTCGCAGTTATTCTTGAATCCATGTGAACTATCCTTTAGTTTACACCCGAAGGGATCATCTTAGGAGACCTTCCCAAGTTCTCTACCTTCCCCATTTCCATTCTGAGTCAGGAGAATGTGGTTTCCCTGGGCTGCATTCTTGAGGGACTTTGAAGGTGGGCAGCGTGTCACTTGAAGCAGAATACTGTTGTTTGCTTTTTAAAGACACTTTATTTCTCTGCATATTTCATTTCTTGGATTTTCAGCTTGCAAAAAAATAAAAGAAAAATCTCTCTCTGGGTCTATGGAATGTTGTTCTTGAGATCACACTGCAATATCTATATCCTCCATCTAGCAGTCCATATGTGTTCTCCCCAGGAGCTCGTCTGGTAGAGTCACTGCAGGAAAAATCGAGGCACTATGAGGCCATGCAGGAGTGTGGGAGAACAGCTCTGCCTGGGACAATTTCAGGTTCAGAGTGTTTCTGACAAATCTTGCAGCTTTATGTGGCAAGAAATTTGACAGAGGAATGGAAACTCTCTGTATTGCCTCTTCCCTGGTTCTCCATGCTCTTTGATGCTCAGGTCAATGTGAGGGATTTTGCTAATGTTCCCCAAGAGCAGGGCATATCTGTAGCCTGTTTTTATTATTTTCTCACCCCACACAGCTGTGGGGCAGCAGCAGCAGCAGGATTTTAGCCAGAACGGGTACAGAGCTGCTGAGTAGTGGTTGTGGCTGGGTGCCAGGCTGCCCTGCAGCCATGCTGACGTTGACACGGGCCAGAGGTAGCTGTGGAGTGTGGCACGCTATGTGTTGCTCTCTGCCCTCTCTAAACCCTCCTGTCCTGTTTTATCAGTATAAAACACCCCGGGGAACTTTGCCATGGCAGGCCACAGTTCTGCTGGGTCAAGCCTGGTACGGCTGATGTGAGTCATGGAAGATAAAAGAGAGTAAATACATAGGAACTTTTGCCTTTAAACTTGCTTAACCCTGCCATCCGTTCAAAATTTAATAGGGAGAAGCTCCAGTCACAGGGCCTAAAATGCCTCCTAAAACCTGACAGGGTCATTGGCCCCAGGTCTGCAAGCGCTTTGGGATAGCTACGTTGGTATCAGCAAGACTCATATCCACCAAAGATCCATCCCATCATATTCCCTTGCCCAAGTGAACCAACTATAGCCCAACTTTGAAGCCTTGGGAACGTGCAAGAGTCTGGAGGAAGCATTTTGAGTGTAAAAGGAAGACAAAAAGAAATACCAAGGAACAGCACAAAACCCACCTAAATTATTTTTGTTTTAGAAGAATTTGCTTTGTGAATTCTGACTTTTATAGCTGTGTTAGAAACTGTAAACTTAACTCACTCAAAACTTCATGAAGTATTATCTAGACTGTGAGTACGTGCCAATTCCCAGTTCTGTAGGGTGTGGAAGGATGAGGGAATGGTGGTTCAGAGATATTTAAGGAAATCTGAAGGGATGCGTGAGAAGTTTGACAGAAAGGTTGCAATTTATTAGGCAACTGCTTGTTTTTATGCACCTGTAGAGGCACTTCACCCCAAATTGATGTCATACAGTGTCTTGTGGTTGTCTACCCCGGAAACGCGGGTAAAAGCAACTTCCCTCAAAACAGTTCCTGTTTTTCTTTTCCATTTTCATTCTTTTTAGGGTTCTGCAAAACATGTGACTTGCAGTGACTCATATCTTGATGAAATGGCAAATTCTGACAGGATTTTTCTAGACCTCTGTTAATTTCAATGTCACTTTCCTTGGATTTGGCTATGTGAGATACATTCACCCTTGTCAGTTTTGCAGTCGCTGGCCCTTGGAGACCACAGAGCAATGAGGGATGCCCAGCTGCCACCCCGCACTGGGTGCCCTGCCTCTGGCCCAGGGATGTGACACTGGCTCGGGATCAATATTGACACTCCTCATTACTCACATATTGTGACACTTCTGTCAAACAAGATGAAGCAAGCACGGGCCACAGCTGTAAGAACAGGGTCAAAAGGACAAGACGGCCTTACGCCTCTCTGAAAATGCAGAAGATAAAGATTCAGTGACCTAACTCATCCTGACCAATTTCCTCACCCGGGAAGTCCCCTTACCATTCTGCTGCATCCTAGGACTTTGATGAGTCTGGAAAATTTTCACCTCCTTTTACTCCTTGATTTTTCCCTTGGTATATGTGGCCTTGCATGAGAAACTGTGTGTCATCTCCAGTGCTTCAGCTACAGTGCAAAGGCAGGGTGAGCAGTCAGAAATAGGTGTTTGGGGTGGCGTGTGAATGCGAAACGTGTGTGAGATCTTCCAAAAGTGCCAGCAGGGGGAAGCCTTTAGCCACAAGTGTGCTTGCTGAAGGGTAGTCACAGAATTGTTTGAATTTATTACCTGTCGATTCACCATGCAAGAAACTCATCCGAAAACTTGGTCAAAGTCATCAGCGAAACTTCTGTTGTGAGAAAACCATCAGCCTTGCTCTGGCAATCCCAGCAGCCAGAAAACACAGCTATGGGGAAAGTTTCCTTTGCTGCAGAAGTGAAGATAAGCTGGAGAGACAGCCACCTCCTTGAACTTCTGTTTGAATGATCATAGCTGGTTTTCTTTTTTTTTTTTCCTTCTTTTTTTTTTCCTTTTTTTTTTTCTGTATTAGTTCAGTAATTTAACTAATTTTATGTTTTGATATTTCTTAAGTGCCTTTGTTTCTTCGGATTGCTTGACTTCAGTGGTAAAGCAGCACTCTGTTTTCCTGGGTTTGGGATTAGTGCAGTCCTCTCTCAGGACCAAGCCTCTTAAGGTCAGAGCTGCGTGCAATTTCCTCCTAGGCATCTCATCAGCGCCACGTATCTTTCAGGCAGGCCTGCAATAAACATTTCACCTGGAAAGACCCAGAAGATATCCACTCCCTGTTTCTCAAAATATTCTAGCCTCTCTTAAAAGAAGGTATTTATTTCAAAAGACAAAAGACAAGAAAAACAATCATCTTCTCTGTGATGCCATTGAAACACTGATAATTCAAAGTGATGGAGAGAGTAGATAACAAAAACAGAGGAAACTTGGACATTTTTTGACTTTTAAACTTATGCTCCAACCCCACTGACTGTTATAAGACTTTATTGCTCCCTGTTAATAAAATTCACATAGAATTTTTGTTTCTATGCTACTACTATAGCCTTGAAGGAAGATCTGCAAACAACAGAGAGTTCTGATTTTCCACAGCAAAATGAAAGCCTTGCTAAAAGAAAAACTGGGATAACAAAATGCAGATGGAGAACATATCCTTGGATCTTCAAATTCTGCTCTTTCATAAAGAATTCACAGCTATTAGTGAAGTGCATGTTGTTTAAGGAGAGTTGCCCATTTCTGAACAAAATCTTCTAGAAAATCACTGCTCTGGACAGTTTCTAAAATATACTGCTTAAATAAGCTTGCCCAATACTTTCACTGTATCAAGAGCCTTAATCAGTGTAACTCTCTATGTGTATTCTAAATAAAATATGAGGCTGGAAAGCTTGCTGAGTACTTCTGCCTATTGAAAATGAAATGTCCCTTTCTTTTGTTTACGCAAAAAGATCTGCAATTTGAGTTCCCAAGAAGCAAAACTACCTTTGGGGGCTGAGTCATCTTTACGAGCCAGCTGGGCATGAGCCTCAGTGTGTGAAGATGCCCAACCCCAACCTGAATTCTGTGAAATTACTAGCTTGATTTCACTAGAAAGAAAAAATAATAACAATAAAGGCTTCATAAAGTGACTACTTCATCTCTCGTCACCTATTCCGAGTGCCATCTACCTTCCCTGCGGCTCCTGGCCCGGCCAAGCCAGGGAGAGCTGCTCAGTTGGGCAGTCCTGTGGCCCCAAATGGGCAGGGACTGGCAGGGAAGCTCCTTGGGAAAGTCTGCAGAGGGGAAAGGCACCAGTCTCCTATCCACCTCAGACAGCTGCTGGCAGAGATTTATACCCTTTCTTTTACACATTCTGATGCATTCTGTCACTGTGGCCCATACACCTTGCTTGGAGATACTTGGTCTTCCTACTCTGAGCTCAGTTTTCACTATATTTCCCATGACGGTCTCTGGATGCTGCTCTTGTTTTGGGGTTTCCCTCTGACCAGCCACCCTCTCTCACTGCCCTTCAACTAGGGACTGTCTCAAAGTGAGAAGACCCCAAACTACAGCATTATACATTTAGAAACAGGTGATCCAGGCCTGCAAATGTCCCAGAGAGCCAGTGAGAATCACTGGAGTTGTTTTTTGTTCAGTGGAAAATAGCAATTGGAAACTCTGCAAACTGATTTGTGCTATTCTTGACCTCTTTCCTCCTGTCTCTCTCAGTTTTGGGGATTCCATGCCTTGCAGGTTAGTTTGTGTTCATATATCAAGAATCAATCTCTCACTCCTAAGTAGCATCGGTGTCGGTTGTGCTAATGCTGAGTTTGAGCTCCTAGCTCAGTCCAAGGTCATGATTTCTTCCATTCTGCAAAGCGGCAGAAAACACACATTCCAAAATTGCCTGCGACTGGGGGTTAAGTTCAATATAGCTGGCAGCTTCTCTTAGGCAGACTTGCAGCAGAACTGACCTCATTGACTGAATGAATCACTTGTCCCCCAGGGGCAGGAATGTTTCTTCCAGGACAGGATTGAAGCTGCTTTCTTACAAAAGCCCCAGCAGTCCCAAGAAGGGAGCTGGAAGCCGCCTGAGCCACACACCTGGCTTGTAGAGAGTTCCCAGGCCTGCCAGGCATTTACCATTCAAAAATATACATTCTTTATCAACTCAAGCTGAACTTTGGCAAGGGTAGTGGGGATAGAGCTGCACAGAGGAGAGAAGGGGAGATTCAAGGGGGTCACCTTGAAGATATTGTTCAGCCCTTGACAATTCTGCCCATTTAGGCTCTAGAGCATTTGTTTAATGTGTCAGAACTAGAATTGTTACCCCATAACAGTTTTCCAGTGATTAGTTTCTAAAAGCATCTCATTAACAAGATTATCCAAGCAACTTTCAATGGAAAGAGTAAAAAGTACCCTGAAGGTAGAAAAATGTGGAAAGAACAAGCTTGGTCCCAAATCTAGATATTAATTGTCCTTCCCCAGATAATCCTGTAAGTCTCACAGAACAGAGCCTGTTCCCATCAGGTCTGTGATGGGGCAAATGTCCTCCTTGTCTGGAAGTATTCAGCTCCCACGTGGAGCCAGAAATAGCCAGGGATTTAGCATGATATTTCAGCTCAGCAGCAAGGCAAATATAGACGGGAGCCCAGCATATTTGGAATTTCCAAGGTCAAGGCTGTGCTCTGAAGCACTTGGGCAGTTGTGACGTATACCCTAAACCTGCACTGGCCACCTCAAGAACCCAGATGTGGGTCTCTGTATTCATACCAGATTTCTGTGGAGGCTTCTTTCCTGGGAAGGGAAGAAGCAGGGAAACGTGAGAGCACAGGAGGCCTTGATGCATCCCAACACTTTAGCAGGTTCTCAGCTGCAAGCGCATGGAAGATCTGGTCCCATGCTTCTAGCTAGGCATGGGCTTATTTAGATATTTATGCCTCGATCATGCTGAATGAAGGCATAAATAAGAGTCACTCATCCTGTGGCTATGGCTAAGAGATGCTCCATCTGAGACTTAAATATTTTTGCATGCCTGATCCATACCTCCCGTGTGTTAAGAAGCCTTTAAGCTCTTTTTAGCTGATGAGACATGAGCAGGTGGTCCGACTGTGAACAAAATGTCAGAATCTCTTCCCAGGTACAAAACCCCTCTCAGCGAGACAGTCAAGCTATGCTGATAAACGTCAAGTAGCCTCAGGCACCACCAACCCCCAAATCTCTGCTTTCAGTGCTAACATTAACTCTAATTATGTTCATCCTAAATCTGCTTCCAGTCTGTTTTCATTACCTTCATTCACGTTACTTTGCTATCACTTGTCCCTGCTTGCTGGTCTGATCTATGATCTGATCTATTAGCAGATCTGATGCTGCGTATTTATATTCTTTATCAGTCTGCATGTAGCCCTTGTGCTTTCCTTGACCCCCAGTGTCGCTGGTACACTTCAGATGCTGATTTCTTACAGGGCAAAGCAGCTTCGTGACTATTCAGAATATTACCAAAAGCCTGTTCTTCTTCAGCTAAAGTCAACAATGAAAACAAATATAATCTCTGATACATCAATAGTGGGAAGTTGTCCATTAGACTGCACAAATAGCATGTGCTTTGATCAAGGATGCAAATAAGGAATCTTTGTCTACTGGAATCTTTGTCACTGAAAAGGATTATGCCTTTTCTCCAGGAGTTTTGGTGGCTTAAAGCAACCCAAAAAAGCATACATATGTATTTTTTTAAGAAAATGCTCATTCTCCAGTTAGCTGATCTTTCTAACAGCCAGAAAAAAACAGTGATGTGCATACATATCCATACGAGAGAGGATGTATTTTCTGCAGAGCAGTGGTCACGTATGAAGCGGTGGGATTTGATTTCCCTTTTCCTTTTTGATTTCCACACACCATTTCAGCCCCTGCACACTGCACAGTAGCACTGTTGGCAGGTTATATCAGGGAATGCTGCATCCCAAGGGCCTTGATTTTCAGTTATCTGAGCACCCATGTCTCCCACCCTTCACAGTGGGATGTGCAGGTGTTCTGTGTTTCTGAAAACAACATTTAAATTTAAATAAACATTTTACATCTGCATGCATATAAAACAAGAATATTCGCTTGGTATTTTTGGGAGAGGTCTGAGTATTTGCAACTTCCCTTGTGTCCACTGACTCAATATCGCAGGCTCAGCTCCGAAATCAGCCAAAAGACCAATTTCATCTCTAATTTAAATGTGCTATTCCCAATATAGCTGCCAAAAGGATAAATCTAGCGCAGGAAAATGTATTCACTTCTTTAGAGTGTTGTAAGGTTGTGCTGGTGTTCATAATAAACTTTGAAACTTGAATGGAAGGTGCTACAGATCTATAGATCCTTATCTCAGGGCTGATTTTATATGCATTTCTTATGCAGTACTTTTGAAATAGATAAGGAAAATGGTATATGGAACACATATTCAAATCTCTATGTCATTTTTGCATACGATCACCCAGTTGGCAAAAGAAATGTATCTTTAAAGGATAGTTAATGAGGTGTTGCTATCCCAACATAACATACAAGCTCATTATTGAGATTCTGTGCAGTACACTTACTGAAACAGAGTAATTCTCAAGTATTTTTTAATTTAATAAAATCATTTCTAATATTTACCGTTCTCTCACCTACTTTTAGTTATCTGGTTCCTATTCAACCCTTTTAATAAATCCAAGGATTATCCGTTCTTCTGGGCTACCAGACAGGCTTTCACCAAGTTCTTTGCCTTGCAAAATGAGAAAAGGATTACGAGCATCACTACAGAAAGCACATTTCAACTGGCAAAGCAGAAAGGAGGTAAGCTCCTTAAAATATAGAGAATACTCTGCAATTTCCTATCTTTGCATAGCAAAAAAAAAAAAAAAAATCAATCAAGGCCTCCCTTGATCCATACATTCAAATTCCTTTTTTTTCCTTTTCTCCTTTTTTTTTTTGGTATAAAAAAGTTGTGATATTTCCAGTGAGAAACTGAGTTTCAACCTGTCCAGTCCATCCTCTCCACTCTTTTTTTTTTTTGGATGCATCATAAAACAGCATCCTCACAGAACATCTGTCTTTTCTGGAATATGCACAGGTCACTACCTCCTCTACCAGCAAGGAGATGCTACTCTGTACATTTGAAGAGCAGTTATTAGTGGAGGTGCATAATATAGACACTACATACGACTTTCAAACAACTATTAACATGTCAGAAAAATGTTGTTTCTTCTTCAGTGTTTGAACCCACTACACCAGTTAATAGTCTTTGAACGCTTGAGCAGCAGGTCAAACTTCAACTGTACTTTAACAATATTTATGTGTATTTTATTATTTGGGGTATGTGTTACCTATCCATCTAAATTATGTTTTTAGTTTCTCTTTTTAACTTTTCTATAGAAATAGGAACATGTCCTTCATTAATGCTAAGTTAAGTCAAGTCAATGCTTGTTGGGATAAGGGAGGCGACCATTTAGGAGAAAGAAGTATTTTAAATTCCGACTTTCTTCAGTCACTTTCCTAGCGTCACACAAGCATTCTCCTCCTGCTGTTTTACAGCATCACACTTGGACAAGAAACGGATGGAAGAAACATGTTTTGGACCCAATCCTGAACCATTGCACATTACGACTGACATGTGGAGTCCCCCATTCTGTAAAATTTAGCACTTTTCTGTGTTGGACCCTCAGAGACTGAGCAAAGAGGAGAGTCATTCAGGGTTACTTTTGTGAGAGGATTAATGCCTTAACCAACTGGCTTGCTCAGAAGAAAAATTAGCAGATGCTGTGGAGTTTCAAGTGTCCTTCAAAACACCAGGAAAAATTCTTTATGCTCACTCAGATCAGATATGCATGTGACAGTCCCTATTCAGACCGTGTTTGCAGTTTGCATATTTCTGTGTAAATGTGTGTCTTACAATTAGCTTGAGGATGTGCTTACAGTTGCTTTTACAAGTCCTCATTCTTGACAGTTTTACGGATGTTTGCACTAAGTAGCTTTTAGTGGCGTACTGGTGAAACTAGGCACCTTGTTTTCCTTTCTTAAAGGCCCTTGGTTCTAATACCTACAAAGACTAATCCATTTGCCTCTGCTAATCCAGTCTAAAAGTACCCCAGTGCACTTGAAAGGATGTCCTGTGAGCAAAACATCTCACCTTGAGAATGGGGAAAAACTTGTTTGGGGGGCAGCTTCCCTCTGAAGCGACCACTCCAATTGGCTAATCTATTTAGCAAAATTAATTAGAGGGCTGTGGATTGAGTTTCATGGCAGACTAAAGCCCAGCTTTCTCAAAGAAAGGAATTCATTGTGGAACCTTTGATGGTCTAAAGGAGGAGAGGTGCATTCATATGTTTTGGGTAACTCCCTCATCATTACTAAGACAAAATAAAAAGGCTTTAGGGTTTCTTTCACCAATCACCCCACAAGTTGGCAATTATATAGGATTACTAGTATCCCATAGACCTGAACTACGATCAGCTATTTTATTCACTTGTGTAATGCATGTTATGGTAATAACAAAAGGGCCCTCTGGCTATTTTGTGGTCCATACAGATCTTGAAGGAGGGGGAGCTCTTGTTTTTGTTTGTGTTTTAAGTGGGGGCGATAGGCAAAAGAGGGGTTGTTCTGCCAAGAGATTAACATGAAAGAATGAAATGAAATGTTTCGGTCTTGTTCAGTTCTAGTCTAATCAAGCCTACTCTCAAATTAATGAGCTCTTACCGGGGGAAACATCTCTCGATGCTGGAAGGCAGCAGTAAAGCTATGCACTTCTATTTCGAAAAAATGTAAAGCAATATCCTTTTTGGCTTGAGATAAAACAGTGAAAGAAGCATTTTTCATCTTTTAGGGTTTGATTTAATGCTACACTGACTAGCTGGGTTTGTGTTTATTGGAGGCATTTTTCTAGAGAGCTGAACAAATTGCCAATAATTTGAGGGTTAGTATTCTGGTCTACTTTGGCTCATGGTGAATGAAAAATGTACGACAAGGAAGTCTACCAAGAGCAAATAAATCCAAGTTCTTTTCTAAAAAGGAAAGGACTTCCTAAGGCCTCTTCACATCATACAATCCTCATTATGTACCACCTTCTCTTAGCACTTCCTTGCTCTCTTCCAGAGTTGCTCCATATTGTTTCTTCTTGCTATGGAAGTGTCATTCCGCTCCAGAGCAAACAGTCCTTCCACAATGGGGGAAATATTTCCCTGAAATATATCATGTATTAATGGCTCATAAGGCCTAAGAATGAGGAGCTCTTCATTTCAACCCTGGTTTGGGTTAAAATGCAGGTACCGGTTTGCAAATGTCTAAGAGCTCTAGATGCTGGTGTTGAGGACAATATTGCATGGCAGGAGCCGCTGTGTGCCAACAGATTCAGTTCACCTGGAGGAATTCCATGCTGCTTTAAGCAAAATGCATGAATCTTACATAAATAAAACCACACACGGTGCTATAGCAGCAAAAGTTGAGGCTGACAGATCTCACACATGCACAGTAGGAAATGGTAATTGAAGGAGCTTGTACAATTGTTATTTGCTCCTTTTGTAGGCCTATTATAGTGCTTTTATGTATTATCTCAATGTATGCTATTTTTCCCATTTATTTAACACAAAGGATGGCTGGGGCTTACTGAACCTATGTGTGGTTTGTATTCTCTTGTAACCTCATCATTTCACAAGTGATTTCTGGTCTTATCTACTGTTCTCTATATACAACCATTGTACTGAACCCAGGTGTGCTCATATATCCTTTGAGTTTCCAATTATACTGTTTCCAATTATACTAGTTTGAGAATGTTTCACAAACATCAGTTAATCTTTACAACACCTCTGTAAGATAAGGCCTGGAAGGATTAAGCCCAAACTTGTCACATTTTCTAATATGATTCACGTAGAGGATGACTAACTGAATATCCAACACTTCAGTAAGACAAGAAAATACAACTCTCTTTGTTGCTGATCTAGGTGAGATCTTTATTTTTTTCTCAGACTGGATGTTTCTGTCTCAGGAGAATTTAGGAAAGGAGGAATTCACCATTAGTGAAGTCATATGGAAAGTGTGTTCTAAGTTATTTATCTACAATCACATTGGAACTCCCTGGCAGACTCCAAGAGAAAGTCCAGGACTCTGGTCTGGGACTCATCTTCCTCAACCTCACAATCATCTCTGCTCTTCACAGAAGTCCCTGCCTCATTTACTGTCTGCATTCCAGCTTCTGGGATGTGTGAGGCAATGGCCTGGCTAACAACAGCCTCCTTCAGAACATAACCATGATTCATTTCCTCAATACCATTCTCATACAGTGCTAGAGGCCAAAATGCCAGACGCTACAATTCAGTTCTTTTAATGTTTGCTAATGAAATACCCTTAGATTATTTTTTTAAGAAGAAAAATGAAAAAAACAAGGCTTCCAACTGGTGGAAACCTATTGAGTTTCACCTACCCAACCAGTAGGACTGGATGCTTCAGAGAAACGAGGCATACTTGTGCCATGCGAGCTGAGGAACTGATAGCATTGCATAGGCTGTGTTTTCAATGTGAGTGGATCTTGATAGGAGGACAAGGCAAAAGTGGAGAAACTGGGCTGTTCTCCAAAGCTGGTAAGGGCTGGAATGGCATGCTGCTAGCCTATTAACCCATCCAGGCTCAGTCCTCTCCTCCTGCTGCATCCCAACCTGGCTCCTTCTTCTCTCAGATACCCATGAGCAGTTTCATTTTGACTTCTGTGCTGTAGGGCTAGTTGAAAGACAGGGAGAGAAAACTCCTTGTTCCATATCCGTATTGAATGACCTTCACCAACCTGGAAAACCAGTCACAAAAGCAAAGTCTTTGGCAAGGAGATTGCTATGATATCCTCAAGAGCTTAACAGTCTGAGAATGTGCAAACAGCGATACTTGAGATTTCAAAAGCCATGTTCTGCTCTTCAGCTGAGCTCCCCAGCTCAATTTCTTTTACTACAAAGTCTAAAACCACTGCAACTTCTGGATGAAATCATTGCAGAAAGCTTTTTAAATTGCACAACTTATTTTGCTTCATCTTTTGGAAAAGAAAAAAAAATAAACTGCTTTTGCTAGATTATTCCCAAAAATATTAAGGCATAAGAACACATCCAGCATGGAAAATTATGATCCAGATCATTGTAAGGCTTTGTTACCAATTAAACAATACCAGAGACAGACAAGTCGCTGTGGAACTAGCTATTAGTCCATCTAGCTCCATCTAGAATCATTTGGGTAGTCAATATTGTCTTGCAACGTTACCTTCTGCTTGTGCTCAGAAAATGGAACTTCACGCTAGTAAACAGCATCATGACAGGCTACAGTTGTATTTTAAATAAATGTTTTTACACCTCTAAGATGCTGGAAAGATGAAACCAAACAAGAAAGTGTTTTTCTCCAGAAGTTATGCTTAAAGAGTCTGGCTTCCTGCAGGGTATGGCTAAAAAATGACAGCCTGAGCTCCAGCTGAGCTGTCTTCATTGTAGACTGAAAAGCAGAGACTGATAATCTGCAAGGCAGGTAGGTGTGAACGATATTTTAAATTTATAAAATGTAAAATGGAGTGCAGCAACAGATATCCAGTGGGAAAAGGCTGGGAACAGGAATTAAATTAGCCAGTCTGCAGGCCAACATGAAGGTGTAAACATTTGCAGGAGGTGACAAATCAAAATCTCTTTCATCTAAAAGTCTTGCTAAAATGCAGCAAGTGTTCTTTTCAAATAAAGCTTCTCTTGTTTATCTACCTCAATCACATAAGCTTTTAATTAGACCATACGCAGCTCCCTGAAACTGGAAAACTCAAAAAAAAAAAAAAAAAAAGCTTTTCCAAAATGAAAGCCATATCACATCGCCCTTGTTCACAGCATGCTGTTCTATAGCAAAATCAAGAGTTCAACGCAGAGGCCAGACATTAGCACACCTGAAATGGTTTAAGGGAGTGTTGTTTTTGCTGTTATTGTTGTTGTTGTTGTTATTAGGTCTTACAACAGTCTTACAGCACCCAAATGCATTTCAGATCAGATACTCAAAAGTGCAGAAAAAAAATTTCAGCTGGAAGGACTGTCACATCGTTCTCTCTCACTACCTTCGCTCTGGACGGCATCTGACACATTTTTCTGTTTGCTTTCATGACAGACATGAATCATTCATACACAACACTGCCACTCAGACTAGCAAAACATCTCTGGCTTAGCTTGTCCCGTAGCCTTTTTATGAGGCTGTCTATCACCCCGCATAGTTGGCAATCATCTGTGGACTACCACAGATCTGTTTCTGATCATATCGCCCAATTATACTGCAAATGAGAACTCCTAATATGGGGCTATCAGCAGACAAATTGCTTAAGCCTAACAATGCCACATGAAGAAGTGTAAACAACTGGAATCTGCTCCATTTAAGCAATGCACAATGCTTGTATTGTGTGCCCAAAACAACAACTGGAAGGATCGTTTCTGGATTTTTAAGCCTCTCTGTTGCCAAACCTGAATGGGAAAGCACACAAAAAAGGGGATGTTTTAATGCATCCAGTGACACCACTTCAAATTAGAGTAGTATTATAGCAAACAGACCCCAGTACTTGGAAAAATCAGATGCCTTCCCCTTGAAATTCTCCCTGAGAGCCATTTTGGGAGGATTGGGAGGCCTGAGCATGGGCTGTAAACAGGAAAAGAAAAAGTCCTTTCTTATAGTTTGATTTTGTCTGCACAACCAAAGACAGGGCTGATAAGTTGTTCATCATATGAATGTCACCTTCCTGCCAGCTACTGCACCGAAGAGGAGAGAGCTGCCGTGTAAGTCCTAGCTTTGATGGCTTAGCTCTTTGGTCTGTCTCCCATAGCATTCCTTGGCCATAGCATTTCTGCTAGGTTAAACATGCAGACTTCTTTTTCATTTTTTTTATTCCTACTGTTGCTCAAGTTAGAAATGCAAGGAAAGAAAAAATTGGCACATAGCGGGGGCAGCAAGAAGTTCAGCACTCCCTGGTGCCAAGTTGCAGGGTTTCATCCCCTCTCTTCCCCAAATAGTTTAAGAGAGCACTAGGGAAGGAATAGGTGGGCATGTGCTGGAGGCACCTGCTAGAAGCTGCTGCCCTCCAGGGCTGAGGACAGAGAAGGAGATATGACAGGGTGTTACCTGGATAGCATTAGCAGAAATCACCCATGCTGCAAGCTACCCAGGATGCTCGCTCTCCTCTCTCATCCCACAACTAACACTTCCCTGCTGTCCTTCCCCATGGCTTTGCTCTTCCCTGTTAAAGATAAGGAGAAAACCAAAAGCGTGGGGAGGACTATTCCATGGCTACCTATAGGGAGAACATGAGGCTGAAGTACCGAGGAGCAATGTGCTTGTTTTCTTGCTCTAGGAGACCATCTATATCTTACACCTCAAAAAGACAAATACCATTCGCTACGTGGAGCATGCCACAACTGGGAGGCATTCAAAACCACTGGGTGTAGAGCCCAAAGGATCTGAAAAGAGTGTTTTAGTCTGCTCTTTTCAGAATAAAAGGTCTTCAGTTTACAAGGGCCTGTTTACTTGGACCTCTCTTGTATTTTTATTTTAACAACAGGATGAGTCCTCAGTCACATCAACCTGCAAGCTAATCTGCATCTCCTGTTTGTAAATACTTCCCGTTTCAACTTATTTTGTGCAATCTCAGCTATGAAACCCAGTAACTTTCTCCAGTCTCTTGTCATTCCTATATGAACATGTTCCACTCCTGCTCCCCCTAGGAGATCTCACTGGCTCTTTCCCCAAGAGAATTAAGATTTTGCTTCATGTACCGGCCAGTGCTAATTACTTCTTCCTTGTGTGGGACCCTTTGGAGCTCCGCACTGCTGTTGTCACACAAATCTTCTGTACACGGAAGGCAGTTTGCTGACTCGCAGCAAGAGCTCAGAGGGAACAGGAACATTAGCTGAAGTTTTTCACCATATTCTCCCAGAACTAGCAGAAGGGTCTCCCAGAAAAATGTAGCCAATAGCTACAGAGAGATGGGGATCAACCAAGTGGCATCTGATCTGTCCTCGGGACACTCTAGAAGTCCTCTGCTCTCACTAAAGTTCACCTGGGAACATATAACTTGCGTCCAACCATTCCCGATTTGTTAAACAGCAGGTTCTTGCAAAGAAACGTGAACCAAAGCACTCAATTGTGGTTAGGAACCACTTTTGGTACCTGGAGAAAGTGTAACACCTTCAACACGCACTTTCCTTGGGAGTTATTCCTTAGAGACTGCTTATACACACAATTACCATATAGGAAACATTAAAAGAAAATATGCTGAAGTGGACAAACAGAAATGGGCCCATCTATTCTCTAAATTTTCAGTCACCAAATCTTGAATGCGCTGAAGAGGAAGGTTTTCCATTAAGTAGCAATGGCAGCATTTGAGCATGATAAAGCATGTTGAGCTGGAACCCAACAGACCACACAACTTGGAGAAATAAATAGGTTGCTTGATGAATCAAAATATTATTTTTTTGGAGGGGAATCTTTAACATTTGATAGTTTTGCTCCTGAACAAAATGAAACAGGGAATAGAAATTCCATTGCACTGAGAGTTGGGGATTCCAGCAATTATGCTATTCCCATTCAGAGCAAAATTTATTTTCTTTCCGATGAAAAAAATTTGCTTTCATAGAAATTAAATGTTATGTTTCACTTATGACTGTTTCTAATCTAATATAAAGCATAACGTAGTACTGACATAAAAACAAATGACAAAAATTCAAAATAAAATAATATATCTGATTTTTTTTTCATAAGCATGGAGCTAATTTTGGATGTTTCGCCATTACTGGAACTTTTTCATCACTTTTTAAAATGAAATTTCCCCAAAAGCAATATGAGCTCACATACTGCTTTTTATTATTATTATTATAGTGCTACTGCATTTTACTGATGGAAAAAAAAAAAAAACACTTTCTCCATCAAAGTTTTTTCCAACAAATACTGTTCCTGAGTCAAGTAGGAGCGTGTCTGAAAATCTTTCAGATGGAAGATTTATTATGTATCAACGGGAAAGAAGCTATTAAGGCCAAACTCTGATACAAGCTTTTTTGTGCAAATAGACTTATTCACTGGTTCTAGCCAGTGAACATGGGGCCTCTTTAGCATAGTTTGGGCTCACAAAAAGAGACACACTCAATAAATAGGGGTAAAAATCTTAGTGTATGTATGTATGTATGTACACATACACTCCTGTATGTGTATAAACACGGTCACCCTGTTACTATTCCTGGCATTCAAGAAAAGTCATTTTAGATTATCAGTTTAAAAATATGTACAGTGTGATGACCTGTAGCCACATGATTTTCAGGTGTTTTTATTGACTTCCATTTCTTTAATATTACTTTTAAAACAGCATTTCTTTTTATCTTATGAGAGAGAATTTTAAAATCCTATGACCAGATATATCGACTTAATTTGGATACTAATGAGCAAGTCTGTATTTGCCAAGAAAAGCAGCGTGGAACTTGCCTCTCACTGAAAGCTTCCCCCCACACCTGCTATATTGAATGTAAAAATAATACCCACCTGAAGGAAGCATGACAATTTGTGGGTTACGGAAGTGCCCAAACCAGGAAAAGGGTTAAGGAAGTTGCAGTAGAAATAAACCAATGGTTTCTCAAGTATAATTAATTATCATCACAACAGCAACTTTTATTTTGGGGAAATGGTAAATAGAAAGATGCTTCTGTTGCCAAGCATCAGAAAATGTCAGCCCAGAGATTGTCTGAGAACCTTAGTCTGATAATCTGGCTTTAGAGACGAGAACGCTGTGATGTGTCTCACAACACTGCAAGGGGATGGCTGCTCTGCCAGAACGAAAGCCAGCCCTGCCAGATGTGCAGCACAACAGGCTGGTGTGATTCAGTCTGTTCCTATAAACAAGATGCAATGGAAAGAGGTTGCATAATTAACCCGCTGCCCTAATAAACAGCATTTAATATGCCATCTATTTAAAATTAAATTGCTGTCAAAAGCAGCATTTTTATTTCTAGTTTTCATTTGTGTTCAAAGCAAATAAAGTCCTGTCTGCGGTACTGCCTGAGGCAATGATATTAACTGTTCCAAATATGGGGTTTTGTGGCCTGATTTACAGTGTTATGGAATGACCAACATTATATTGCCACTTGAGTGACATGGATACAGCTGAGAGACACTCAGGACCAATCTGAAGAGGGGAGCAACAACGTCTTATGTCTCCTTGGGCCACCTGGACCCTGTCAAGCACAGATATAAACTAAAGCAACCTTCAGGCGATAGAAGCCCAGCCACACCAGGGCTAGGTTAGATCTATCCTTCGAGTGAACTCAAATGGAATGATAAAAAGTTGTGGTGTTATTACTTGCTTTGTGGTAGCTCCTAGCAGCCATTTCACTGTGTAATCAGAAATTACAATCCAGAAGAGTTTACAGTCCGACCAGAGAAGAAGAATAGCACAGAATGAAGAAGGAGATTAATCATCAGAGAACTGTGGCCCCTGATGTGTTCTCTTACATCTCTCACTTGACCCTGGGGCTGGTCCATGCTGCTTAGATGCTCATCTTCAGCTACCACATTGGTCTTTTATTAAAAGAAGCACAAGTCAAAGTCCTCATCTCCCCTGTGCTTTGGACTTCACCTTCCCTGAATCCAAATATCAAGAGCAAATTGTGTCTTGAGCACAACCTTGGCCTTCACTTAAGGAATAGTACCAGCACCAGAGGGCAAACCAGTTGTCTGTATCTATACTAGGGGTTGGTGACCGAAGCAAGGCCAAGGGTTCCTGAGAAGCTACGTCCTGGCCTGGACCACACAAATTCCCTGATAATAGCACTGGCTGTGAGATAGTCCTGAGCACTTCCTATGACACTGATTCGGATTAATTTTAGCAGATCATAGACCTTCAAAATAGCACCTTTCCAGATGGGGAGAAAGCATAAGCGAAAGAGTCTAGGTCATGAACCACTTGACAATTATATAACTTTAGTCTTTCTTTATTTTTCTCTAACCTATCCAGGATAAACTGTAATAAACACTCATGTAACATACATTTCATTTAGACTAGTAAATATTTATTCTTCTAGAGGTTCAGAGCCTAGCAGCACTAGATAATTGAAGTTATTCCTGTACGTCCTGGCAGTCTCAGGCTAACCCGATGCCACCACATGTTTACTTCAGCTCTGACAGGCAAGACCACCCTTCCCTATTTATCCTCCATCCTGGCCATCGTGTGAGAAGGGAATGCCAATCACACCGACCTGTGGGGAGCTTGTGGCAGGGTTTGTGTTGTGGTGACAGCTGCCCTCTGGAATCAAGGAAAAGACTCTCTATAGGTGGTCTCTAAAAAAAGATAGATTTTGTGGTAGGTGAAAGCATGCTTGGCATTTTTGATATTCCAAAGGACGGAGTTATGGCTGAATTTGTTTCTAAAAATGGCAAAGTGGAAAGTACAAGCAACAGGTAAAACTACTGCAAATAGTATTTGCTAATAATTGCCCATTAACATATTTTCTCTCTTCACTGTTGGGAGGCAAGACTAAGAATTACGAGGCCAGATGTTGTTTTGAGATCCTCAGACCAATAATTATTACAGATCTTTAGCCGTGTCCATAGTGTCATATCCTTCACAGTGCCAGACAGGTTGTTTTTCACTACTCCATGATAGTAGAAATTCATAAAGAAACCAACCCTTGCTATGGAATTCTACTTCATTTTAAGTTGGCTCCTATACCATACTTATCATTAAAGTATAAAATATTTCCCTTTTGAAACAGCATAAAATCATGGCATTAAAGCCCCGGTAATTAAAGCTCATTTGAGATGGAATGGCCACAGAGTTGTAAGCCTCATGAGAAAATTCCTAGGGCTATCTTTTACAAAGAGCTTTGATCAGAAACTCTCTCCAGAAATGGGCAGCTGAAACGCTATAAAGACAATCTCAAGGCGATCTTAATTCATGTAACATCGATTTACTTAGGAGCTCATAGCTCAAAATAGCCTTTGATGGCAATAGCTTATCTCATCAAATCTGATAAAGTCTGAGGATAGATGTATAGCTACAATTAAGATAAAGCAAATACTGCAGAAAGCAAAGAAGAAAACAACTATGTTCAGAAAACAGCCACTCCTTAATGCTACCTCTCTTATACCGCATACTTCATATTGAGACTGTTCTCTAATTGTAGGATTTATAAGTAAGCTCCAAGGAAAAGAAACAAGTTCTGGGAGACTCCCCACCATATCTGGGTACTTTCCAGTAGTGCATTTTACAGACTAATTAAGATCTGTCACCAGTCTCTTCCTTCACATCTTCTTGGGGAAGGAAGCTACATGGTGGCCTTATGTTTTGGGAGGCCGGGGTAAACCTGAATGGTAGGATTTGGATTCTGTCGGGAATGACGGATTTCTGAACTCTAATTCATTTTGATTTTGCTATGTTTTTATATTAAAAAGTCTAGGTATTTGGAGGCAAAATTGAGGATATTTGTGATAATTCTAAGNGGTGGCCTTGTGTTTTGGGAGGCCGGGGCAAACCTAAATGGTAGGATTTGGATGTTTTTATATTAAAAAGTCTAGGTATTTGGAGGCAAAATTGAGGATATTTGTGATAATTCTAAGTTCTTGGGAAGATTCATCCCACCTTGGTCTAGGGTCTAGCAGGGAGGTGAAAGAAAATTGAGGCAGATGGGAATGACACTGTAAAAACAGTATTACAAACAAAAGTGGTCCAAGCAGGTAATCCTGACAATGGCAGTCTCCTGATTCCTGAAATAAAATCTGATTGCCAATTCTGATGTCTTCTCTATGAACGCTGAAATCCCTCTAGAACCTGTTCTTAGAGCAGTGAGTGATGGCCACGTATTTCCTCTCGGTGGTATCCCTCACCACCACCTGAACATAACCAACACACAAACCCCTGCTCAATCCACCTAGTTTAACTAAAATAACATGATGGTGAAAAGCAGAGCATTTCCAAGGGGCAGACGGAAGATCGCTTGTGGATCCCATGCGGGAACACAGGTGCGGCTTCTCATTTGTTTTTCTAATCACCAAGCAAAATGGATATTATTTGCTGGGAAGTGTCTGCTCAGAGAAAGAAGGTGCGAAAAGGGAACATCAAATAACATTGCAACACCATGAAGTTTTCAGGTCCTTCATTTGAGCGGTATTCAGCGAAGGTGATTGAAATCTGGAATTTCCCTTGGAATCCAGAGATATTAGAGCCTTCTGAATTTGGCTTTCAAACCAAACTGGAAACAGGACATGCCAACATAAAGTGGAAATGCTGAGTAAATTTGCATCAGAACAACCTATCTAAAGATTTGTTTCGACATGACTATAATCTTGTGCAAGGTCACAGTGCTTCGCTTCCATAAAATTGTTTAGACTCTTATGAAAAAAAAAAAAAAAAAAGAGAGAGAAAAGAGTTTAGGAGTGAAAATAAAATCTCTTGTTCTCAGCAAAATGTTGTCTTTCAATAATTCCCTGCTTAAAATACCATTTGGTCATAGCTTTCCTTTGGTGAATGAGTACAGGCTACTGGAAAATTTCCACAATCGCAAATCCATTTCCAGTCACATCTATGAAGGGAAGTTTTGCAAGTGCTTACATGTGTGCAAGAGGAGAGCCATAGACATCTCATTACAATTCCAAGCCGTTTAATCTTTTGTCTAAATATAAATAGATGAGTGAATATCAGTAATTTCCTCTGTCTCTCTAGCTGAGGAGAGTTTATCTGAGAAAGGGAAGGTTTTAGGATTAGGGCCAGTCGTTGGGTCTGTTTCCAGACTATCTGCTCAGGAAGGCTCATGAGCTGTTCAGAGATAACGCCCTGGTCATATTTGGCCCGATCAGCACCACTCCAAAGGGCATCCCACATCAAACTGCAGCGTTGATTTAAAGAAACAACAGCTCAGCTGTTCTGCTCCATAGCACTTCTGGTGCAAGATGTAACATTTCCCATAAGCTTGGGTTGATCAAAAGAGCCTCTTCCCTCCACTTTTGCTGTTTTGTCCAACCTTTCACGTCTTTCATTCCACGCTAATTTAGGAAGCTCCTAAAGCACCTTTCCCTCTCCTTAGCGGACAGGTTCAGTGAAACTGGAAGCTGTAGTTTACCTTCTCTGGGACAGAAGAAAGAGGAGGACAAATTTGGGAGAATTTTGTACAGAATTTGGGAGAATTTTGTACCGTTTCACAGGAACTTTTGTTCCCATGGGCCATGGCACTGCTCTTATCTTGTCCTATAAACATTATTAGTGTTTCCCTCTTCATCAGAAATGTCTTTTTTTTTCTCTCCCTCTTGGTTTTTGGGTGTTAGTCACCTACCAAAGAGCAAGAGGGGACCACTGCAGCCTCCTGAGCTTGGAGCCAGGCCCACTAGTCTCCTCACATGACCCCAGCTTGCTGCTTTCCTTGTCCAAGTCTTTCAGCTCAAACAAATATCACATCATGGTGGCAAGCTGACATCAACAGATAAAGATGACAAGAGCTCATCAGGAAAACTTGGGAGGGAAGCCCGAAAGTTTGGATTGCATTACACAGGCAGTCAGACACTATCAAACTAAAATGTTTCCCTTTGCAATTGTTCGATGAAGCGTCCTTTCATCTTCGCATTTCCATTCAGTCTCCCTTGCATTGTGAGGACTCAGGCAAACCACTATAAATAAATGAGCCTTTAACGTCAGCTGGTACAAATACCTCAAACAATCTAACCTTTCTTGGGGATTCTGACCCATCTTTGGTAGANAGTCAGACATTATCAAACTAAAATGTTTCCCAGAAAAGGTCTCCATTCGATCTCATTATGCCCTTAAGGATTAAAACTCATCCTTAAGTTCGGTAACACTCCTGCTCAGTAATGTCATCATTTATAACTTTGCTCAGCTACAACTATTTGCAATTGTTCGATGAAGCGTCCTTTCATCTTCGCATTTCCATTCAGTCTCCCTTGCATTGTGAGGACTCAGGCAAACCACTATAAATAAATGAGCCTTTAACGTCAGCTGGTACAAATACCTCAAACAATCTGACCTTTCTTGGGGATTCTGACCCATCTTTGGTAGAAGACAGCTAAAATCTTTCAGGATTTCCCATGCTAAGGTATATATAAAAAATGCTGGCTGCTGGTGTGCGCTCCAAATGCTTTCTGTCGTATTTAATCTGGCTTTGACACTTTGTTCTGTGGTTAAAAAATGAAAGTAACATCCCAGTTAATGATTTCTGATGAGGCCCATTATTCTCACAGCTATTTTTAAACAGCAAGGAAGGTGAATCAATCTAACACACCTACAAGACTAATAATTTAATAAACTCACAGAGACAGTGGTCTAAAGCCAGGGTGTTTTTCCTCTGAACTCTTGTTTTTAAATGAAGCCCTCTGAGTTTACCTCAGCATTCCTTCGGCTGAAGAAAGCAAAACCTTGAAAATAAATAGTTTTTGGTGTCTCATGAAGTTCATCTTCAGCTTTAAATGAAAAAAAAAAAAAAGGAAAAGGGTTTCAGCTTCATAATTAGCAAAAGTTGATGAAGGATAATACTGTAGAAGGAATTAAATGATTATGAGATTTCTCCTTCTTCCTCACACCTGCTAAATGGAAGATGATAATGTTTCTGCCTCATTAATATCTTGTAAGAAGAGTCAAGGGGATCTAACCTTGATGAAAGGATATCCATTTTATACTGCTATAGTTCATGTAATATAGGACTAATTATGCCTCCATGAGCAAACTGAAGGTATTGATTCCTTTCTTAGCCACTGTAACCAGAAAATTAATGAGAAAAAAAAAGAAAGAAAGTGCAAAATAATTTAGATTGTGCCTTGCTTTCTAGCTGTGCTAGAAGCTATTCTGAAATATCAAGAGAACTTTTCACATCTGGCATCCTCCCGTTCCTTCACTTAGCTGAGAGCCTCACTCTCAGCTGCCCCATTTATAGAAAATGCAACGTAGAAGATCACAGTTTTCACCCACTGGGAGAAACAGGTAAGAGATGTAAAATTTGGGAAATAAATGAGTCTGTTCACAGAGTAAGGCAGTACCTGAGAGGAGTGGGAATTGCTGCATCTCGCTCACTGGATCTGTTAAGTTTCTTTAGACCCTTCACAACCCCTCTTGAGGATAGTGCTTTTTAAGTACAGAGGCCAGTTTGATTGATGACAATCTCCCAAATTTATGCAAAGGGCACAAATGGATCTTGGTCTAACATACAGTGTAGAATTTTACCACGTCCTTTCTGGGGTTCCCTCTCTCTCATTTTGCCCCTTTAGAGCTTAAGCACTAGTTCTGACTGCTCCAGTTTACTGAGAAGCTGCCTACAAAGAGGAGATTTTTGCTATTTTTACCAGGCTCCCTGGTAGTTTCTGAGGGAAAAACCAGCACACCTGAACTAGCCGAAGCCCCATGGAGCCTGGGGTGGCCCTACCAAGCTGCAGCCCAGCGAGAGCAGACAACAACACTTGCTCCTTAGCCCAGCTCCTGCTTGAGCTGAGCTTGCTAGTGGTTACCTGCCACGCTGGAATGAATGACTTGGTTTTTTGGGTCACCAAGACGCAGGGTACTTTAAGCATAGGGTACTTTATCAGCCTGGACCTCTCCTGGCGCAGGGCACAAGTTAATGCTTAAAGCCCTGCAGAGGCAGTACCTGCAGGGAACAGGAGTGTGCCCAGCAGGTCCGTGTGCCCGGGCTGCTTGGCTCAGTGCAGGCCCTGGCCGAGCATCGTGTCGCTGCTGTCACCGCCTGGGGCACAATGAGGCCCTTCATCCGCGCCAGAGCCGCTATTGTCCACGCGCTCCGCAGGCCCAATTCCACCCCGAAACACAGCAAAACGCGGCAGGGTTGCGTAATGGCCGGCAGCGAGGAGCCGGCGGCCGCCTTGGCAGCCGCAGCGACCAACTTATGGGAAAGGGCGACTCTTGTCACTTGTCTCCTTGCAGGCACGCTGCAAAGTTAAGCTCAGAGCTTTTAACGGCCCCTCAGTGCTGAGCCTGCAGATACAGGCTGATAGGGAGCGTAATAAACTTTCAGAATATGATCTAACTGCATAAGACATCAAATGTGTGTCTCGGTGGAGCCGAGCGGAATCAAACGCACCATTTCAGCCCAGACCACACGCAACAAGATAACACACATGACTAATTTTGATGACTGATTTCATATAAATAATGCACTGAGATGAGTAGATGCAGCGTAATAGCCGTTCATTCCTTCCCTTTAATTAACTTTTCATTGAGACTCCGACTGGAAGTGGCTTATTAATAACGTGTTAGCTTTTTACTGCTTAGATTAAAAGTACATCCCGTCCCCAAAGCAGTGAGAAACTGCAGGCAGCTCGGGGAATAGCCTTCCTGATGCCATTCAAAATACTGCTGACACGATAGCTCTTAGCTGGGTGGCAAGGAAAAAAATAACAGGTGTAGATAAGGAGTGGGAAGAGTACAGTATTATGGTAGCTCCACGTTGTAAATTGCCATGGGAACCAAACAGTTTTGTTCTAGATCAGTTTTGCCACCTACACAAAAGAGAATACGAAATAGATAACCCTCCAGCTGAGCTCTGTTCCTCTGATGTCTGGCAATGTTTAAATGAACTCATGAAGGAAGTGTTGAGTAGTGAAAGACAAATGACCTTTTCCATCTGGGAAAGGTCTTAAAATCTTAAAGCTACAAGGCCCGTGTTTATTGGAAGGGGAAGAAGGGGAAAACACAGGTGAGGAGCAGAGGAAGCAAATTCACATTTTGCAGGATGTGAATTCAAAGAGGGTGGCAGGATTTAGGGGAGCCGGTGACCTTCAGGAAATTGATCTTAGTGCTGATGGATGACTATATATAGGACTCAAGCTAGTAAATCAGCTGCTGGTTCTTCACTGAAGAAAAGGTGAGATTTCCTATTCCTCCACAGACAGAAATTTTGAATGGTTTTGAAAGAGGCAATTTTAACACTTATTACACCTTCCTCAGGGATTTCCAAATATGCCACAAATGAAGCAGGCAGGTAGGGGAGATAAGTCCTCCCTTCCTGTCTCTGCTGATGAAAAACCCGATACATGAAGATGTGACATGACTTGTCCCATAGAACCTCCCGAAGAGGGACTCTCCTTGTTTGCTTCTCAAGTATGCGATTAACCATGAACCATCTTTCTCTTTTAATAAGTTTCACCTGCTTTCATGCTGGAACTATGTAGAACCACAGATTTCATGTATTTTTCAATGTTAAGCCGTCATTTAGTCCAAGTTTATCCAAAACAGTGCCCAGAGTCTCTTTAAGGGTCTGTAAACCTGAAAGGACCTATTTGTGATCTTGGGCTGAGATTCAAGTTTTTAAGGAAAAATGAAACGAAGGCAATTTTTTTCATTACTTCAATTTTCTAACTTGGGTCTAATATTATATGCTAGAATGTGCCTGAAGGGCTTGAGCGGAAGGCAACTTGCAGATTTTCAAGTCCTGTTTCCGTTTCTCCTTGAACCCAAATTTTGACTCTGCTAAGGCTGGCAGCCCCTCTGTGCAGCTTCCTTCACACTAAAATGCCAGATATTATTTGGTTTGAGGTTTTTAGGACACACTAGCAGTCACAGGTAATTCTGCAAAATCCATCTGTTGCCCTTCTGTCACACCACGGTGTAGCAGAGCAAAATACCACTAAAGCAATATCGAAGCTGGGTAGCGGCTAGTAACAGCAAACAGAGAAAGTAAAAATAAATAATAAAAGGATTACCCATTGTATGGAATGCTTCCCAAAGTTCATTAGGACTGTGGGAAAGACCTCGTAATCCCAGGTTTCGTTCAAACTATTGCTGGGAACGAAAGCACCTGTATTAGAATCAAAGTTGTTGATTTTGGCAAATTAAAATCAAATAAGAACAGAAAAGATGGTACAAATCTGATTATCCCTGGGCATATAATTCTTAGCATGCTTCACACATCCTCTCTACCCATCCCGCATACATCTTGGTGTGACCTGGTCCATTCTATTTCACACTCCATCATTTTCTCTGGAGTTAAAGCTGAGATCTGAAATAGCCATCAGATGGTAAAAGGGAGAGTGTGGGAGAGTGCTCTGTAGTTGGAGGGAGCAACCTTCACAGGAGCAGCCCTCCGACCTGTCAGGTCTGACCACACGTCTCCTGTCCCCTGGATCCTTTCCTAAGGATTCTAAGAAAAATTCAGTCATATGTTTAGTTAATTTTGAACTAAAAACCAGTGCTCGTTTAAACTAGAAGTTCTCCAGTATATGGAAAATGTCCTTGGCCCAGCTTCTCAGCACCTGGAAATTGCCATAACTCCTCTCAGTCCATAGGAGCTGGGTATCTTCCCCAGTGCTTTATTCTAAAATCTTCAAGAAATGCAAGATGGGAAAAATGAAGATACACTGGAATCGTTCAAAAAAATGTTATGGCGATAGGAATAACCTCTCTTTGAAGATCAGGAGAAACTGAGCTAGCAAAGAGAAAATGAGGGCACAGGATCCTTCCAAGACAAAGTGTGGACAGACTGGGGAACATTGCTTTGTATGCACCTCTCCTGAAAATAAAATGTAGCACCTTGACATGTCCCCAAGATCCAAAGCATTTTACAAGTGAAATGAAGTGCTACCAGCTTAAATGTTGTTCACTCCTGAACTACATGTAGCTATAGCAGGGAGGAAAAAACAGAGTCTATTCAATAGCTGCTTAAGGCATGGAGTGGAACACAACATGGCCATTAAATCGGTAGGCAGAATTTCTTTTAGGCAGAGTGTAAATAGACAGGTTGGCCCGTGGCCAGAACATGGAGGTGAGTCATCCCCTTTTGTTAAAAGTGCCATAAGTTTTTCAATGACTAAGAGCATTCAGGGCCTTGAGTTCATGTCTAATCCAAAGGATGGATAATAATGCTAAAGAGGAAATATCAGAGGCGAGTGTGATCATAAGCAGGGAGGATACGCAAGCTATCTTGTAGATAGAGGGAAAAACTGGAGCTCCAGGCACTAGCCAAAACAAACACAAGTCACCATGACTGGATGGGGGTCATTCCAGGCTACTATATACATTACAGCAGGAATTGACGTTGCCCTCAGCACGGCTTCACACAGTTTTGCTTTAACACATAAACGTCACTGGGGGAATAAGACAAAAGGCTGCGCCCACAACCAAAGAAAGGCAAAAAAGTAAGTTCAGGGAGATAGAAATTAAGAGACTGATTTCACTTAGGGGAACAGTTAAGAATTATTTATCTAGGATGAACTAATGGATCTTTATTTTTAGAGAAGAGCTTTGGGGAATTTTAAGTTTCCCGTTCTTAGCTTGTATTTAAATAATAAATAAGTATCTGTCTGCGTTCTGGGTAAGGTTCAAGACAGCAGTTCATCCAGTTGCAGCCCAGTCATAAGAAGTGTGTTTTCAAAAATGAAACAGAGTAACTATCATTCCTGGACTGAAAGCAGAAAACACAGAAAGCAGAAAGCACACAAGTAAATATGTTCACCTAATGCTGGTACTGGGATATGAGTCATTAAGATAGGGGAGTGCCCCAAAACAAACAGTTCCAGAATTAAAATGGTGACCAGTAATGCATCATTGAACAAGGAATTCTGCAAGTGTGAAAAATTAATCCTGCAGCAACTGTCCTGATGGATTTTCAGACATTAACAGGCTGAACACCTCTGGATACAAATTCAGGTAAACTGAAGCTTAGCTATGGCTCATGCACGGACCGAAAGAAGTGAAAATCAAATCAAATCTTTTTCATCTACTTCAAACCCGAGCTAAAAAGCAGACCCTCAAGACTAACCTTAATTATTTACTTTAAAAACATCATGCCCTTTGTTTCAAGCACAACCTCGAGCACTCTGTCTGCAAGCTATTTATAGGGATTGTGTCTTTCTTCACCCATTTTGCATATACGCTGCAGCAAAAGGTCATTCATACGGATCTATCAGAGGGGCAGCAGCGAGGAGGCAGGCTAATCAGAACTGCTCCGAACCATCTGCTGCTCGAAGAGCAGAGTGCGGCTAGATACTAATGCATTTGACCCTTCAGAATTTTACTAGCCAATTAACTTTCTAAAGGCTGTGAAGACGAACTGCACTCTATTAGGGTGCACCCACACACTCAGCTGTCATGTTTAACAAGCAGCTGGACCACCTACGGCCGCCCAGCAAGGCCCTCTGCATACTGAACTTGGAGGCCTTGTGTGTAGTCACTAGAGAGGAAAAAAAAGATGTAAAAAGCACAGCTTGAGTTGACTTCCGCAGACAAAACAATGTCATTCACAAAACTGCAAGATTCCAGTAGCTTCCCTGAAATATCCATTATGCTTTTCCATGGATTCTCAGAAACAGTTCCTAAATATCACTTCTCCTTGCTGCATCAAAGGCAGTTCTTAGATATTTAGCACATCAGAAGCATAGATATGCAGGTAACCCTTTGGAGCCCAAGGTGATCCTTGACATCTTCACTGGAAAGATTGCTACTAAATGCTACGTTTGAAGATATTCATGCCTTTCTTTGTCATGTTTGCCTCCTCGCATGCTTTCCTCTGCCTAATTACTGCCACAGCATGCTTGACCAACAGCGGAGCCCATCATATTCCAACACTTCCTTCCCATCTATCACTCACAAATGCTATTTGGGTAGACTTGCTGCTCTTCTCAGTCACAGAGTAGGCAAATCCAAGCAAAGCCTAGACCGACACAGTAACAGAGTGTCAGAAGCACCTTCCTTTCCTTTACTGGTCTTCCATGAATGCAATGTCCTTGCACCAACAGCGCATGATTCACATGGCAAATGCCCATGTACCAACTCACATGGTTCATGTGAGAAATAACTGCACATTAATTAGTTAGCTACTTGTGAAGGGATTTTATTGGTTTGGTACCAAATCACTAAAACACTTAATATATTCTTAAGCTACACATATCCCAGAACTCAAGTATGAAGTGAAGGTCCTGGGCAGGAAGGTGAATCAGAATGGACTTAAACACATGCTTAAATGTAAGCACATACATAAGTGTCTTACTGAACTGTGGTTGTGTTGACATTCATATTGCTAGTCAAGGTGTCAAGCAGAATCATTTCTTAGTTTCTTTTCTTTTACGTATTTTTGTATCTGAGGAGCACAAAAAGAGAAGTTGCCTTTCAGCCCAAATAAAGATAAACCTTCCACAACTAAGTCGTCTTTTCTAATAAGGACAGAAAGAGAGAATGACAGAGAAACTGGAAGGAGGTGTTGATGTCTTAACGATTTTTAAAGGTCCATTTGAAAAAATAGAAAAGCGCTATATTCTAGCCCTTGGCATCAATGACTCCGCAAAAACAAGGAATTGCACTCAGTTACTTTGACCTGAAGTTTTCTTTAAAAGTTTCCAATAAGCTAAGGGTGAAAGTCAGGGATGTTTGTTACATGAATTAGAAGGAAAGTTTCCCCTTTCAAGTAGAAAGGGGAGAAATGAGGAACGTTGCTATTTTTTAATTTATACGCTGTTGTAATCCCTAAAGTTACTACTCTTTCTGTGCATCTCTGCTGAGCTGCAGCTCTCTGTCTAACGACATTTCAGCCTCACGTAGATGCAAGGGTTAGTCCTAGGGCTCTGTCACAATTGATCAGGATCGGGTGGCAGCCAGCCCTGGAAGCGCCTCCTGAGAGCCGTGACACTTGTCACCTGTCATGGAGCAAAAGCAAAGAGCTGAAGTTACCCACCTGCTCCAGGGCCACTTTGTCAAATATGATACTTTGGGGTATGATACCTACCTGTCATAGTGATTTTTTTTTTTTTGCATGTTGACAGAGTAGATGGAGGGAACATCTGTTGCTGCTACTCTGCTGTGATCTCGTTTAGGCTCTCCAGGAGCAAAGATGAAAACATGTTACGGTGCCTCCCTCCCGCCTGCTCCACCCAAGAAACCGTCCGCATCTCCTCTGAGCAGCGGAGCAGCTGTGCCGAGATGACACCTCAGCCCTTTCTCACTTTGAGACATCAGTTTAATTTCCAGCTGCTCACTCACTGACTTCTCACTACTAGCAGCACTCCTTTGGGTATTTAACTGTGTATGGCCATTTTCCCATCCGTTTATATAAATATCTCAGCACCCAAATCAAAGGGAAATTAGACCACTGGCTTCATAATTGATGAAAACTGTGGAGAAGCCAAGCAAAATGTTGGCTGCCACTTACAGGGCGAAACCTGGCTGGTTGCAGCCTTCCGACCTCCCCATTGCAGTTGTGCTCTTTCTGCTAGGCAGCTACAGAGCTAGGACATAGGTCCTTAGTCATAGGATTCACCTAGACTTTCCTTTTTTTTTTTTTTCTGCTTTATATTTTTCCATATCTTTTTTTTTCTTCTCAGCTTGATCACATCCCAGTCTGGATCTCTGCCAAATGCAGGTGAAAGGCCAGACTTCTTAGGACTTGGGATTGAAGGACTCACATCAAGAACTTTCAGGGCCTAAACAAAACCAGGAGCCTGTTGGGCTTAGGCCTGGATGCAATATAAAATTCTCTTATCCAAAACTGACAGCAATTAGAGAAGGATGGGCTATGATTTCTTTGGACAGCCTGCTGCATCGATGTAGGAGTGCCTTCTCCAGGTCCAGCTCATAGCAGTGCTGTGTTGTGCACAAAACCTGCATGCAACGTCATCACTATGAAAGTACATATAGCAATGCAATCACAGCTATCTCAAGGATATATATATATTTTTCTGTCTCAGTAAAATAGCTTCCAGAAGTTCACAGCTCTGCATAAACAAAATACACCAAGGCTGTAGGTATTAACTAATCAGTGTGTGAGTGTCTACGTGATGACTTTCTAAATTGCCAAAGGGACATCAAGAGCATAAAAGATGAAACCCCTCTGTCTGGATGCTGAAATCAAACAGAATGTATCTGAGCAGGCTGCACAGCAAATATGGACTAGAGATTTGAAGTATCTCGGTTTTCATTATTAAACATCAAAAGTAGTTCCTGCTTCCTTCTCACTCATCTCTCCTGACTCCATCAGGCTATTGATGCAATGCTGAGTGATATGTGGCAGCAGCACATTTCTCTCCATGGAGATTAATTATTTTTTTTAAAGTTTCCACAACCCCCAGCCCCTCAGGTCTCTCACTTGGTAAGTTAGCACATTAGAACTGATGGGAAGGTGTGAGACATAACATGACTTCATAGGAACAGAAAATTTGGGCCAAGGGAGATGGAGTTTGGCATTGGACAAGGGACATATTTTTTTTTGTTGTTTCTTCCCCCCTAAGAATATATTTCTATTTTTAAATCTTAATGCATTGCTGTGGTTCATTGGGTAAGTGCTACAGGAAATCAGGAGGAGCTGCACCTGTGTTGGGCCCTGCAGTACAGCCTGTCCCAGTGCTCAGGAAGGATGGAGCAGTGCTGGTCCCTCCTGCGCTGCCTAATCCACTTTGCTGTGCGCACAAGCACAGCTACCTGCCTCAAGGCTGCTCAGCCCTCAGATGTCTCTCTCTAGCTGTCTCCAGAGTGTCACGAGAAAAGGTGATGGATGGGCAGAACGCAATTTCCATGAGAAGGAAGCCAACTAAATATTTCCATCTACTGTGTTAAAAGTATTAGCTCTCACTCTGCTTAATCGCGAAGAATGCAACGTGTTCTGGAGCTAAGGTAGCATTTTGTCTGGTAAAAGGATGCCTAAGGCAGAATCATCTTCTGCAGGCACATAGCAACGTGCAAATTACTGCCTGCTTCTCTATGGGCAGAGGGAATGTGACCTGGGAGAGAGAGACCTACAACTACCCTCTCCAAACACAAAATCTCTTTTAGGGTTTTGGCAAGATTGTCCGTGAAGTCCATGAGCAAATGCTGTCAAGGAGGCAAGCTGGACACCTTCCTGTCATCTCAACAATGGCCCCAAGTCCTGGCCAAGCCCTGCAGAGCCATCTCCCTCGCTCCGTGATGGATTTCTGTCACTGCAGCTGCTGACACCCTGCTCGTGATTTGTTGCTGGCATCCGTTATAGGCGACTGTTGGAAGAAGAGAGCACCGAAGAGTCTGGGTTTGAGCAGGGGGTGGGGATCACATTAGAAACACAGGGGCTTGGCAGCCAGCATAGAGGGGCCTGAGGGAGCCAGATTTGGGCGAACAACCACTCTAGCCTAGTGTCTGTTTAAGTAAAACTCTGTCCAAAGAATAGAACTGGTTCAAGCTTTTTCTTTACTTGCATTGCTTCTCCTATTTCCCTCTTGTTTGCCCAGAAATAGAACATGACATTTATTTTTATGGACAGCATGATCTTATGGCTATTCCCCTGTGACAGGGTAATCTGAACACAATTATGTTCTGTTGACAAAAAGTGATAAAAGTGTATTGTGTCAACACTCTGAACTAACAGATTTGTCATCTGCTTCACTCTCAGATAATAGAAACAGAATTAGAAAATGGTCTGACAGCCTCTATTCTCTTCTACAGTCAGGTAAATCCTGTCTCTGTGCTCACTTACTGCACCCCAGCATTCCCTCTTCCCAGCAAACGCTGCCTGCTGCGTATGGAGCTTGCTTTGATGGACTTCTTTTGGCAGCTCTTAGGTTATTTGCTTTGAAGTAGTTTGACCTAAATTCTTCATTTCACTTCAGTTGTGTTTCTCCTATTTTCTTTCCAAGTCTTTGGAAAACCCATCTTTTTTTTTTTTTGTACATTTTTTCTTTTTGCTATGCAAAGCTCCTCATCAAAAAAAATATTCGATGGTAATATCTGCATTACACCTTCCCTTCTGCTAATTTCTTCATGCATCCATGGACAGTGTTTGACCCGGGCTGCTGTTTTACTGAGACAGGCACCCACCTTCGCCCAGTGTGTAGGATGAGCCCTAAATACAAGCAATTTTAAGCAGAAAGATATGCATAACTTCTGAAAATGTCATCCATCCTAAGTCCAAGGACAGGTTTGTGCTTCCAACTCTTGGTGAGTTGGATGGCAATTACCACTTAAAAGCTAAAGCAATGATGATACCATTCCAGGAAAAAAATAGAAAAAACTTTTTCATAGCCAAAAAAAGAGCAATTTGCAAAATTTCTGCACAACATTTTGTTTGCAGCTGTGATTCCTGCACTGTTAAATGCCATTAAAGAGCATTTCTATTCAAAGGGGCATGTGCTATATATTATAAAGCTTTCCAAAAATAGGACTCAATAGCCACCAGGTGCAAGTGTAGAATGACTCAAGCATCCTATTGCATGACAAGATGTGATCACCTGGCTAATGCGTGTCTGGAAAGTTCATGAACCTTGGCCCCATCTTCGGAACAGAGGAGATGAAAGATGCCATGAGGATGCTCTTAGCTTACATATCTATTTCTGCCTCAGCCCATTCTCCCACTGTGTCAGACTGGCAATCCCTAACATTACCTCTTTCAGGACCAAAAACCTCAGAATAATCCAAAAGTTGCTCTAATCTGAGACGGATGCTGAACTCCCTCCCTCCTCCAGCCCAGAGCGCTTCGCTCCTCAGCTCCTGCACTGCTCCAGCCACAAGGAGCCAGGTCCTCTGTAAGCAGCATTTTCCATAGGCATTTCCTTTCGTTTGATACATTTGTTGCCTGAATGGAAAAATGCAATCATTTTTGACAGCAGAATGAAATGAACTGAGCATATGCACATGAAATGCTATTGTTCATTCCTCTGAGCCAAATTCTGCCAGTAGGGAGTTTCACTTAAGAGTGGAATCAAGGCATTTACATCCTAAAATGAGAATAATCATCTGGAACAGTGGTTTAAGGTAGTTCGGCACCATATTCTGGTACCCGTAGCAACCTTTAAAGAAAATGAAATGGACAATTACAGTGGAAACTTAATAGAAATATCATCTATAATTTAATTCACAACCCAAATTTCCTGGAAGAATCCACAGCTCATTACCTCACCTACAGAACCGCTCTTGACACAGAGCACGAATCTGACTTGTTCCTTCTCCTGCTCTCTGACAGCCAGACTTTGACCCCAATGAAAGGAAGTGTTGTGAGAAAACAGCTTAAAAATAAAATAATAAAAGGACTAAAGATCTTTGCAGAATTGACATAGGGACAATACATACATTCTGTAATAAACAATTTTGGCCAGATCAAAGCAATATCACTCTGGACAACATATTTTGCTTTCCCATCTGGTTGATCCCCTCCGAGTTCCCACACCTAAGCATTAATACCAAATGAGTCTCCATAAATGACTATGTCTTTCATTCGTTCAGTAGTTATCTTTCTATCCTAATGTATACAGTTGTATCAACACAAGCTGTAGGTACCTAATCTAAAAACCCTTGGTCCTTAATAGAACCATTTAGTAAAGCTACCCTCAAGATTATTCTATTGGTACAATTTAGTCCTGATTTTAACCCTAATCCGAAGTACTTTAGAATCCAAAATATTCCACTTCCCGCAACTGAGTACTCTACTGCAGTCAATGAGGACATCATTCACATCCTTAAAATTAGGCATATGCTTAAGTACTTTGCCTTTGGGATAAAGAGCCTATTTGGGACTCTTAGGTACTTAGCCCTGATAAAATCCATCGGTCTTCCTTAGATGATTAAAACAAAAGCATCTTTCTCAGAACTTCCAACAGATGTTTTCATAAATTTTAACATACTTCTTTTTCCTGTCTCATTCATTTCCAATATAAGTATTTCCTTAAAAGCCAAATGAGGAAATCTGTAAACTTAATGGAGGAAATTTATTTGGATAGAAAGACATCTAAAGAAATATAAGAGCATTTGCAATGATCTCTGGCCAAATTCCGCACCCATTAACTTTCTTTATGTCTTCCTCCACTGCCAGATGTATCTGTGCAAATGAGATTTTCCAAAGTAACTATTGTCTTCACCGAATCCCACAAAATCCTTTCTAATAGTTTCTGAGCAGCGTTTTTAACAAACCAAGTGAGTATTAACTGTTCACTCCATATGTCTGAAGTGCACTGTCTTCCCTCCACCCGCTTCATTTCATTCTGTCGACAACATGCATTTTGTCAAACCTTTTACTTCAAATCATTCAGTCAATGAAACTGAAAGACTTTTCAGCACATTTTTATCAACAGAATGTAATTTTGAGCAAATCATGCTGTCAACAGGCAAGAATGCCAAAAGAAAAAAGAACCCAAACTCATTTTGTCCACAAAAAATAAATTACAGTTTGCTTTTATTTTGTGCATGCAGACAAAATGGAAATACCAAACTTCTCCATCTGTGGACAAAATTAAGATTAATCTGTTCACTCCTGAGACCAAATGGTGTTTGCTGGAAATGTATTAACGTTGTGAAGGACATCTGAAGTGCTGAGTCAGAAGATTGTTTCCAGAGTTGTACACCTTAACCAAATTCCTTGTACCAGTAAGATGCCACCTGACATATAAAATCCATTATAGCAAAATATTCTGTAACGGACTCAGATGCAGAAAAGGAGGTTGAACTCAAGAAAAAACAGATGTTATTTCATTTTCCAGTTGATGAATGGCTTGAGTCTCTCTGCAGGTGCATGTCCAATGCCGCATGAAAGTAATTTTGTTTGGGCAGCGTGCCCTGGGCATCCATGACCCCTGGGCTCTTGTGTCACAGCCGCAACCACAACCAACTTCTCTTCAACATGATGTTTTCATCCTCCTGTTGCCATCATTTTTACACCTTTTATTACTCCAAGCCCTTTTCCAGCAGTCATTGCTACACCCTGAGGTGCTCCTGGCACCTGGTCACTGGTTCTAGGCTGAGCAGCCCCATGGGTGCCAATGCCTTGCAAGTCACAAGACCAGTTTCTGCAACTCAGCAACTAAAGGACCATTTTTGCTGGAAATCCTCCCCAGCAGGAGCAGGTTGCCATCCACTAACGCTCAGCAGAATCTGCACAAACAAACCATTTTGCTTTCCTAAGGATGGAGTGAAAAATTGCCCTAAGGAGCAGATTGCAAGAGAATATTGAAGCACTAATGTCCCTGCAGCTAATTAGACTATAAGTTTATATATATATATGGATGTATATATACATCCTATATATAGGTATGGATGTTTACTTCTCTTTATTATTTTGATACTGTTTTTCTATGGACTGCAATTATTTCTTAATACGGTAAAAGCCAATAACCACCTTCCTGTGCTTTCTGGAGAATTTCACTGTGTTTTTAGATCACCTTATTCCTTCCAGTTCTTTAGTGAATTGTTCAAATAAGGCCTTGGAGAACTGACAGTCCCCAAGAGTTTGTATGGGGCTGGAGAAGCAGCGACTGTGGCTGTTATCCAGCATTTTAGAAATCAGAATGAGCCTTACCACATGCCATTTTGGTACACACTGTGGGGGATAACAGATCATTTTCTCCATCAGTCCCCAGTCTTTACTGGGGAAGGCAACGGTGCAGCCAAATACTCTCAGTCCTGCTCATCCACAAAAGAGAGAAGCGATGAGAGAAGGTATGCATTGTGCAGGATTAAAAATGTAACTGCTTTGAGACACGGGCCAACTCACTGACACCAAAAGCTGGCAGCAAATATGTCAGAGGGATCACGAAGTTGGCATGAGAGGGTTGCAGCTAATACAAGAGATTATTTTCAGGGCTTGTTGTGTGCCAAATACAACACAAAGCTGGCCTCAGAAAGGAGAACTTCTGCTGGAAGCGTGGGGGACAGCGCAGGATTGCTGGCGCTCCAGGGACGCCTGGTTTATCTGGGGCAGCCCTGGGACTCTGCAAACACCAGCTACTTCTTGGCTCTGTGTACGACACACGGCAGACAGTCCTAACTAACGTGCAATGGTCTGTCGCAGGTGCCTATGAGATGGGTCACCTTTCTCATTTTTATGTCCATAACATTAGCAGGGGAACTTGGTTCTATCTGGCTGCATCAGGTGGCTCAAGAGAATTGCAGGAGATTTGAAAGCCTTCATTGCCAGCAATAGCAAGGACCTTCTGGACTCTATTGCTAGTGTAATATTTAATCCTTAAGAGCTTCCCTGTCCAGAGCACCCCTAAAAGCAAAAAATAGCGTCAGAAACCCACTTAAAAGTAGCAGAATGATTCGGGGAGTAGAATATTTAGGAGTGCAAAGATGATTTCATACCGTATGCTGTGCACTTTATGTGGTATTTCAACGGCATTTTGTTCATACTGTGAAAGATATACATGCTGCATACTGTGAAAGAAGGATTCGTGCCTGTGATACTCGGACAACAGCACTACGAAGCATCTACACACTCTGGATCAGCAGNGAGCACCCCCAAAAGCAAAAAAGCAGCCACTTAAAAACATAGCGTAGAAACCAACTTAAAAGTAGCAGAATGATTCGGGGAGTAGAATATTTAGGAGTGCAAAGATGATTTCATACCGTATGCTGTGCACTTTATGTGGTATTTCAACGGCATTTTGTTCATACTGTGAAAGATATACATGCTGCATACTGTGAAAGAAGGATTCGTGCCTGTGATACTCGGACAACAGCACTACGAAGCATCTACACACTCTGGATCAGCAGATAGTTTTCCTCCTTTAAAAAGAGTCATGCCAAAGTTCTGCCTATGTGCATCAGGGCTCCGGCTGCACCTTCAGCCTGGTCATCCTTGATCTCTGTCACTAAATAACCTCACCCTGACCTGTACAAAAAGCTTTTTTCTAAGCATAACAGAGAAAAAAGAGACAGAAAGACATTGTGCTGCAGCAGTGCCATCACGTCCTGCGAGTTAACACGGTTTCTCCTTAGATGTTGACTTCAGCATGTGAAAATCCCCAAGTCCTGTCCTAGTCATGCCCACTCAACCCCACCTTTTCAACAGGATTTTGAACAAGAGAGAGGAAATGAAGATCTGGGAATTTCCATGTTTTTCATGGCTGATTTCTTCTACACATGTTACATAATTAATTCACTAGGAAAACTGGAAAGCTTATATCAACATGCACCTACAATACTCAGTAGTAGGACACCTGGAAATCAAATCAGTAATTACTAGCACAGAGCTGGATTGTACATTCCCTGCTGGAATTTACCCAGATCCTAATTCAACAGCAACAATAAAATTACAGCAGTGGTGATCGGAAACAAATACTCAGATTGTAACCTGTGTGGCTTGCCTATTGCGCCAAAGATCGTCCATCAGCACGTTTAATTTACAGTGAAAACTTGGGCAGAGAACAAAGAGGAGGAGAAGATTCTGAGGAGTTATTTCACAGAGCAGCAGTAGTTGTTGCAAAAAGTCACTCCTTTAGGTATGCTGTGGATGCAGTGAAACGTCTATCAGCTCCCAGGTTGGTCTTCACTTCAAAGGAAGTGTAGCCTTGAGGAAGGTGATTGGGAACAACCTGTTTTCAGAACCTCGAGAGCTTTGCAGCCAGGTAGCTTGCATTAGTTCACCCTAGCAGCTACCTGTCAGCATGAGCATGTCCTCAGAGAACGGAAACTTGATGTTGTTATAGGTGATAGCAGCAGTGCCCCGTGTCATTGTGCGTGTGCTGCTGGTGATGCGCTGCTATTCCTGACCGTGACCAGGAATAGGAAAATCAGCGCTCACAGAGCACACAGAGCCATGGGGATGTGTGCAGGAGCTGTCAGGATCACCTTCCAAAGATGTTTTTTTGCTCTTTAAATTTTTTTCTTTCCTTCAGCCTTCAGCAAAAATAACTACTCATACTGAGAAACTGAACTCCTGTAAATAGAATCCTGGCTATTTGTCTCCTGACCAGCCTGCTGGCAATTCCCCGCAGGAGCACAGCAGCTCTCAGGTTGGAGGGCACCTCCAGAGGTCCCTAGCTCAGCAGCTCCCCAGAGCAGGGCCAGCACTAAACGCAGACCAGGTTGATCAGGGCTTTGCACAGGCAGGTCTTGAAGCCCTCCAAGCACAACCCCTCTGGGCAGCCTCTTCCAGCACTGACAGCCCTTTTCTTCCTTTTAGTTTTTTGAATCTCCCGTTTCAATTTATGNACACTGACAGCCCTTTTCTTCTTTTTAGTTTTTTTGAATCTCCCGTTTCAATTTATGCCTGTTGTCTCCCATGTACCTCTACCTCCTCCCTCCCTCCCTTTTAGGGCTCATTTTCACCAATAGAAGTTTTTAGTATTAAGAATTAGTCGTCATGCCCCAGTTATTCTAAAGACAGTGGAAAAACAAGAATACTACTTTCAATCCAGGGTAACTGCCATATAGCTAATGGTTGTACATGGGTATCATGCAGAATTGTAGTTTCATGAGTCCACAATGATTTATTGTATTCTGCACACAAGGAAGCTGAAAACTCTTTAAATGACTAACATTAATATACATATATATATATATCTTCCAAGATGCAAACCTAGAAAAATTTCACAATCTCTGATATTGGTACTTCTCATTTGTCATAATAGAAACCATTCTGCTAATCAACATTCATGACATGGGATTCATTTCATTTGAACTTCGGTTCAGAGAAAAAGCATTACTTAGTTTTACTCGTGTCCCCAAATACCTGGAAGTGAATTCAAAGCTGGACTTCAAACCACATCCTTGGCAAAAAACGCAGTCCAGTTCCCTGATGCTAGCACTTGGATCCAGACCTGATGTCACATCAAACTTGGCAATCTACAAAGAAAAAAAAAAAAAAGGCAGTGACTTTCAACCCCCAAGCCACCTGTATGCTAAATTATTTCTTCAAAAAACAAATCTGGAGCAGGTATCTGCAAGGGTAGGGAAATGAGCAGAGCCTGGCCTCTGCCTCGCTCCAACAGCTGGCATTCCAGGAAAGGCGCCAGTAAAGGACGCTGCAGCAATATTTGCCAAGTTAAGTTTTTAATTTGTGTAGTTTACGTGACTGAATGCAACACAGATCTTTAGGGTTCAAAAAAAAGAGAGAAAACTGAAAAAAAAAATATTCTGCAAAGTTTTGTTGGTGTTTTTTTGCTCCATCATGCCCTTTGAGTATATCTAAGACAAAGTTTCTGTTGAAAGACCACAAGAGTGAAGCTGAAACCAGAGTGTTTTACTCTGCAGTGGATTAACAGGGGTTCGTAATGCTCAATTGCATACGAATTAAAACCCTGGGGTTGTGCTCTGCCATGTGAAAAACTAAATCTTACAGAACCAGAGAGTGGACAGTAACACAAAGCCATACAGAATGTCTTATTTCTTACAATGGAGTCAGTGCAAGATGTCTTGACATTGCTGGGCTGTCCCATTTCTCATCGTTTCCGTTCCCTATTCTCCCCTTCTCTTGAAGGATGACGAACACCACAGCCCTGAAGGAAGCACCACTGGTGTCCCCACATAACAAGCGGCCAGCAAGCTCCCAAATACAGCTATTTTAAAGAGCAGGAGCTAGACTTTCCTCACACATCCCATCTAGGGCTTCTCAAACCCTCCTGCGTTGGGTTCTCTCCTTATGCATCCTGCAGATTTACACCTGCTTGTGGAGAAAGCCAACAACACTTTGAAATTACCTGGCCTGTAATTTTGGCCACCTTTCGCCTGCTTCATATCCCTCTGATAAATAGAATGAACTCATTCACTCCCCCTGCTTGGACATGCACATCTCCTTCCCCGAACTATTTGGTCTATTTTAGCATAACTTTCAAGAACATCTCTTAACACAGAGAGCCATTGAAACGTACAGCACCACTAAGGACCTGACAACCAGCTGCATTGCTCCAAAGCTGATTTATTGAAAGAGATTTGCGGAAAACAGAATTTAACATGCCCCCTCTTCCAATATAAATGACAGCACAAAGCTGATCTGCTTTCCGGTTTGTTTGACTTACACGTCTTATATGGCACGCGTCCCTAGGGGAATTTATTAAAAGCACTAATAGTTACAGCATGGAAGGAAGCATCATGGCCAGTCACTTGCAGTCAGGAGCTGACCTTGACTGAATCCCTGGCCCAGGCTGCCAGGGGCCACCTGGTCACCCTGGCCAAGCGCTGGCTGTCCTCCAAAGCCAGGGAGCAGCACCGCGTGCAGGGTTAGGACTAATGAACTGGCACATGCAAGAGTGGTATGGAGATGTTGCACTCTAATTGCCAGGAATGGTAATCAGGCCCAGGTGCGTTTTATTCTCTATAAAGGCAATAGGCAATCCTGCACAAAGCCCCCGTCTCCTGGCCCTAACTCTGCTGCATAATTGTCACAGCAAAAGCCTATTCACCAGTGAGTCCTTTGGAGGTGACGGCGGCCGAACAAGCCCCCAGCTGCTGCGGGCTGGTGCTGTGATCTACCACGGCTCCTGCTACAGCAGCTCCGGGCTCATCTCTGTGCAAGGGTGAAGGTGGGAGCAGAAGTGTGGAGACTCCACAGGATGAAACACATCACCGTGCATCCCCAGGGAACACCACAGGCAGGAAAATCTGAGCAGGTAGAGGTGAGCACAGTGCAAAAACTCGGTGTTCCTGAGGCACTGCCTCTGTTATTGCTTAAGAAACTGGGAGAGCAAAGAGAACAGAAATACAGAGCGAAACTGAAACTCAAACATGAGACGAGGAAGAGCAGGAACCCTCAGGGATTCCCCAGGGAGCTCACAAGAGCACCCCGACTGCCTGCGGCTCTCCCCATGCCAGCTGATGAGCCTCAGAATGGGGAACTTGGAGGGAGGGAAGGACCCACGGAGGGAATTGTTGGGACAGAAGTTGCCAGAGACACCGGCCCAGGGCCATGGGGAGGCTCTGTCCTCAACACGCAATGAGCCACTGAGCCCTGCCCAAAAGAAGGTCCTATGGAGACACAGATTCCAACACACACTCATACAAAAGAAATAAAGCCATATCCTGATGCTTTCTCCCTTTTTTCCATGCTTTTCCCATTTCCTGTTGCCATGCCATTCCCTGGGTAAATACAAAGGGAAACAGCTTCCTCAGCCATGAAAATGAGATTATTCAGAGAGCCTCTCTGCCTCCCTGTATTTATTGTGATAGGCAGTGCTCAAAGTGTTTGACAACAACTCAATTGTCTGCAGTGAATGGGAGCGGGACAGGCAGGCAATTATCCACTTTGCCCATGTGAGAAACACTCATATTCAAAATCCACATTCAGAGAGCGCCACATTATTTCCGACCGATTTTGCATATTTTTAATTACCAGTTTCAGTCTAGCTGGATGGTTATGACTCCAATCAAAGCGCTTTGGAAGGACTGAGTGCTTGGGTGCGCGCCAGGCGAGCGCTGCCTCTCTCCCATCAGTGCCCAAATGTGCAATATTTGGGCTGTTCGGTTTACATTTTAAGAAGGGGCCTCTGGAAGAGCACACATCATTAGAAAACCTAGTTAGAAATTTTAATCAAAATAGTCTGAAATTTAAAAAAGTAATCTTGAAAACATTTTGCTGAAGTGGACGTATTATAGCAAAAAGTAAAATGGAATGGAAAGCTTCTAGCATGTAGACTTTTTTCTGTGTCATTTTCAGTTTCTGAGAACTTAGTTGCAAAATAAAAATTACTGCTTTTGCCAACTTAAATATTTTGACTTATAATTCAAATATTTTGAGCAACCTGAACTGTTCTACCTGGAGGAAGCGTTTCTATGGTTTTGACTTTGTTCCTTTACTGACTAAGAACATTTCACAACCCACAGGACAACACGAGAAGCTAGATGTCTAGTTCCTACCCTGCTCAAGCAAATATGCAGCCTTCTGTATTATCTGCAGCAATGAACCAAGACATGATCGCACCTTGCGGCCAAATTGCAGTTATACAGGAAATGATTTAAAATCTCTTTTACTAGCTGTTCAGGTGAATAATGCAAAAGTTCCTCATGCACAATTACAAGTTGCAGCTTACATTCCAAATTTTCTGGCTACAGTAATTTCTGTTTAACTATGTGAAGGCTTCTAAGTTTCACAGTATATTTTCCTTAACACCTGAGCTGCTGAAGACACAGGAATTAAATAGGATTCTCACCTTCATATTTTAAGTAAATCTTAAAACATTGAATTAGGCAAAAAAGCCTTAGCAAGCCCAAAGATTCAGAAGTAGAAATCAAATAAAAAGAACTTGCTATTATTTTAAGTAACCTTGCAACCAGATGAGAAGCTTTAGGCATAATTTTCAGTACCCAAATTACCATATTAAGGGCATAGCTTTAATAAAGTTATTCCTAATTTGCAAAGGTGTCACAAGGAGCAGAAGTTGGCACAGTGTCCTTTCTACAACTCCTCTGTGCTTCTTACCCTAACTCAAACTAAAAGCCCTGCATGCACATATGTTGTTCCTAATGCAAAACTTTTATTGCAAGAAAAAGTCCTCTTTATGCCAGCCTTGAAGATAAGGTCAAATGACATCAAAGGATCAACAGCAAGGAATTCCCACTGCTGTCCCTCTTGGATATGACCTGAGGCCATGTACCTACCAATGGACTTCAAAAAATCTGTTTTCACTCTTGCTCTGTCTCTGAATCCAATCCCTGTAAGGATAAATTTGTTGCCAGTGTGATGTTGCCCTTTCTGTGTGGCAGGACTTCATCATTTCACTGCATGTGCCTCAGGTTTCACCGCACTGCAAGCTCCTTAAAGGCTTAAAGTCAGAGACAAAGCTCCCTTAAGCCAATGAGCTTCGGATCAGCTCTTAAAAGTTTCAAAAAGTTTCAATGCCTTGACTTTTTTTTTTTTTTAAAGGTTTTCCTCCTTATTCTTCCAGAATGACAAGAGGAAAAAATGGTCAGGGAAATCAGCATCTATATTTGCATATTTATCTGATAATATTGTAAGTAGCACTAACTCATGTTATGCAGCATGTTTGTTTTCACTGTATGGATTTCATGTGCTTCAGTTATTTGACCTATATTAATATTTAATGGTACAAATACTTAAAATAAGACTCCAGGCACAGTCCAGGCTTTTGGTAGCTCAGCTTTAAACAGCCATCCCTCATTAAAACCTCGCTCAGTTTGAAAGGTTTTCATTTCTTGCAGGGACTGAGACGGGGAGCAGTACTTGCGATGGCTTTTTTTTTATGACTGAATATTATCCTGGCTAATATTGTTGTACATCAAGTCTACCTAGCAAAGGAGCCTCGTACATGTCTTGATTTACTAAGTAGAATAGATAAGAGAAAAAAATCTCAGCTGGAATAATAAAACAGATCTTCGTACCAAAGCAAGGTCTATTACTTTGGAGACAGGCTAGACTAGTATTTGTCATGGGCAGCTACTGACAATTTCATAAAATGTTGTCTTTCTGTTCTTTTTCTCCCCCAACTAGGACCTAAAGACTGTAAAAAGATATTATTCCTGTAACCCTCTCCTCTTCCAAAACAAGGTTCTGCTGCCTTACTCTTCTGAAATTCACCCAAAAAGCAATCTTTCCTGGCATGCCTATAAAAATGTAGCCTATGAAAAGGGTACGAGGCTTCCTAGCACAAGAATAAATTATCTGTATAGCACAGTTCAGTCTATAGACATTTTGCTACAAAGCAGGATAAAAGTGAATGATTCGCTGTGAATCAACCAGTTGCTTTGCAGTTCCTCTTTCATTAATCCGGCATATCCCAGCTTGCCTCTCCCTGCACGGCAAAGAATCTGTGTCTACCTTCTGTGAACAAAACACTTTAACTCGGGCTAGGGATGTGTTGAGAAGCGGAGGGAAAAACATAAACCAAGCCCCCTCCTAAAGAAAAACATTCTTTAGAAACACACTCAGCAGAACGATACGAGAAGCCTGAAAGTTGATGACAAAGGAGAAAAAAATAATAATAACTTAGAGCAAACGTGCAATCAGCTTGGATATGATGTAGTTAAAAAGCACACCAAAGCCTTATACAAACTAATGAATTGATTTAAGGCTCCACTGGGTGACATACAATTACATTATTTATGTAACCTACAGTTTACTGTTCACATAGTAATTTCCACCTCCCACTGTCAAATAGAAGAAACTTTTTCACCTTAAATCTTAGATGATGACCAGACCAAATAGCAGGAGAGGATGTATAAACGAAAGTAATTTAGTGAAGAAGGTTTGACTGACAAGAAAAGACAATAAAAGTTACGATAATGTTAGGGATATCAAAGTGAAAGCCAGGTGGGCAGACGAGAATAGGCAAGTTCCCAAGTCACTCTGAAAGGCACTCTTCAACACTGGGGAAAACCCAGCCGTTTATTTTCCAGCTTATCACTCTGAGGGTCAAAAACCATGTATTAAATTTGGAGCACAAAGACCTGCCTTGTCTGACAACTGTACTTATGGTACAGGGGGGCAGGGAGGAGGGGAAGCAAGAGACTTTCCAAAGCTCAACAAATGGTTTCAAGACAACAATTTGAGAAATTTTTTTTCTCCAAAATGAAGACCTTTTAAGCATCACCTCTCCTACTGTTAGGAGTGTTACACATTAAAATGCACCTCTTCCGTATCCATACCTGCTTTCTTTTGGAGCAGGTCTCTCTGCTGCAAAGGAGCTACCATAACCTGTGAGAAAACCACATGGCTTTGTAAAAGGCTTCTCAGTGGAGGCTGAGGTTTTCAGAACAACCTAAGAAATGAAGCACCCTTCACTCCTTTGAAATGATTAAAATGTCTACTCCTGTCTCAGATTATTTTGCCTAGCCCAAAAGCCAGCCTATCTTGGGCTGAAGTTGGATAAGGTCCATTTGGTGGCTAGTGGCTAAATCCAGAGGAGCAGTTTCCAAAAGCAGGATGTTGTGGGCTGGTAGAGGAGCCACTAGAGAGGAGCAGAAGGGCTGCAGGACAGGATCCTAGAGGCAAAGGGCTCCCCTGAGGTCTCCCTTGTAACTCAGCAGGAATTGTGTTGGTCGAGCAGCCACCAGCAGTTCTCATCCCACAGGGATTTGGCTACTGGGTTCACATAGTGCTGCCACTGTGCGATAGACTTGCCTTTTTTTAGATGGACTGGAAGATGGTTGGGTATTTAACAAACAGTAGAAACCAAGGAGAGTAACTAAAGATCAATGGGCACTGCAGGAGTGTGAGGGATCCTAAACTCCAACAATATTCCTTTTCCTTTGGGCCAAATTCAGTGACTTTATCCCAGCTTTAAAAACTGTGCCCTGCAAAAAACATTAGAAAGACAGGCTCAGAAGACAGATTTTTTTTGTCCCAGTCTCTTTCTATTTTAAGCTTCTACCTGTCCAGCCCCACCCCACAAAAAAGAAAGAAAGAACAAGAAAGCTCAGAACTAAGTAAATAACAGTCCTAGTGATTAACTCTTTTCCTTTCAAAGCACACAAGCAGGTGCTCCGAGCTCTGTACTGAGCCCTTGTAGCTTAACCCTGCCAATTTTGAAGAAAAACAAATTCTCATCCTTATGGGAAAAAGAAAAAAAATAGGCAGGACATTGTTCTGCAGCACAGAGAGAGCACGGAGGTTTCCATCCTGAACTGGCTATTTCTGGGACACGTCCAGTGAGTCAGCAGAGCTGCACAGTGCTGTCACAGAGGAAATCCCAGCTCTGGGTGGTGCTTCCGAACACACTCCTGGTCCAAGCAGGGAACAATACCAGTGTCATACTTCCAGGGAGGACAGTTCAACTTTGACTGCCGCAAAAATGGATGGGCAGAGGGGATAGCAGAGCACAAGGGAGTTGGTGGAACAGCAAAGATCATAGCAGATCTGGAGGGGAAACAGTCACACTATTTTAGCCTTAGTATTTCATGGATACTGGGTTCATCTTGTGCACTTCATCAGGCAGCTAATCGTGCTAGGAAAAGTCTACAGCAAAGCTCCAGGAGGAAAGACTCTACGTAGGTCTTCAAGTTCAACTTTCCTACAAACAATGAAACTCTAATTTGGATTAAGTTTTTTTAGACAAAAGTATAACAGGGATGTTTTGCACCTAGTGTTGTCAATTCCTGCAAACATTTGAAGGCCGCCAATTACAAAGTCTGTAAGTCATCCTGTCAGTGCCACCAATAGGTTGATACAGCAGGTTTTCTTTCCTATACCAGTGAGAAGGGTAAACAACATTTTACAGGACAGAATGGTTCCACCTCACAGCATCTGCTTCCTCGGATGGATACTGGGTAATTAAAGGTAAGGCCACATTTGCCAACATTGATATTATTGAGAGTCTCTATCTTAGGACACAGAGTTTGGCACGCAGACTAAGTTCCTAAACTAACCACTGTCAAAGATGTACATTGACCTATTCTGAATTGCCCCCCTACAGAACACAGGCAAACACCAGGCCAATTTAATCAAAACATGAGCAGATCTGTGGCTCCTTTCACATATATTTGAGTTTATTTCTTTTTAGAATATTGTTAATGCCTTCCAGACTGATGAGGGAGAGTCTAGACTATGTTGCTAAGGGGTGAATGGGTCTGTTAAGTTGCATAGTTTATATTAGCTCCTTGATCAGGTTGTCTTCAAGGAATACAAAACTGACTCCTCAGAGTTGCACAAAAGGAATGACACACACAGCTTCTTCTGATATTTCTGTATTGACACACATATTTGCAGAACAAAGCTGTTGCTCCAATGTTCATGGAAAGCAAAGGTACCATAAGTGCAGAAAAAGGAAACACTCATTTTCAGAATCAAGCAACTATTTCTGGGAAAAAACAGTTTTATTCCTTCAGCTCAACCTGAAGCCATAAAAATCAAAGCAGTGGTACTAGGAATGGTTATGGGAAATAGGAAATGGTAAAATAGGGGCACCATGCTAGGGCTATTGATTTGATAAAAGGTTTGCTGGCAGCCTTACAGTCCAAATGAGTGTCCCTGCTTCTCCACCAACTGATGGAGCTCTTTACTGAGCAGCATGTACAGCGATCAAGGTGTTACTGTATCTCTGTAGAGCGGCAGCCCTCTCTGAGGATCAGTTAGTGTCATGACTTTTCAATGATATATTGCTCTAAAAATGGTGCCTTCTACAAAAGAAAAGGTCCTGGAGCAGATTTAAGCCTAATTACAGGAAGGAAGGAACAGGAGAGGTATGCAGATACCAGAAGATTCATCTTGCCAAAATAGAAAGTGTGTTGCTGCAAGCTGGAGAATTTAAATGGTGAGGTTTGGGGAAGAGATTTATACAGTACTACACAGATGCTCCTCACCCTAAACAAATGCAATAGTTTGGAATTAGGGTAGAAAATACAGCATTCGGATATCTGAAACCATAATGTATGTGGTTTTTTACATACCAGATTTACATCTAACCAGAGAGACTCTAAATACCTTTACTTCAGCCTTTAATATAGCACAGTGTCTCACACTGAGTCCATGACTCAGTATCATACAATCACATCCTGTTTTTATTAGGTAATTTAGTTCTAAGTAGCAACCCGAGAATTCCTACTCCCATCTTGGTCCATCTCAGATTTCCCATATTTGTCACCTGAAGAGGATTATGTGATACCCTGTGTTACTGCTAATTACCATTATCCAACCTTATTTTAGTCTAACACTGCTGACACCCCACTGGTGTGATAGATAGGAGTACATCTCTGAGATTTGATATCTATTTTCTCCATTTTACAAAGCAAAACTTATTATAAAAGATAGTTGAAATATATTCTGTGGCTTTGGACCAGTCATCTGAGTTAGTTGTAAATTCAGGGAAAAAAAATCCAAGCAGTCTAAATCAACTGCTGCTCTTACCAGACAAAACAAATATATCTGTATTCTCTGTATTTCTTCATTGCCCTATCACATCACCACCAGTACATTGTCTGTGAGAGCTGAACATAGCAGGGATTAAGTTATTAAACACTCTTCCCATGAAACAGACATTGCAATCCTCAGGTTTCCTCTGTTAATCTGTTTGTTTTGCTGTATCTGGAGGATAAAAAATGTGGGAGTATAAAACATTTATCTGCTAATTAGCAATTATAAGACAGTAATGGAGCTCATGTGTTTTAAAACAAGTGAGACAATGTTTGATTTAATGCTTCATTTAGAACTATCATAAGGATCTAGGCATATTCCATAAACAATTTAACACACTATAGGAGTAATCAAATAAGAGACAAAGTCCACATTGAAAATAATGACCTTTCTTAGCAAAGGTAGGAGTGTGTATATATCAATATAAACATCCAAGAGCTATCTTCAGCATTAACACATCTAATTCACTTAAACACATGCAGATAAATACAGGGTGCCAGGCAATGTCAGTTAATTGCACAATGAGTTGAATTTGTCAGCAAAATTGCCTTGCGCATCCCCTTCCTTGGTAACAACAGTGACAATATGATCATGGAAGAACATCTGTTCTTTCCTCAAACACAATGTTGAAGCATTTGGGGTTTCCACCTTTACCTGGCAGGTCAAAATGATCCTCTGGTATCATTGGGGAAGATAAGAGCTCTGTCTTGTCTGCAGACCTAATCTGATTACCCCTCGGTGGAATCATACACAAAATGTGTAAGGTTTAACCTGGCAGAGATGATGCCACTTCTGAGCTTATAAACTCCTGTTAGCTTCATGATGAAAAGCAATGCTAAACAGAAATCCCCACATTGAAAAATTTACACTGAGCCAGCAGGAAATGCAACCACTTGCAAGTATGTTAGCCCAGGGAAAAGCTGAAAGGAAAGATCACACACAGAAGGCGATGGCTGAGTCCTGATTTCATGAGAAGAATTTTGCACTGGTAAGAGATATTGTGGTAAGGGATATGCTTTGCCTAAAGCTTGCAGGGAAAGAGCTGGAAAGAGCCAGAGGCAGCAATGCAATAGCAGAAAGGACAGGCAAACCCTCTTCTTGTTAGAGGAATACAGAGGTTAAAGGAATACTTGTCACCCAAGTGCATTCACTTTCTTATTTAGCACTGCAAGAGGACAGACTTTCAAAAATAGCTCTGAAGAGGTTCACTGCCAAGTATGCATCAGGGGTGAGGAAATACGTAGAGGGCCATGTATTTTTCCTAAATCTGTGCTGGGTTCAAAACTTGGTTACAGAAAGGAACTGAGTGAACCTGGGCTCTTCAGCCTGGAGAAGATGCAAGTAGCAGGGACAACACAAAGCTCCAGAAACCTGCAGGTGACCCGGTCCCAGCGAAGGGTTCAAGCTGACCCTCATCTCCTTCCTTCTCTCCCAAGCTCTTTGTAGCACCCATCAGTACTGGTCACCAGGCATGTTCAGCAAGGCACACAAGGCATCCCTGGCAGAGGAGGGCAGCTCTGGTGGGGGATTTCTATTGATTCAGTGCTTGTAATCTCCTCTCACTTGTTGCGAGATAGGATTTCTGCAATGTTTTCTCTCACTGCTCCACATTTGGGAGCCTTCAGGAAGCACAGAAGGGCTTCCTCATGGTCTGATGGATTGCTTTGTACCTCAAAGTTACTGTATTAAAGCATAGGAATTATCAGAGTGACCTCTGTGATGACCAGATTAGTCAAGAGCTTAAAGAGTGTAACTGAGCCATCATGCTGGCATGAGAAATGGCCTTGGGAGGAAGCACAAGGAGCACCAAGGCTCTACCTCTCTATCATGTTCCTGTCAAGGAAGTGACACTGAATTTAATCATTTCTGGAACTTCCTTCTGTGCTGCTACCTTCATTTCCAGACACACTTATGAGTGTACAGGGTGGCTTTGATGAATTTTCCAAGAGCATGGCCAGATGCTCACTCTGCACAAGTGACACATGTTTACAGCAAGCCAAAAGAGCTGCCTTCCTTGCCATTATTGCCATCTGAGGACTGAAAAACATATGGGTAAACCTAGTATGGCAACAGTCAACACTTCCTACTGCTCCTCATCAGTATAGAGACCTTTCTCCCCTCCCAGACTCTCCAAAAGTAGGTGCTCTGTATGATATCCACTGCTCTCTGGCAGGCTTGGTGTGTTTTGTACAACACAAGTTCAATGCAGTCAGGAACAATTCAGCTTGCAGCATCTCACTTGTGGCAGAATCCGTGTCCAAATGGAGGAGGACACAGCAAGAGTCCCAGGAATGAATCAAAGGATAGACAGTTAAGTTAGATTTTATAAAAGCATAAAAGATCATATTCCTCCCCAAAATGCTATCCCTCTTCACTCCGTATCTTTTCCAGAAACTGTCCTCTGTATCATGGCAACCAGCTATTGAGACTATGCATAAGCCAGGAAACCAGAAATAATTGAATATTACGTGTTTTGCCTCATCTATGGCTTTCATAATCCATTGCATTTCTCCTCTCCTTGTTGCCTTTTTCCTGAGGCTCTCAGTCTCAGACCTGAGCAAGACACACGTTCAAATAAAAATAACCAGCTTACACATTAAGCAATCTTTTATAAATTGGAGTTTCAGGCAAGTTCTATGCACATCGGAGCTGAAGTTCAGAGATCCCATTGCACTCCCATTTTGCAAACCATACGTCATCATGACATCCAAAGTGCACTGGCTCTTCTGCCTGAAAGGAGTTTCCCAGGTGAAACATGTCTGCAGGCTCTTGAGAGACTTCCCAGGGCATACGGGACTCCAGTTGTGCTTTACTGCAATACACAAGCCTCTGCTGTGAATAAAACTGGGCACTGCTACAAATAAAAAGAAAGGAGAATTAAAGTTAGCTTTTGTGGAAGGAAGTTGCTAGTTAAAAGCAGGGGCATCAAACAGGTGTTGATCTGTTCTGGCTCTGAGTGTCACACAGGATGTCCACATCCCAGATGTCCCTCTACTACTTACAATGTCACCAGCTGCACGCAGAGCAAAGTGACCTCTCATCCCTTCCCTGCCTTCATGGAGGCAGCAGAAAGCAAGGGGGAATATATTTGGCATGAACATCCTGATTCGGTAAATGTTTCACTTGCTCTCTGCCATTGCCCATTACAAACAATAACAAAAGTTACTACAATTCAGCTAACATTAACTCAATAGCAAACCACAAATATGAACTTTAAGCAATGTTTGATTTTAAGAGCTCTGGCCATGCTACTTGCCTCAAGTTTCTTTGCCCCCCACCACTTCGACACATCTTTAACACAAGTCTGGCACTGCCACCCTGCTCCTCGGCACACCTGCAGCAGCTGGCATCCCACTGCAATGCTGCGCTTGATACAAAGCTCCAGCCTCTGGATGGATCTACCAAAGACTCAAGCACTGGAGGCAGGGTGGAAGAGGCATTCCAAGGAAGTGCCCTGCACAGAGCACTACTGCAACAACACAATCCTTCAGCATCCACATAGACTTATTCAGTCTTTAACTGGAGGTAATAAAAATGGCAAGAACTGCATTGCCTTCTGCATTCATCCAGTGCCAGGTGAGTGATTTTTCAGACAACATGATAATGCCCCCCATTTACCTTATAAAGGGATACAGTTTACAGCCATCAGCTGTAAGGCAGCAGCTTAAACACGCAATACATGCAGCTGTAATGTAAATAGATAGATCAGCCATGTGTTCCTCTGCTTCTGGTCTTGGGCAATTAAACATCTGCTTTCCACAGGAATTTTTTTTAAATGACCCTAAGGGAAAATAAATTGTTTTATTTCATTTCTCATACTATGTATTCACTCCTCATTAAGCCATATTACAATTAAGGCAACCCAGCATAACTCAAGCCATTCCTTTTCATCAATAATGATAGTGGGCAGTTTTTGGGAGCTGGCCACGTCAATTGCCAGACCATCAATCTTTTCACAGTTACTGCTTATTTTATTGAAAGACTTTGAAGCGTTACCAGCTAATGTGCTACCTCCAAACACTCCCATGGCACTATTCACATCCTATCTTCTTTGACCCACTTCTAATCATTGCATTCACATCATTGCTTTCAAATTATATACTTACGAAAAATGCCCTCTCTGCAAGCCAGGGGAGCCAGAGTGCAGAGAGCTTGCAAACTCAAACCATATCGCATTATAGGCTATTTCCAAGAGGGGATCACATCTCATTCAAACACAGGATGGTTGAAGCTGGACAGCACCTCTGAAAATCATCTGGTTCAGTGGGAATGCTACTGTTACCTTGGCTAAGACATACCATAAACACAAATCTGCATAAACTGACCATAAGGATGTTACCTTGTATCCCACCATTTGCAATATGAATTTTATGTAGAAATACTCCTTATGATTTGCACGTAGGTGCACACAGGGTACACCTTGTGATAAATTGTCCCTACAATATCTTTAACTCACACACATCCCTCCACAAGCTTTCTCTGTTTCTTACTTTAGCAGTCGAGCATGTTTTCAAGCTGATGAGGGCTCACAGGGACACCCACTCTTTTCACCCGCTTGGAGACTCCCAAGCCAAGCAAAGAAGAAACAATTTGGCTCCCCCCAAGCCATCGCTCGGGCTGGAGCAGACCCAGGCGGGTGCATGTGTACGTATGCGGAAGGAAGAGAGCAGGAACGAGCTCAGGTTGCATCGGAGACAAAACAGTTACTCATTGCCAGAAGCCAGCGGCTTTGCCTACTTGAGGAATTCCCATCCCTATCCTTTGCAGATAAAGAGCCCCAGCACATTCAACCAGCTCCTCATCATCCTCTTCTTTATCAAACACAAACAGCTATCTCTAACAAGTCAACTAAAGCATGCAGGGAAATGTGATGTTCCCAGCTCTTAAACCTATCAGTTACAAGCAAAGGAGCCAGTAACTAAATAAACAGAAGAGTAATCTTTCAGAGGCCAATTGGCTTCCTATCTATCCTGAGAGTGCCTGTAACTTGGATGGTGATTTATTAACCACTACTGAAGGACAGAGTTGTTAATAAAAGCTCATTTACAAACAGCTCAAAAAATGTCAATAGCCACTAATGACAAGCCCCTAAGATGCCCATTTAGCCCAAATCAGCATAGTGCAGCACATGAGTAATTCAAACTTGTGCTTAAGCCCCATTGGTTTAGTTTATTTAACAAAAAGGTAGATCCAGAAGTGTCAGCAAGACTATTCATGACCTGAGGTCTTCAGGACACAGCTGGCATCTCCACAGAGTTAAGGTCAAGTTCAATGTTACTGGACCAGGATCCTAATTCAAAAAGGACCTCTAAAAAAGTGCCAGAATGCTCACACATGCACAGATGCACACTTGCATCTATGAAAACCAAAGTTTTGAGACCTTCTCTTCATCTTTGCTGGTCTAAATATGACATTGTTCAAAGGAGAGCAAAATTTGGCTTTGTATCTGTGAAAGTATCAAATGCATCTTAAGGCTTAGCATTCTGGGTGATGCTTTTGCAGTGAGCAGGACATTATGGTAAGTATTCATTAGTTTACATTCTTCCTTTTTTAATGCTTGAAACATATAAATATTGCCAAAGACCATAATGCTGTTGTGGTAACTAAAAAAATTACTATCACAACTAAGGTACCAAACATTGGACTCTTCACGACTGCCAAAAATAGCAGCTTTGGATTTTCAGTAATGAAATGAGGGAAAAAGTGTCAGGGCAATCATTCCCTACCCTGAGAATCAGTGAGAGGAGAACCAGAGGTTTAGTGGCCTAAACAGCAAGATCCGCAGTCCAGACTCCAACCACTATGTCCCTCCTGTGCTCATTTAGACTTGTGCAAATGAGGTATAAACTTCTATTACAGAGAAAAAATTCTGCTGTCCCGGTTTCTAAGGTGTAAATGACAACCCAGGTTACAGGCCAAGGGAGAATTGTCTCCATGATAGCAGATTAACTAAAACTCCACAGGTGTTTTTTCCCCATGAAGAAAAAAATCCCTGAAATTAGTTTTTTGTATTATTTATAGCAGACTCTGGTTGCAACCAAATATAAATATAAAAAAAAATAAAAAGCTGTTGTCAGGCTATTCTGTTAAATTGTGAACAAGGAACCAAGTCAAAAATGAAAATTTAAGAACTTTAAAGTTAATATCAAAAATACTTCCATTCAGGTTTTGGTTTAAATTATGGCTAGAGATTTGGATTCTTCCTTATTTTATAGAGTTATTTTTGCGAGTTCACACTTGCAGAACTAAAGGCTTTTTATTGTATTTGTCCCATGTGAGAATTCATTAGACTGTTAAATCCATTCTTAGTAAAACACGTGAGCATTTAACCATGTAGAGCCCAGTGAATGTCTAATAACAATATGAAGTCAATCTGATATATGTGCTGTTCACAGTACATTAGTAAATATCAGGCAGAATATAAGTCATTTGCTCTAAAGGAACCCATAATAAGACACCTAAGGAATTCCAGTGCTCTGCAAGGCAGTACATGAAGTAACATGCAACTTATGCTGTCATTATGGCTTATTTGAGGGGTTTAGATAAAGGGGAAAAGTGCCAAAAGCAAACTAACACTTCAGAGGCACAGTTAAAAATGGCATGCTTTGTGTTGGGGGGGATGAGAGGCTTTTAATTTTTCCCTTGTTGATTTTTTTTTTTTTTAAACTGAGTAATTATGACATTCCATTTTTTGCACAGTTTAGACCTCAGTGTATTCTCAGTTGCCCAGTCAAACCTGGGCTGCTCAAATACATAGTCAGGACACTTTTTTCTCCTAGGTCACAGACTGAGTGATCTGATCCTCTGTCAAATTATCCCATCTATGTCTGGAGCAGGACACAGTTGGGAATACGAAAGAATCCTGAAGATCAGCCAGGAAGCATTCCAGCCCAAGAGAGACTTCCCTAATTCCCTCCTTAGGCACCAGTGCCAACAATGTTCTTGGCTTTGAGAAGTGTGAATTTTCTGATTCATTTTTATTTTTAATGAGCCATTGCATGGTGGAAACCCCAGATCTTTCCACTCCAAGGATTTCCATTATCATTTGTGACTAGTAGTATGGAAAAGTTGAACTTCTCAAGAGACAGACAACACCTATTGGGGTATCTCAGACCCTAGCTGAGGGACTGCAATGCTGAATCCTATACATTCTTTCTGCCTTGAATGAGTTAGGTAGAGAAGAATATCAGCTCTGGGTTCACACAGCCACCACTGTCCACAGAGCAGGGAAAATGTCTGTGTAAAGAGTTCGGAGATGGGAGGACAGACCTGGAAAGCAAGCCTAAAGAATCAAGGGCATTCAGAAGGGCGAGGAAGAATGAAGTCCTATCACCAGCCACTACAAGNAACACCTATCGGGGTATCTCAGACCCTAGTTGAGGGACTGCAATGCTGTTTTGGGTGGGTCACCAGCTGAAAAAAATCTATACATTCTTTCTGCCTTGAATGAGTTAGGTAGAGAAGAATATCAGCTCTGGGTTCACACAGCCACCACTGTCCACAGAGCAGGGAAAATGTCTGTGTAAAGAGTTCGGAGATGGGAGGACAGACCTGGAAAGCAAGCCTAAAGAATCAAGGGCATTCAGAAGGGCGAGGAAGAATGAAGTCCTATCACCAGCCACTACAAGAAGAGTTTGGTCCTCTTTACATCCCCCCTGAGGTCTTTATACAGGTTGGTGAGATACCCTCTCTATCTTTTCTTCTCTAGTGTAAAGAGGCCCAGCTTGCTTAGTCTTTCCTCATTAGATGCTTCAGTCCCTTATCCATCTCCATCGCTTTATACTAGACCCTAGAAGTTTCAAGTTCCTCTTATACTGAGAAGCCCCAAAGCACACAATATTCTAGGGGTGGCATCATCAGACCTGAGTAGAGACTGACAATCTCCCACTTTAGGAAAAACAAGCCCACACCAATTCAGATTTCCAACTGCAGTGCATCACCCTGAGAGCAAATCCAGACATACCCTTTCCATCAGTGTGGGTTCAGGAGGCAAATGCTCCCAAATCCTGAACCACATCATTTCACATTGAAATAGCAGACAGGTTTCTCAAAATCTTGGTCTTTAAATAAGCAGATGATCTGGATTTTACATTATAAAGGTGGCATCTCTGCCAGCACATCAACATTTAAAGCTTTCTCAAGGTACTACACACAAATTGCTCATATGTTTGTGCCACTAGAAGGCCTCGCTGAAACAGTTTCACTCTCGATTATGTGGCAACCCAGAGTTTAAAGATCAAAACTGAAATGGAAAGCTTAGATAACATTAAAGCCACACTTCAGCACAGTTTCTATAAGCTTTGAACATTTGGTCAAAGCTACAAGTTCTCAGGACAACTCAGAAGGACACCATGTGGCTTACTTTATATAGATTTCAAAATTTCATCTTTTCTAGAGAATCATTCAAAAAGTGCCCAGTATTATTGCAGAGTAGAATTCCAGTGTGAGAACTAAATCATTGATTTTCAAACCTATTATGAGTGGGTGGATTTTTGCTGAAGTGACAAGAGCCAAAAACATCACTCCCCACAAATATTTGGGCCTGTCAACATTTCCAGTTCTCATTAATCGCCTTGTAGTAACAGGGAGGACCCCCAACTGAGATCAGTGCCTGACACTATAGATATATAGAGTAGGATTCCTCTCACCTAATTTTGGCTGTCTAAAGATTAGCTATCTAGTTTAAACTAGTTGTCTAGACTCACATCATAGTCAATGGAGAGAGATAGGCACCTTTGTGGTAAAATTTGTCAAGGGTCCTAGCTGATGAATTTAATGTGTGTGTTTAGGCCTGAATTCAGCAAAGTACTTAAGCAAATGCTTATCTGTAAGCACATGAATAATCTGATCTCTGTTAAGTGGAGCACTTCAGCATGTTCTGAGTTTAAAGTTCACTGTGGGCCTAAGTGCTTTGCTGAATCACTGGGCAAGGAGTAGGGCTTGACATGATGAAGCATTGCAGAGCAGAAACCAAATATCAGAGCACCAGGCACAGAAGGAAGGAAGGGAGAAGACAGGGAGGACAGTGTTCAAGGGATGACAAACAGGTGAATAAAGGAGATGAGGATGGTTAGAAGGAACCTTGAGCAGGTATCTTTCATCTATGTAGAACAGTAAACAACCAAGAGTAAGCGCTCTGCCTTATAAGCACAGCACAGCCTTAGAATAAGGAGAGATTCAATACAATGGAAAAGCAACAAATCCCAAATCCATTAAAGGGAATACATTAGAAATCCAGGTGCAATTAATTTATGGACTTTGCCAGCACAGGAAGTCACAAAAGGCTTAACAGGATCAAGATCAGGGCTGTGTTGCTGAGGATATCCAGAAGTATCAAAAACAACAACAATGATTATTCAGCATCCTTTTTTAGGGCTTAAGACAGTTTCCAATGGCTAGAAAACAAGCAGCAACCCAAGGAAATAGCCAAGTGGCAGATACGAAGCAAAGCATAGCGAGAGAAAAAAAAAAATGGGGGAGCAGCAAGCAGGAAATGCAGGAGACCCAAAGTGAAGTCCATCTAAGGACAGGATGGGGATGATGACAGATGCCACAAATTGATCCAAATCAAAGGGATGCAAAACTCAAATCCCAAAGCAAAGACCACTTCGGAATAGCGCAGTTCCTACCAATTATACTACACAGCATTAGGGCCTCAGGGAAAGAACAGCAGTCATCAGTTTGGAATTGTGACCTAATAACCAGTTTTTTCTTACTACTTTGAGACATCTCTCCCCCTTTCAGGGGGGCCAAGGGATGTGAACATTTGGCAAGTTACCTTGCATGCAGCCCACATCAGCAAAAAGGTCACAACAGAAGTGCAAAAAATTAAATCAGGCATCTCAGATACAAGTAGCAGGGACAGCAAAAGGGATGGAGAAATACGAACTCTGAGGAATAAACTTCTCCATTTTCTTAAATAAAAAAAGTCTTTGAATGACAGCATAATTTGCCCATGAGGCTCCAAATGGGAAACAAGCCTGAAAAACATCAACATCTGGAGATTTTAGCTGTCTTGGTCTAAAAGACAGAGCAGACAGGGAAGTCAAGATGATTTACTTTCTGTAGGGAAAAAAGCAAAAGAAAAAAGGGGGGGCGCACAAGCAAAAAATCTGGGGAATCTTTGCAGTCTGATACAGAATACCTTCATAATCTCTTTTTTGCTTTTACTATATTCATTTTCTTTTACAGGTTTGGTAGTTGCAGGAAGCTGACTGGAGATGTTTTATAGTGCATATCAGGAAATATTAATATCACTTTTTAATTACTATATAACACCTTGAGTGCTTGTACAGGATGTAGTGAGGGGGAGAGCTGTATAGATAACATGAGTAATAGAGTATCTTTCCCTACGCAAGACCTTTGGAGTGCCAGACGGAAAATTAAATTCCAAAAACACCAATCAATATTTCAAACTAATTCATTGCTTCTGTCTTTTTTGAATTATCCATCATCTCCCAGTATTTTGTTTTTCTTAAATGGTCTCCCTGGAGACAAGTGATTATATGAGGATCATTTTCCCTTACAAAACAAGAAACTGCAAATTTTTACATCCTTATCCCACATGGAAAAATCTGAATGATGCTTTTAAACAGCCCAGAAATTGAATAAAAAGGGTCCCCATATTTGTCACCTTCCCTCCAACCCCAGTTTCCATGTTCATTGTGCATGTCATTACATTTAAGATCTGATGGATAAAATATAAATATCCACTGTAAATTTTCTAAGTGCAGCTCCCCAGGAAGGCAAGCCCAGAGCTGGACACTCCACATCCATCCCCTGAGCCCAGGGCAGCTGCACACACCAGCACATGAGCCTCAATAGAGACCCTGATTTCAAAGCCCTTTGGATAAAGTTCAGCTAGCAAATGCATAATTTTTAATGTTCCTTTAAAATGAACCCCTTTCCCAGAAGGTATTGCCATTCATTGATTAAAATCTTGGATCACTTGCCCTGGCTTTCTCCACTGCCACATTGCAATAGCTATGTTAATTACTGCTTCAGCTGCCCACAAAGAAATGAGCATTTGGTTCTTTGTGGATAGAAAAAAAAAAGTAATGCATTTTCCCCAGTGATCAGCAATCCACATGGATTTCTAGCAACCAAAGGGTTTCCTCTGGTTCAGCAGCATGTTGTAAAGTAAAGTTTATAATGTTGAAACAGCAATTGCTGGCAGCAGTCTCTCTAATTTCTTGCATAAGTAAAGTGCAGAGAGCAATTGCACATTTTACTGTTACCTTCAATAAAAATTAGCATTTAACTTGTCAGAACGAGCCATCTCTCATGCCAAGCAATGTCACAATGTTGAACACTTCAGTGTAGTATGTTTCTGTTGGATTTTTCTAGCAGCGGGGCAGCCTGCAGAACAAAAGAGCCAAGACTCAGTTCCTTGTAATTATTGACAGACAGTTCTCCAAATGTATGTGCTTAACAAAAGGACAGGCATAAAAGTCAAGCCCAGGGGCCAAGTTTAAAGGTCTATCAGCAATAGACTGTAACCAATGGATACTTGAGAAATCCATACACTGCCCATGAAATGAATGAAAATGGCTTTTTAATTATGCATCAGCTCTATGAGTTTGCAGCTAAGCCACTTCCTTCTTAGCTCTGTTGGAAAGCTCAGGAGATTTGCTGTGCTACAGGGATGCAAACAAAATGTTTTGCCTTTGCAGCAGCACTTCTGTCTTGCAGGACTTCTGGTTGGGCTTTTTGCACAGCCAGGATCAGGTCCAAGTGGTTATGGCCAAGGGATTTGGTGTTTGCTCTGTCACCTCCATTCCAACATGTTTCTTGTTCCTTCTCCAATCTTTTGGTGCTCCCTTCCACTCTAAACATGGGGAACACTCTCTTGCCATGAGCCTTGTCAGCTGAGTAGCCAAATCAGCTCCAAATAAGGTCGTTTAGACATCCTCAGCTTGGTCACCACCATCACAAGCTTAAAAGGACAGGCCAGCTGCTCATACAGTAGATGTGCAACTGGTCTCTGCATTTTACTCGCACAAGAAATTAAAAAGACCGCCACGAGCAATTGCTGTTTGGGCGTTACCAACTCGACTTTACAACATGTTGCTGAACCAGAGGAAATCCTTTGATTGCTAGAAATCCATGTGGATTGCTGATCACTGAGGATGATGCACTGATTTTTCTCCCAATGACGTATATTCAGTGTGCACCCTCAGTGGCTGCAACTGAAGAAGCCTGGATGGGATCCATCTCCATGTACCCGCTCCCAATTCCAGTTGTCTGCAGTGGAAGTGTCCAGTCACCCACTTCCCTGTCATTGATGGAGAGGTAGAAACTGCTAGAGGGTGATTTCTCACATCTCAGTCACCCATAGAGAGGGTAGGATGCAACGTGTTGCCTTCTGGATGCAGCTATTGCTTTCCACAGTTTATGAAGGGAGCCTAGACAGCTGACTACAGCAAGACAGCTGATTTTAGAGGGTTAAATTTTAAAGAGTTAAGAAAAACCCATCCTATATACCTGTTGATCATGTCAAGAGCTAATCTCTACTAGGGGCCTTCTGCATTATTGGAATGCAGTTAGTAAGATTCATAAATACTGACAGACCTGATAATCTTTGGTAAATGAATGTTTTTTTGGCTCCCTCACCACCCAAAATTGCACTCCTGCTCATCACTTCCATAATGCTGATGCCATAGCATTAAAACCAAATGAAATTAAGGGCAAGAAATCCTTTACACAGTAAACAGTATTTCTGGATGTTTAGATTTGGTTCACTGCAGACTTGTTACACAAATGATGCACTTGGTGGTTGAAGAGTTTCTTGATACATTTTCAACTAGTTTCCTTGGACTACCCTTAACCATACACAGAGCTGAAAGTATGATGTCATTTGTCAGATCAGGAAGCTGGGATAAGCCAAACCAAGAGGCCTTTACTCAGGAAAAAAAGCTTTCTTTGGCTGGACAACACTGAATTAAGAACCACAGAACTTGGTCCCTGCAAATAAACCAAAGTGAGAATTCTGGTTGAAGTAATGAGGAAAAAAGTCAATATCTTACAGGAGTTTTAAACAAAAAGATTGTCTTAGCTGCTGCTCAGGTAGGGCTTTTTTATACAAGTTCATTGTCTTTTGAGTCTGGAAAAGATTCTGCAGCTTTCTGAAGGATTTTCTAATGTAAAAAACAAATCTCTAACAACATAGCACATTGAATTTTAATCACTTTTCATCCCAACTGCTCACTAAGCTCCTATTTTAGGAAAAGACAGGGAAAACTACTACTTATATATTAGATCAAATGACATCCTGCATAAACATTTTCTTAGATTGCTTGAAAAAAATTGCCAGAACTTTAAGATTTTGAGAAGGGCTCAGATTTGGCTGAAGGCCACACCACTGCAGTAAGGGTATAACTCCAACTGACTGCAACAGCAACAGGATCAGGCCAATAATGAGTACTTCTGAAAAACCCACACCATTATTTTTATCAGTAATATCTGAAGGGAATGTGGCAGACACTCATAGCTCAGACCCACTTCAGATGTAGATCCCAAACTTAACAAAATGAACTTGATTAATTCCAAGAAAATATAATTAGAACATGTTTATAGGCATTAAGCCATTTTGATGAAAGAAATATTTTCCAGCCTTACGAAGAACAAGTCTTAACAGACTAGTGCAGGTTTAAAAATCTCAATATGATTAATGAATTGGATTGTAGCTCTATCTGTAAGCAGAACAGTAATTTAATTCACTGAGGAATAGTAAGAGGACAAAAATTAACTAAACATCTAGTACCTTTAAGTGAAAAAAAGACCTAGCAGCCCTACAGCACTACATTCTCTATTTTAACAATGTTATATGTAGGCACCTTAAAAATGGAAGACACCCCTTTAAGCTGAATTAATTACATGGAGAACTATATTTCTAGCCTTTAGACTACAAGAATTTAAACAATATTTCTACGTTAGAGAATCTGGGCTTTGCAAATGTTATTTTGCAAGTTTTAGCCTTACCTCTGATAGTCTTAAGAACCAGACAGCCCGCCTAAGGTATTCTTCCTTGAAATGAGGGTGAGCACAGCAGTCCATCCAACACTATATGTGAAAAGCTCTGCAAAGCCATTCCTAGCTTTAAAGCATCGCTTTGGGTCTAGCCATTCAAAGGAAGCAATGGGACTTAGAGATTTTTAAAGCTGGTGACTACAAAAAGTAGTTTTCTGCAGTTGGCAGCAGGGAACAAAAGGGCAGCCACACTCCAACTGGTTTCAGGAATTCAGCTTGGACTTTGACAAAATTTTGAGACTTAAAAGGGAGGAATGGGAAGGGAGCGCAGTTGGAACGGAGCCATCTAAAGGACTTTCTGACCTGGAAGGAATTCTTCAAGCTAGAATAACCATGTTGTGATGGGCTTTGACAAAAGTGCTTAAACAAACAAGGCAGCCAAAAAAAAAAAAAAAAAAAATCACACTATACCATTTTCTTGAAACAAAAGGTCAAGCAGGTTGGAGGGAAGTCTATTTGTTAGTTTGCTGGTGCTGAGTCTCTTCCAGGCCCCAAGTCCTCAGTAACTGGGAGAGAATCATAAGAGTCCAGCACATTCCTCATTTGTATAAGAGCAATAGCAGTGTTCATGATACACTTGGAATCCTCACTAGTCTACAGGTTCAAAGTACTGTATAAACATCACTTAATATCTGCTAAACAGTACTTCATTTGGGTGATTCAGATATGCCTTTGAAAGTACATAAGTACTTAGATTGTATATTGTGAAACAATTTGATATATTTGTTCATTTTAATTAGGTTTTTCCATGTTTACATACATGACAAGTTAACAGAACATGACTGTACAGGTGTTAAGAAGGGAGAGAAATCAGGGGATGTAGGATGAAACTGGAAGGCAAATCCAGCAGACTGTTTCCTATAGGCTAAAGGCTGGAGAACTTTTTAGCTGCTCACCACACTATATAGATGGCAGTAAATATATTAATCAGAAGGATGAATGACAAAGCCTCAAGGAAAGCAAGCAAATATCAGACACATCCCAGAGCCATGATGGAAATCTAGGGCCTAGGCCAATGGCCAAAGCCAGTGGAAAGATTACTGCTGAATCCAGAGAGCTTTGGATACCAGATTTCCCTAGGGAAATTGTGGGAGCTTCATTACCAGCTCATTTTAAAGCAATGGAAAAAATATAGGAGGAGAGTGCATTGAACGGGGACAGCACTAGCAATTCAGTTCTGCTCTTGCTTAGCTCAACAACTGAGCAGCTGACCCAGCTCAGCCTTACTCAGCCTTTGTTTTCTGCATTTTCATTTAAAATAGGTATTGAATTGAATTCCAAGCAGAGTGCTACTCTGATAAAAACTACTGATAAAATCAGTTATTTCAAAAAAAATGTTTATAAAGATTACTACAGAAGACAGAGCAAATGACCCAAAAGCAATGTGAGTATTGTCCTTAAGTGCAGTCCTTAAATAATGCAAAGTCACATCTGTCAAGCAAACAAGACTTTTACCAGTGTCCTTTATCTACTATTGTCTTCCAAGGTTGATTTGCTGAACAGTCTAACCTGGCTGTTAGAAATGACTGGAAGTGTCCAGGGACTTGAGCCTTTACTCCAGATTAATTCTTCTCATAGCATATTTTTCAGACCTAAACTGATTTAAGGAAGAGAATTTCTCTCCAGTGTTTCTCCTGAGACTTCAATCCCTTCAGCTCCTTAATTCCATCCCTCTGACCACCTCTAAGTAGAAAGTTCATCTACCAAGCAGTTTCATTTATCAGTACATACACAGAGCTTTTCCCACTCTTTCCCAGGATCCCCTCTCATTCTTCCTACACTGAAATATCTTCTTGAGGCCTTTTTTAATTCTTTTTGTCCAGCAACCCCCCAAAAGTCCTCCCTCATACACTTACCATGGGAGTTTCTGTAGGACACTCAACTTCATAAAATGTGTGGAATTTCTTGGTCCTACTAGTTAGAACACGATTTGGTCTTCATTCAAAGTGAAAGGCAAATATTTGTCTGGCAAGGTGACTTTAAGCGTTTACTACGTGTTACATATCCAGTTGAGTCTTGGCAGTTATCCCTACCCTTATACAGACCAACTCTCCGCGTTTATTTTTCTTTCTGCTCAAATACACTGGCCCTCCTCCTCACTTAAGCTAGCGCAGAGACTAGCTATATTAATATCAATTATCTTAGCCTCTGGCCCATACTGCATTCAGATTCATGTGTCATGATTTGGCTATGCTCTGGCCTATTTATATTCCAGATTTCTGTAATTATTTGTAAATAATAACTGGCCTCTTTGCAGCAGCAACCATGAAGCAACAGGAAGGACCTTTATCTGGGTTCTTATTTATCCCTTGTCTCAGTTTAACCTGCCCTAAATGTGCGGAATTTGGGATTAAGCATGTTCCATTGAGCAAATCTGGAAAGAAAATGTTGGATTCCCTAATGAAGCACGTGTTAGCATTTTTCCCCAAATCTGTACTGAAAAGTCACTTAGAAGCAGACAACTAGAGGCTTAAAATAGTTCACAGAATTACTAGAGAAATTCAGACCTGCTGGAGAGCCACACTACCCTTTAGCAGCAGGAGATGTACAAGTTAATCCCTATACCTAAGCCTCTATCTCACTCCAGGATCTGTGAAGAAATGCAGAATAGAAAGAAAAGCCTGGACAGAGATGAGGCACCAGAATAAGGCCTGGGAGATCTGAGCTTAACTCTGCTTTTCACCAAGAATATACAAATAACTTCGGGAAAGACACCTGGATACAGGCCTGTCCCACCAACACGCCATGAGCGCTGCTCAGATAGGCCCAGGGCTGCGGCCTTCCTTCCTGGGGGAAGTTATCCATGGATCCCTCCATTGAGCTGAGGGGACTAATAGGCTCCACGCTGTGACACCTTGTTTCACTGCCTGAAACTCAAATATAAGACATTCCCATGCACAAAAATAAATACACACGGGATTACAGCACATTTGGGCAGACCAGGAATGGGGCCTTAGACAAGACTTAGTCCTAAAAATGGGATAAGGGCAGTATAGCCCTTTCTCTTTCAGATCTCCCATGGAGAAATTAGTTCTTGTGAACATTCGATTCCATCCACCCTCACGAAGGACACTTGCTGGCCCTGCTCCAACCGTGCGAGGAGATTGCTGAAGCTCCCTGGAGGCGAGCCAAGCTATGTCACATCCAGGGGGCCCACTCTGCATTTTTGGCTTGTATCTGATTTTGTTTTCAGCTATGGTGGATAAAGTTTTCAAGCAAATGATTCATCTGTGCTCTATGTCAAGCCTACAAATCTTTGCTTTTGCAAGCCTCCTCTTGCTCCAAAATTATATGCCAGGCAAGACCAGAAAGGCAGAATTGTCATCCGGACACTTGCATGGCCCCAGTGAGAGTTACTCTAGTAGGGAGTGACGTGACTCTGTGATACCTATGCTGTCAACTGAGGAGAATTTTTTTTAGTTAAATGTGATGACAACTGCACCCTATTTATACCAATGAACTTAGGCATATCAAAATAGTAACATCAAGAGGAATACCCTGGGCAAAAGTTTCATGCTGCTCAGTTTACACTTTAAAATAAATATTTCTTTAGCTTACAATTGATCATTGGCTACAAACCTGGGAGAAGTGTTTTGCGGCTTTGACTCCACCCTGAAAGCGTTGTTCTGAGGCTCGATTCATTCACAATTAAAGGATCAACCAAGCAGCCTCACACAGATAAAGGTCACAGTCCCTGAGACCAAAGCCCACTCTGTACCACACAGGACATTTCACTGCTTCCAGGGCAATCCAAAGCATACAGCAAGCAAGCTTGCAATTTTGATGCTTTTTCATCATTCCAACAGCAGTGGACATACGGTAGATGCTATTATTAGGTTGTAGTGTCCCTGTCCTCAGAAGTTGAGGTGCTTTTTCTGAAGCAAATCACTGCAACTTCACTCAGCTTCATGCTGAATGCACAGCTGCAGGAGAGGACGCAAGGGCCGGGCATCCCTTTGAGCCAGGGGATTTTAGGGGTACACTTAGACCCTGCCGAAACGAGAAGCAGCATTCCCCAGCTCTCAGCTTTCACCCTGCGTCTCCAGCAGCTTCCCAAGCAGCTGAGCTCAGCCAAGTGGCACAGGGCATTTAGATGCATTTCAGCTTAACAGAGCAGGGACCAGGACAGAGGCTGCACAGGCTGGGCGAACCCAGAAGAGCTGCCCATTTACTCAGCAGTATGATGAGGGAAAATGCACCCTCAGAGGGTAGGTAAGGCTTGTGAAACAAAAGCTCATCTTTTCATAGTGGCATTTTCTCTTTCTTGCCCCATGGTATTATTACCAGAATCAGTCTACTCCCAAATCCCCATTCCCACAGGATCACACAACTCTGGAGTAGTTTAGAGGTCACTCTGCATTTTGCTGTATAGCCCTAATTACTACTCAGCACTATAATTGATATGTTAAAGCCTATTAAAACATGGAGCTGGGCCACCACTTCACAGTCACTGCACTTTTAATGCCAAAAATCACTTACAGTTTGTTTCTGTGCTTCATTTCAGCTACTTTTAAATAAATGCCTCTCCCCAGGACCTGGACGATACAAAAGGGATTTAGCCTCAGAGTGTGAAACTTGCAGCCTGCAGCACCAGAAAAATAAAGTGTTCTTACAAAGCTATTCAAATGGATTTCCCTCACTGATTGCTTCAGCCAAAAGTAAATTATAAGCCAGACATTATCAAAGAAAATCGCTGTAGCACATTCCAGTTTCTCTGTACAGCAAGGATTTGCACGCAGAAGCGCAGGCCTTCAGTCACAATTTCTTATTTGCAAGGCAAACTCACACAGTAGAGCAAGCATTATTTATACATGTATACTTTTAACTATCACTTCTGTTATTTATTATGGCAGAGGATGCCTTCAGGACATTCTTGAGGGGATGACTTGTCTGGCATGCATATAAAAATGAAGCAGTGCAATCAAGTAAAATTAAAGCTAGCAGAACTATTAAAAGACTGAGACGCCCAGCAGTCAGGCAAGCCTAGCGCAGGACTTCTCTAAGAGCTCATCAGTACAAGATAGGAGGGAAAGGAGCTGCCAAATGCAGGCTGAAATGTGTTTTCTTACACATCAAACAGGAACACTGGGAAACAGGGAAAGCATGAGAACTCAAAAGACAGACCCATCCAAAGCAACTTGTGCCAGGCCAAAGGATAACAAACAGAAAAAAAATCTAAAAGACAAGATTAAAGTAACAGAAATTTATTAGATAACAGCGTTCCTGAAACTTAGGAAACGGAAAGGTTTCTCCAGGACAAGCAAAATTCCAGAAATACAGAGGACCTAAACAAACTACCTACTTCAAATGAATTAAATGCTTAGCAGCTAAGACCATGCTGGGAAAACTCCAAGTCAAACTGGATTCTTTATAAGGCCTTTAAAGAAACAGTTTGGCCAAAGTTTCCAAAGGCATCTCAAAAGTCACTAAGCACTTGTATTCAGGCATATAAATGGACATGCCCAGACTAAAGGGATTTTTCTGACATTCTATTTGTTTCTTCCATGCGGTTCTTTTAGGGAGGTGTTATACATGGAGATTAATCTTCATCTATGTGGCATTTACTCCCCAGCATGGGAGGCCACCACCAAAGACTGTCCAGGTAGCAGGTCTGGATGTTATCTCTGAAGAAACCTGGACTGATTCCCCTACAACAGGGACAGCTTCAGAGGAGCTCAACTGAACCTCATCAGTTTGTATATATCATGCTATTGGATGTACCTGGGACAGGAGGAGGCCAGGCTTACTGTGACTCTCAACTCCCACATCCTTTTACTTCTCCTGAGGTTCAGCACATGTGGATCTGTTGCTTATTTCACCCACATATCCAAAAACATCAGCTGAAGCATGCTTTGGCCATTAAGAAGGCCACTCACACATGCTTTGCAAGCAGCAAGCTTTCCAGGCTGCCTTGGAAAGCTCTGAACCAGCTCTACCTTCTCTAGGGTTGTCCATGGCATGGGGCTCTCCCCCAAAGGCAAGCAGAGATAGAGTGATGGCTACCAGAGAAGTGTCACTTTATAGAAAAGTGCCCCTCAAGAGCCTCAGATGTGCTGCACCAGCATTCCCAGGATGTGGGATGACGACTCAACACCAGGACACAGCACTGAGGGGGTCAGCACTCCCTGAGGATGCTGCCTGCACCCCATGGTGCCTGTAGATGCAACAGGGGCCATGGGTCCAGGTTTAACCCAACAGTGACACAGCAAGGCCTGAACAAGCTCACTCTCTTTAGCCCTTCTTGCATTTTAGATGTACTCCTTACAGCTGTGTTACATATCCAAACTCTGCATATCACACTCAAGGCTCTGATAAAGAAAAAGCTGCTTATGCAACTCTTGCATTTGGCTGTAACTGGTACATTATGACAGTTTGGCTCCCCTTAAACTCTCCCTACCCTTGGCATACTTGGGATAGGATCTGACTCCTTTCCAATCTCCCCAGAGAGGGAGACTTTTCTTCTGGTTCCATGAAAAGGGATCTGTATCCCTCCTGGTGTTTATGGGATACCACTCAGTTCTTTGAAGATTAGCATTAATAGTCTTTGATACCTAACACTTACTCAGCACTCTTAGGAGGTGCCATCAGAGCTTTTGGACTGATTGGCTTGATGGCCTGCAATAGATTTCTTATACATCATCCTTGCAACACAGTGGCACAGAGCTGGCCTCAGGCAATAAAATATTCCTGAATGTTCAGGATATTTAACTGAAACAGCAATACTTGTACCTGTACACTCTGATGATACAGAAAAAGAAAACTTCTTATATCAGACATTTAAGGACTCAGATATTTAAGGACTTTTAAATTTCAAGGCAGACTGGCCTGGAAAATCTTCAGACTGGATAAGCCTCACAAGCACCAGTTCAATAGCCAGGACACAGGAACTGCTTGCTGCGTCGGAGAAGTTTCTTCCAGTTAAGATATGTTAAGACTTTTCCATGATTACTTCCAAACCAGGCAAGAACAAGTCTTTTCCTGCCATCTGAAATACATTCTAGTATAATACTTGTTTAGAAAAAAAAAAATCTATGAAAAAACATCCTCCAGTTAAGTCATGACTAGGAAGCACTGCAGAAAACAAATTCTGTTGTGTGAGCACTGGAATATAGACTGGGGCTTTTAACCGACAACATGATTGCTGTACTGGCTCCCTTTGTGCTCATCGACTGGTTTATGTATTTCAAAATTAGTAGTTAGCAATGAAATGTCAAAGGGTGAAGGAAGTGCAGGTTCCTCCACATAGCTGGTCCCTGTGTGAGAGTTTGAGTAAAGGGACAGCAGTTTCCACATCCATTTGCTGCTATTCACCATGCTGCCAAGAGGGCCAATAAAAAGCAGCAGTCACAGATGTACTTTGTGCTCTTCACCCCCGGTCATTCCACATTGGACAGACGCATCTAATTCATTTCACAAGGCCACCAAACAGAAGCCGGGTGCTGAAGGCATCCGGTCCCTGCAGAGTTGGCTCAGGTCTTCCCTGTTACAAGGCTCTCCACAAGGCATTGCTGGCCCTTGGAAATGCTCAGTCCTCCCTTTCAAAAATGTATGTTCCTTTCTTCCGATTAGTGAAACAGAACAACATTGTCGAGGAAATGCTTACAGTGATCTAATAGGTCATTCCTATCTTTAACGTCTATCATTCAAAATAGAAGGAAATTATTTTCCAATGATTTGAAAGTTCGCATTGTGAGCAAAATAAAGCAAAGTTCACTAACCTTTCGTATGCTTTGTGAGCTTTTCCTCTTATTGGTATTTAAAGAAATCATATGTGACAATCCTGAACAATTAAAGTCTTTAAGAAAGGTCAAAAATCTCCCCAAAATAGAGAATGTAATGTTTCCAAAAGGCTGTTAAATCTCTTCCAGTAGATTTTGAAATAATAATAATTTTTCTAAAAGCCCTGTGTTTCGCTGCCAAGTGCCACCAGATAAATCAGTAATAAACCCAGAAACCTTTTACAGCCCAACACTGTACACCACAAAGATAAGTTTCCTGATCTGAAAATTAATCTGAGTCATGTCTGCATTTTAGCATTTGAGGAGCACTTTTGTAATACCGCTAATTCCCTGATCAGTCTGACAGCTTGGGGGTTGGGCTTGGAGTTCCTTTTTTTCAGCTCAGATAAAGTCATTCTGTAACACAGCAGACATTACCACATTGTCTTTGTCCTGTTGTAACTGCGACAGGGAAGTAATGTGGGCTGGGATTTTCAAGGGCACATCAGCCCTTCAATTCCAGCTAAAACTCAAGAGAATTGGGCACCTCCTCTGTCCTGTAACCACCATCCTTCAGCTCCTCAACGCTTACAACAGTGATTTCAGCATCTTCTGGCATAAATTCCTGAGCTAACTTCACCTCTTTGTTAATAATATCAAGTTATTTCTTCTCCAGCAGAGAAGGGGACTGGGATGAAATTCAACTCTGGCTTACATGTCACCAAAGTCCTATTTCGAGAGCTCACTTGAGACTCTTCTTGGAGAAATCAAGAAAGTGCTTTCAGCTGCCAGCCATTGTGCCCCTCACAGCAGGTGAAATGGGTCTATACAACTTCTTGATGGTTTTCCATCTAAATCTTTCCCTGTGTTTTCTTCCTTGCAAGCTTAAGCAATGGAGTGGGAGGAGAACAAAAGGATGGCCAATCTATAGGTGCTTTGTAAGAGTCATTTAAATGTTGTTTCCTGAAACTTTAACAGACTTCTGTCCAAGAACTTCCCATGAGGAGTAAACAAGGTCTGTTTGAAGGTATTTGTGGAATTTAGTGAACCAGAGACATAACTTTACTTTAACATTAACTTTCTATGGCTTCACTCCTTGGTAAAAGAAAATAATTTAAGCAGAAGTGCTCAACCAGTGGCCTCTGAATTGTAAGCAGCTTTTTCCTTAGGGCTGCATTGTCAGGCTGGGTCCTGGTAATCCAAATGTGGCTAATGCCACTGCAGAGAAATGGAAATTTAGAACAAAAGACAGAGGCAGACCTATTCCCACAAATGGGAAGGTTAAATCAGTGTTTGGCCTGGTTGCCAGCAAAGGGCTCCAAACACTGTATATTGCTACAGCTTTCTAAAAGCTGACAGTCACCAAGGACATTGAGCAATGTGGTATCCTATTTGCAACACAGGGTCTCTGATGTAAGGGATAGATTGGAGCCTGCAACCATTTTGTATCTTCTCATTCCTGTCATTTTAACCACTCATGTTAGGGTAGTGCAGGGAGAACAGACAGGTCCCACCGTGCCTGGTAAAATGCCTTAGAAAAGACCACTCATCCCAAGTGACAAACAAAGAGGGTAGGGGCTTATGTTCTCCTAATCAATTATCACTCAAATTGAAAACCAATACTTATTAGCATTCCCCTTCTTGGCCTTCTCCAAAGCTCTTCTAGTACTATTATGACCTTTAATCCTGCTCAGGTCAGTAGGTAGCAAGCCACCTGACTACATCTACAATCACACTATTAATTTCAAACCCCGTTACAAGGCTAATATCTGTCTCAATGTGCTGCTACAAACAGGGCATTATACAGCTAATTTATTGCAATCTGCTTAATGGCAGATTGGTTTAGACTGAAGACTGCATAGCAGTGGCCCATACCTATGTTCCCTGAAGGGGATATACATAACAGTGAGCCTGCAATGGCATTTATTGAGGGCTGGGGAATGAACAGAGATGTTCAAAGTTCCTCATAGCTATTCTCATCACTGACGCTTCTGTTGTGCAGGAGGCAGTGTTACTGCTTTTGTTTTCCTGCTGTTCTACCTGACATTCCCAGGAGGTCTCTGTACCGTGTGGCTTGCTCTACCTGGCCTAGATACTGCAGGGGAACAATTACAGAGTCTTCAGTATCTTTTTTAAAATGATGTTAACCTTCCTACTGTGGCTGGATCATAAAAAGATAGGTAAGCTATTATTTAGTAGAACACTGAAGAATTCACCTTCTGCCCAAGTATTTTTGAAAGTATTATTGGCACAGCTAGGAAATAGAAATAGATAAGGGAAGCATATTGAAACATTCATAATACATAGTAGAAGCGTAGGCCTTGGCAATCCACCCCAATCATTTAATTACCTCTTCCTATTTTAGAAAAAGGCTATGAAATAATCCATTCCTTTCATAATCCTATAGATTTTCTTTTTCTTTATAGGTCTATCTGGTCAAGCACAATTTAGTCATTACCATTAACTAGATGAAAATCAAAACAAAATACAAGTCCTAGAAAACATAGCAATATCATGCTTCAAAACTGTCGGTCTTATACAAAATCAAAAATAAACTTATTTTGAATCAGATGATGTCATTGCAAAAATGCAGTAGAAAAAGGCCAAGAAAATATTTCAAAGGAAGTAGACCCCTGGGAAGATAAAAGTGATGTATATTAGCAGAACGATAACAAGGATTGGCACAAAATAGGAAATTATAAATATAGATCAGTGGTTCTCAGCCTGTTCTGTATCATGATCCTGTATTTCAAGTGAGAAATGTGGGACTTTATCCATGCAGTTACCAAGAAAAGAAGGGTGGCTGCCCATTCCCTGGGGACTGAGTACCACAGTCTGAGAATCTACAGGATCAATTACAGCTCCCAGCTGGAGGAGCAGAACTCTTTGGAAACCCAGTAGTAGATGGGAACAGCTGCATGTCTTTTTGAAGGCCTTACCTAAGTAATTTCTTAATCAAAACCTATAATCTACCACCCAGTCTACCACCACTGTTGCTAAAATTGTCAATGCCAGGAAATATGCTCTTAAATATTTAGAGTCCCGGGAAATGTTAATCTTGCATCTCAAGACCCATTTGCAATAGCAGCTTGAAAGTCAGGACAGTCTGTCTTGCTGAAAAGATGATCAGTAGCTGCAAATGACCCAACACTTTGTGCTGTGGTTCAGATTTCAAAGTCCACAAGCAACATGCTTCCAAGCACCTGTGCCACTAAATATCATCAGTCACCTAAAGTAATTAGCACCCTACACACCAATTATCACCAAAGGAACCAAGTCCTCTGAGTCTGCCTGAAAGTTTTATCTCAGTGACTTTTTATTTCTTCTCCTTTGCCTCATCATGGTCTCAAGGGCAGAAGTAGCTGTTAACCTGCAAACTCCATGGGACCTTCTTATTCCATTTGGGGAAGTGGCTCTGGAAACATCTCAAGCTGACTGTTTCTTACATGTGATTTTGCAGTTATTAGCCTGCTGATAGACAAAAGAGGTCACTAGAATAGCTACAAATATGTTCATAGGAACTTGTATCAAATGTTGAACTCATTGGGAAACAGTTTGTCCAAGTAGTATTTGAATGAACATGACTTGAGACCAGCTGGGAAGTCTGGTGACTTCTCCAGCAGTGCTGGTGAGGAACAGGATTTTACCTTTGCCCATAGCCTGCAGCAGGGAGATGGCTTAAAGATGGGCATGGTCCATTGCTCCCATGGAATACACAAGTCTTCTCCCAACTGCACCTTGGGCCTGCAGGGAGACCCCATGTATTCTCCCCACCTCATCCCTTTCAGATTTGAGCCCTGATCTCTAAAACGTTAAAAACACTATGACGACAGGCAAGTTTTCTCCCTCAGTCCATTACTCTGACATCACCAAACTCTACTAATACAAAGTTATGAAAAAAGCCCTTGGAGGTTTGGGGGCTATTTGACCATTCTGCTACCTTCTGTTACCAGAAAGGTGGGGACNCAGATTTGAACCCTGATCTCTAAAACATTAAAAACACTATGATGACAGGCAAGTTCTCCCTCAGTTCATTACCCTAACATCACCAAACCTCTACCTATACAAAGTTATGAAGGAAGCCCTTGGAGGTTTGGGGGCTATTTGACCATTCTGCTACCTTCTGTTACCAGAAAGGTGGGGACATCTTACACCACTTGAACAGGATTCACTGAAAAGTGTCTGTCAGCCTCCTTGACACAGCGAAAAGGCTGAACAATGTGTGCCAATGTCACCAGTTAAGGTACACTTCTCCCTGGGACCCATGACACAAGCTGAACAAGTTTTCTAATTTCTGTCTAGTCAGAACCAGAAGAGAAACCTAAGCAAATATAAATAAATTATAGTCAGCATACTTAGCTGGACTGTTAATGACTGTTGTTCTACTATACGCAGTCATCCATGATGTGCTTTTGACTTACGAAATGTCTCCTTATACCACACTACTTCAGAGTAGCCTCTCCGGTGGATTTTCATAATTTATATCAGTAAAATTTTCATATATGCTAATACACAGGACAAAAAAAATAAAGTTTACTGTTGGGGAAAGCAAATACCATCAGCCTCAGGATTAGATGTTTCACTTAATAGCTTTCCTGGAATATACCCTTCTTGCCAGGAAGAGATAGTGGCTCCAATAAAGCCATCTTGTTCACACAACATATGGGCGCACAGAGTGAGGGGAGATGAATCCCCAGAGCTACCTTTTGAAATGTAATAGGATCAGCTGGCTCGCTCAGACATGCTGCCTGGTACTGATTTAACAGCAGAATGAAATGTGTCCATCTCCTTCCACTGCAGTAAATACTTTAAGCGCAGCTAGCAGTTTAATAACACTGTAAACTTTCCTCTGCTCTCCATGAGAAAGATCTTCCTGCAAGTAGCCAACCAAGAGCACCCAGTCACCCCTTCTCTGCTCTTCCCCAAGGACAGCAACTCAAAGAGAGGGCACTTGAAACAGGACAAGAAGACCTGTCCTCTTAAACCCAACTATCCTGGAGGATCACAGCCAGGGCACTAAACTGGGTAGCTCCCACCCTCAATAAAGCAGCAGCAATGACGAGACACCACCATGGTCTCCTGACAGTTCCTCAACTCGGAAACACCAGTTTGGTTCTTCTGGTTTGCAGCACAACATGGGCTCTATCCTGCTTCCTCCTGTCTGCTCAGGACATCACCAACTCTGCTCACTTGCATTTTTGTTTTCAGGGTTTGTTTTGCCCTCTTCTGATCTCTCCTCACGGTTTTCTCACCCTCCACATATTTCCTTCTTATTTCCACACCTCCTCCCACCCTACACACATCAGCCTCTTCTATACAGTCCCAAGGGGAATGTTCTCATTGGAGTTGTGACTCAAAGGCAAGAAAGATTGGGCCCACAAATGTAAATAAAGCTTGAACACATCTCTCCTTTTTGCCTTCTCCCCATATTATATGCAATGGGGGCAGACACATGATTTTGGCATATTTGCAGGTGTACATTGCACACTATTGTTCTCCTGATCTGTCAGTCTACAGAGATGTAATAAAATGAAGTGGCTTAGAAAAGGGATACAGGGGATATATTTGCCTTGTTTCTTGGAAACCTGAAAGGCAAAAACCTGTTTAGTTGAAATAGACTTTTTTTCATTGGGAACTGGAGGGGGGGAGAACTTCCAGCCAAAAAATATCAGCTTCCAACAAAAAAACCTAAATAGCACAAATACTAATAAAAATATTCAATAACCCAGTTTCTATCTTGATAGAAAAATTTCCAAGTCTTTGTACAGTATTTTGTCTTACTGAAAATCACTTTATAGTATTATGATTCTTCACTATGAAGTATCTATAGAAAAGCAAATCTTTTATGGTTTACTCATGACATGAAAGATTTTTCTGGATTATTCACCATAATCAGCCTTGTTGATTAAAAAGTCATCAGAAGTTAGTCATGTGAAACATGAGGTTCTGATAGTTCATTACTTCTAATATTGAATTCTATCAGAATTTGATTTTCCGTGTGTCATAAAGCTTCATAAATGTTTTAAATTCATCAAGTCCTGTACTATTCTCAACCCACAAAAAAAATCTTGAGAAAATCTCATTTCACAGTTTCCCATAAAACCAGGTGCAAAACAGCTGCCTTGGGCATGGAAGGATTCTTGAAGCACTTCTTTGGTATCAGTAGCCAGTGAAAAACCATGAAATTGAAAGGATTTTGATAGGTACATACTCAATCCTTCAAGAAGGTGCCATGGAGGATAGTATGGCTGAGTTAGTGTTTCCCACATTTGAAGAGAGGACATTCATGCAGTCTAGTTTTCCAAACTTTGTGAAACTGCAGTAATGGCTACATTCTACACTATATTATGGTTAAAAAAAATCATCTGTTTGCTTCATGGCAAAGTTGCCCAGGATCATTCACTGGAGAGAGGAGCTTTCTGCTGTCTTTAATGATTTTTTTCAGAACCTACACCTCTGAAAGATAAATCATTTGGACTGTACCTCACACCTGGTCCTGTCTTCCCCATACACCTTCCACTGAACCATTTGTTCATATTTCCACTAAGGTCTCAAAGTGTCTCCAAAGTCTCACCATGACTGATCTACTCCAGTATTATTTTGAGTTAGCTCAAGGTTTTCTTCTGCTGATTGCCTGTCTTAAAATAAGCCTTGCTTTAAGACTGCTCTATCCAGACATGTTCAATAGGAGCTATAATTTAATTTAGTAGTACTATTAAGAGCTAGGTGACTCAGTCCTATAAACATTTACCATCTCAGTATTCATCTCCCTCCACCTAACTGCAGGCTGCAGTTCCACAGGAACATCATTGCAATGAGCATGTTTTCATCTACCTGGAGAACACAGAATGTGAGATCATGCAATCTAATAAGGCTTATAAAATGAATCCCAAGCCATTGAGGAAACAAAGAAACAGCTGCACACTCCACATCGCTAGCTGTTTTATTAGAACTCCATTGAACTACTTACTGCTCAGCACCGATTTAAAAGTATGCAGTTCTTAACTACTGGTTAGGCATTTCATTCACTGCGTATGGCATTTGGGGAATACATGATACACATTTAAAAGTCAAAACAGTGGATCAAATGTTGATACTCAAAGGAGGACACTTTTTTCCAACCCCACTTTGATTCATTATTTTAAAGAATGCTAGGCAAATTGGAACAGCTTTAAGACAACAGGTCACCTCCTGGGGTAAATCCAAATTCCACTGTATTGTAAAGGATGTTATCATGTCTTCCAGGACCAGGGGAGATGGTCATTTCAGCTATAAGACTGATGCCAATAATATTCCAACTGTGAAGGCAATATTTAATTTTCATCATTTCCTTAAAGTACAAATTTGTTTTAACAAATGAGGAACATATATGAAATATTTTTGTGGGCTCTGCTTACATGAACACCTCCCACTGTTTTTATATCTCAGTTCTCAAAGGAATAGTGTTTTCAATCTCCTTCAGTCCTGTACTGAAGTGTAAAATAAGACCTCTGGGCTTAAGGACTCCGTTAACAACAGTTCTTACTCACTTTCTATTTAATTAGCATGAAACAGATCATATAATCATTCAAGGATAAATCCTGACCACTCTGGAGGGAGGAGAGGAAAGAATGCAGGAATTTTCTTCTTTTCAATATCAAACAAATGCAAAAAAGCATATAAAGATGGACTGGCATTTGTTGTTTTATCAAAGGGCTAGCCTGTAAAATGAGGGGCAGGTTGGCTGATGAAGTTCTTCCCTACAGCAGGGATAGAAGATATCTAAAACCCTCCTCAGCATGCTTTGTGCCATTATAAGTCTTAATTCTAAGTAAACAAGAGTCTTCCATTGTTAAATAAGATTTTTCAGCTTCTAAACAAGAGATATTTACCCTCCTTGCCCTATCGCTAGGCATCTTCACAGTTGATTTTCCATTAAAACATAGATGATGACAAACCATTGTGTAAGCTATGTCTAGAGGACAGCAGAAAACTTGGCACAGAGCTTTCAAAACTGTCCTATTTGTTGACATTTCTCACATTCTTCCATTGAGAAATCTACCTGTGGAAAGATATTAACACAGTCCACCCCTGGATATAAACACACAGCTGAGCTTTCAAGCTCATGGGCTCTGGAGACCAGAGCACAGGGACTGAAACTGGGATATTTTCCATGAGCATCCTCACATCAAAAGCCTCCCAATCAAAATGCTCCCTCCTCTTCCAGAAAAGGCTAAATTTGGTGGCATTGGAAGCTCTCATCACAGTTTGGGATGCCCGATAGATGAGGTTGGGGAAAAAAAGCCTTGAGACTTTACAGCGTGTGGAAGAAATTATTTCTAATATCATTATTACACAGCTTATGCATCTTGTTTGCTCATATATTTTATGTCTAGATATTTCCAGAGAGAGAACAAGCTTAGTGTTTACCCCAGAAAGATGACTTTCCCTCAAAGCCTCAGCTTGTGCAAGAGCTTCATACTGTTTCAAGACTAGAATATGTTGGATACTATGACTCTGACCTGCTGTTCCCCAAACTCTTAAATGCTGCATGTCCACACAGGGCATAGCAGGTAGAGCCAGGCAGCTCAGTGTGCCAGCACTCTGCATTGATTTTTTTCCCCTGCAGAGGTTACTACAGATTATAGATGCAGTAATAAGCATGTGTGAAATGCCAGGAGAGATGATTTACTAAAATGCACGAGGGCAACACATAAATGAGCAGAACAAGCAGGTACCAGAGAAGCAAATTAGACACACAGCTTCCTGTAGCTAATTTAAATGGGATATAGGAGTTGTTCCAGGTATTCAGTAAACAGGCTTTCAAATTAGCTTCCCACAGTTTCCTTATGCTGCTGCACATGCATAGAGAACATGTTACTGCAGATCATTCCTGTAAGTCACTCCACCGCCAAAATTAATTTCTTTATTTTGAATTAGAGATTTTCCACACCTAGTTATGAGCAAATAGTGTGGGAGATAAGGGAAAATAAATACTGGTTTGTCAATAACTAGGTAGCTGGATGCTTTATTCATCAAAAGATTCTCAAGTCTGGTGTTACCAGGGGATACGAAACTGTTTTTCCCATCACTGATATTTATCATCCTGTATAAGAGAGGCTCAGAACAGCTTCATATCTTGCATCCTCACTTTTAATTCCAAATGAATTAACTGGAGGCCAATTTATAGACCTTTCCCTGACTGTGCCTGCCTTCAAAATATCCATCCCCTCATAAAGGCAGCAGTAATATTAAAGATAATGTTGTTGAATTCATGGTAGTCTTCTACAAGTAGATAATTCTCTCAAAAGACATCATTCACAAGGGTCCTAGCACAACAGTGAAGGAACCCCATCTTCCTTCTTTGCAAATCCAGCCCAATATGTTTTAGCAGTATAACGTTGAATGAGCCAAGATGTTCTTGGCTGTTAAAATACCAGCAAACGGGACAGCTAAACTCACATGGACACACAACACCAGCATTAATAATCAATATGACCCAAAAGTCTTTTTTTTCCAGTAATACTCAATTTGCTGCAACATCTATTTAATTTAAATTCTAACAGCAAAAAAGAAAACAGCATTTCCAGTCATGCACATTCCTTATATGGCAAAATGTTAGATAACTTGTTATTTATAACTTGCACTTTTTTATGATGGGGCAGGGGGAGGAGGACATAGTAGGCAAGGAGACTTTGGATTTTTTCCAGTCTAACCAAGAATTAAGAATTAAACTGTTTTTTCAAGAGCAGTCAACTTTATTTTTATGCCTTGTAGCTAGACAAATCTTAAGCTGGGCAATTAAAATTGATGTAGTTTTATGACCTTTAGAAAAGGAAACTGCACACATACAGCATAGGGCATGATGAGAGGCAATGTACGTTGATCCTAAAAGTTTGGGCCAGAAGCTACTTCTTCAGTGTCTGCATTTTCAGCCTGCCACACACCCAAGCCTGCAAGAGCTATAGCAATAATAGACTGGAAATAGCTTTTTGGAGCCACAAAGTTGAAAGACACTTCATCTAAACTCCTGGCCTACTCCCTGCCTTTGCTAAAAACCTCAGAGGGTACCTAAAGAGGCCATATGTTATCTTTCCAAAATGTCAGTTATTTTTTGCTTAACAGCATTTCACTTGAAGCAAGCTCTCTGTGCATACAACTGTCTTTGTCCTAGCTCCCCATGCAGCAAAGATGCACAAAAGATCACAGGTTATTTCTAAAATTAATATTAAGCCTAAAGCCAAGGTAAGTAGGGCACAACATATTAGAAGTTGAAGGGAGTATTCAGCTGTAGTTAAAGATCACTTGCAGATGTTGACTACTGTGATGGGTGCTTTTTCTTTTTTTTTTTTGCCTTGCTCTGCCTCTTAGAATATTCTTTTCAATGTCCTTATTGTCTTATTAATTTTTCCTTCCCCCTGAATACAGAAAAATGCAAAAGGAATAATGGTACATGGTACTTCCCCCACTCTGTGGCAGGGTATAGGGTTTCAGAGACCATAAACTTTCTTCTGCACTGAGACAGACTGCATGGGTAGAACCCATTAAATATAGCTATGCTGACAATATCATTCTGTGGGAAAAAAAAATTTGTCTGCACTATGTTGGTACCTCGAGCCATGCAGAGAGCTGTCTTGATAACTCATTCAGATAATGAATAAAATGTGGAATGAATTCCTCACAGGATCAGAGCTCTGCTGATGTGAGAACTGGTTGCAAAGCATACGACAGGATCCTCCTGTGGCTGTTGTTTTAAGCCTTTCAAATACCACAGATTGTATATACTAAAGTCAGGATATTATTAAAATAAATCCCTCAAAACTCCAGAGAGTTATGATATAACACCATTTCCTTTGAGCTCAGGTCCCCTTATCACTGAGATGTTGTGTGTGAATGCAATTTATATAAAGTTCTTTAAGACTAGAACAGTCTATTATTTCTGCTGTGCCCAGGAAAGTCAGGAAAGGTATGTAGCAGTAATAAATCTTTTTTTTTTTTTTCTCTCCCCACAAATTAGACCAAGATAGCATTGCCTAACAGCAGTTTTGCAGATGTTTGGGATGAAAGGTGGACTGGGCTGGCAGGGAAGGGAGTACTTCTAGATAACTGGAATAAATGGGTTGCATTTTAGCAGGAGAACTGGAGAGATCTAGAGAAATGACACCTGTGTGCGAGGAGGCATATCTGCAAGCTTAGATTATGTCAGTGGGCAGGCCAAGCAGGTCCAGACTAGCATTTTAGACATCCTCAAGAAAATAAATTCTTTGCAGGGCCAAATTAGGAGTAGTCATGGGGACAGAGTGACAGGTTTAAATACTGGGATCATTTCTAAATATCAGGGGTAAAGAGACACTTGACTAAGAAAAAGTAGTAAGGGCAAGAGGAGAAGGTCAGACATTACAACAGAAGGAAACTGTGGAAATGAGGCAGTAGCTTCCAAACCTGGTTGTAGTGCAGCTGACAAAACAGGAATCAGCTGCCGGTCATGCCAGGTGCTTCATGCTCCTACTGCTGCAATGAGGATCAGTTTTCACCCTCTTGCAGGGCTAATTGTCACTCTACTATTATGTATATTGTGGAAATCATTCAACACAGACTGTTGTGGCACATTTGTATTCCCCCATAATCCTCCCTCCTAACACTCCCTCCTCACTGCAGTCCCAAAGACTGGACCAACATTTCCTATGATAAAGATGCTGAAAATAACTATAATGACAAACAGTAAATTTTGGTCCCTACAAGGCAAAGCATCACCCTTTGACTGAACAGTAAAGTCCATAGGTCGAGAAACCAAACTTCTGTTTGACTGCTTGGGAGCAGAGCTGGCTGCAAACATGTGTAGCCTTGGAGGGGTCACAGGGACCCTTCTGAGCCTCAGCTTCTACATTAACAAACTGTGCCTAAAGCTGCTGCATCTCCCAAGGGAAGACACAGTACTGGTGCTCATTAGCTAGAAATTAGCATTAACTCATTAAAATATGTATAGATTACTGGAAATATTGCAAATTTCAGAAAATTCAAATCACAGGAGTAATCCTAGCAGTGTTATTTAAGTCTGCCTTCTACTTAAGACCTTAGGATCAAATGNGAGCTGGCTCCTGCCTCCTGGTGCTGTTTGCTCTGCAAACATGTTGTGTAGCCTTGGAGAGGTCACAGGGACCCTTCTGAGCCTCAGTTTCTACATTAACAAACTGTGGCTAAAGCTGCTACATCTCCCAAGGGAAGACACAGTACTGGTGCTCATTAGCTAGAAATTAGCATTAACTCATTAAAATATGTATAGATTACTGGAAATATTGCAAATTTCAGAAAATTCAAATCACAGGAGTAATCCTAGCAGTGTTATTTAAGTCTGCCTTCTACTTAAGACCTTAGGATCAAATGCCAAAGACAATATATTATCTGGGATGATCTATCTCTTGGCTAATTCCAAAAGGTAATGACACACATTTGGGATGAACCTGAAAGAACAGCATTTCACTATGGGAAATGAGAAACACTTGGAATCATTTTAATCCAACACCTAAATTACTGGTGAAATACACACTTTACTGGATGCATCTTTTCCACATTTCACAAATCACCTTCCACTTCTGCTGCATTCCTAAGTCAATTCTTCAACAGGGATTCAGCTATAGTTTAATGACAGCCTTCTCACAGCTGCCTCCATACTGATGTGACTGCTATTTGCTCCTCTGGAAGCAATAGGAATATCCATTCCCATTGTTAGGAATGTTAGTTTCTTCTCTGAAGAGCACATCCATCACCAACAGCACAGCTAGGTCTAAAGAACCTCCAAGTGTTTCTTCCCACTAACAACGCAGGGACTAACATCCTAAATCCCAAACCTAATAGTCAGATCTGGCAGGCAGGAAAGTGACTGCCAGGTTGTTTTCATGTTGTTCAAGCTTGTAAATACAACAGATGTGATTCAGATGTCAGCACAAGGTAACGAATATGGAGCCTCTGTACCTCACACTCCTTAAACATCACAGACAGCAGTATTTAACACAGAACAGCAAGATAAAAATACAAATCTCCGGGGGGAGGGGGGAAGGCAAAGGAAAAGGAAGAAGGATGGTGCCAAGTTCCTCTTCAGGAGCAAAGAGGGTGGGTGGTACAAGATAAAATCAGGAATTTGACTTCTCAGGACAGATAGATTTGAAAAAATCTACAGGCCAAACTAAAAATGGTTATCTTGGTGAAGTTATGGGCTGTTCCAGGCTGCCAAAACAAATAGCTTGCATCCCAAAGCAGTAAAGGTTACGTGCATGGAAAATGGAGCTATCCCTGAGGGCCAAGTAACATAGTGCAATTATAATAATAATTTTTGAGAGAGCTTTGAGAAAACCAGGGCATGCTGAAGAACCTATGCTGACAGCATATAAGAAAGCCTAAAGAGGGGATGCTCCAGCCTAGAAAGGCTTTCATATTCACAGCTTGGCTGAAATCAGCTAACATTGTTGGAAAAGAGAAGGTAGTGCTACTTTAGCAATTAGCAAGAGTTGTTTGAGGACACTGATGCACTAAAAATGCTTTGAATTTCAATGGACTTGAAGTTATTTCCTGATGCAGCTTGTGCCACTTCTACAGGAGATGTTCCAAAATAAAATGTAATCACTTCAGGAATTTCATCTAGGAGTACTACAGGGGAGGGGATGGGGAAAAAGAATAAAAACACTTTATAAAAGGCTGTATGAATCTTCACTTTCTGCTCTTTTGGTAGAACTGCCAGGTATTCTGAAAGCCATAGTCTGCAACTTCACATTTACACCTAATGTAGTATTCCTGCAGGGTATATCACAGAATTAGTTATTAAAATTTTGTGTAATTACTGTAGATTTATATTAGCTATTATATAAGGACACTGCTTTTTACAGAAACCTGTATAGCCATAAGAGGGAGTGCAGAACTCTCCATGTCCCCATGTGTTACTCCAAGAAAAGTGTGACTGAATGCCTGGGGAAGAGGACAGCACACTAGGATTTCCTGGGCTTCTTTTCCAGTTGTGCAAGATATTTAGAGATGGTCTCTCTGCCATGGAAACCAACACAGCTCTTAAGGAAGCATTCCTGGGAACATGATAAAAGCCTTAATCTGCCTTCCTCCCCTACCCTGCAGGGTATCAAACACACTAGCTCAGCTGGTCCAGCAAAGCCTTTAAGCACATCCATCTTCAGAGCAGAAGCACCATATCCACAGCTGGTGCTTGCAGTGAGCAAACATCTATGTGCACTGCTGCCTCCAGAACCAGGAATGAGCAGAGGACAATTACTCACATCTACCTGCTAAGGACATTTCCAGCATTAAGCAACAAGATTCCTAGGGATGGGTCACAGTATGGAACAAAGGGAAATTATTATTTAGATTCTTATTCACAGCATTTATCAATGCAAATAAATGGTACCATATCTGCATACACACATTACAAATGTGCAATATTCCTCCCATTTTTCAGGAGAAAAGATTCTCTGCTAAAGAAAGAGCAGTTTCAACTTTGAGGAGGAGGAATGAGAAGAGAGCAAATCTGTTTACCACACACAGAGCAGGTAACAGTTGGGTATTTACACTATAAATCTCCTGGGAGAAGCCAGTACCTACCTACAGGGTGCCTTCAGGTAGCTCCTCCTTCCTTAGGTGCTTCTTTCAAAGCCACAGAGTCTGGAGCATTCCTTATCTTAAGAGAACATATTGCTGAGCCACTACTCACACCAGAAAAGGCTGCCTCACCCGTCTCCTCCCTTTATATAAGGCTCCAATTGGAGCCCAGGACAGGGCTGATTGACCAGTGTTAGGGCCTGGGGTGAGCTCAAGTGTTGGTCATTCTGATAGGGAACTCAGGACAGCTGAGGAGAGCTCCAGCCCAGCTGGTGACAGGATTCAGGGACAGATTCTGGAGGCTTTAGGCAGTTTTAGTAGTTTGGCTGCTCATATTGGCTTAAGAGAGGAGCTTGCTTTAGGCTTGATGGGAATGGTTTATCTTGCAAGTCTCTAGTTTGTTGTTGTTTTAATTCTAGAGCAGAAAAGTAATGATGCCCTCTGAAATGCAAAGCTGAGATCTCTTGCAAGGTTGTGTTGATTTCACCGCTGCCCAATGGGAGCAGTAGTCTCAATTTCCCTTTTTTTCTAAGAGGACTTCCCTCCATGGATGAGTCCTCCAGCATGGTGTGCCCAAGGCCGTCATAGCCCTGAAGGACCATGAGAAAGATGGAAAAGTCTTTGAGTGTCCATTCAAACATCACCAAATTCAGACACCTCTGTGAACGTGCAGCCCTGCAGACCAGGCTATGTGAATGAGGAGAAAATCAGCAATACAGTTAGCAACCTACCATGAAATTCACTGATTAAATTACTGGATAAATATTTGACTGGATCTAGCTAATGGGCATGTCTTCCATGCAGTCTTAAAATAGGAAGGTAATGGGAAATGAGGGAGAAATGAGCCAAGGAACAGGAACTGGAATGCGATTTCTGGTAATACAGCTCGTGTTCTTCAGTACATTTTTAGCAGTAAAAAGGACGTGTCACCGCACACCAAGAGCAAGACACCATCATTAAAATACCTGAGAGAAACTGCAGCTATGGAGAAGCAGAGCATTAAGCAGCATTTCTCCGCAAATGAATGGATTTATGGGGATCTACATCAGCCAAATCTAGCAGGTAGTTTTTAACATGCTTGCGAGGAACCAGTGCTATTTCCAGGAAAATCTCGCAAAACCACGTAGAGTGTGGGCTTGCTGCAGGGGCAGCCAAGGTGGCAGAATGTGCCACCACCCGTCTTCCATGGTGCATGGCCATCGTCCCTGCAACGTCCCGTCTCCGGAGCTGCTGTCCTCACATGGTCCCTTTTCTGCTGTATGTCAGTCACTTCCAAATTTCAAACCCATGGCAGGTTTGAAAAGGGTCTCAAAGGATGGGCCAAACCTATTTGTTTTATTTAGAATAAATAGTCAGGAAAATAACTGCAAAACGCATTTAATTTATTTCTGACTGGCTGGATTTTTAAGATGTTTTCCCTTCGCTCAAGGGGCATTGCCTGGTCCCTCAAGTTGCTGGGTGTTTGCCTGCACAGTACGCTTGGCTGCTTTGCTTCTTGATGTTACCTCATCAAAGAGCAGCTGAAAATGGTCTTTCCAGCTAGAAAGTTTTCCAAAGTCTCGGTCGAATTTGCTGTGTCCCGTGCCCTCAGACTGGTGATTAAATTGGTTTCCTGCATGTCAATGCAGCTACAGATACACGATAAACTTAAAAGATTGCGAGGTGCAGATGTTAAAAAAAAAAAAAAATGTAATCATGACTGGTTATTTTTGGTTTCAAAAGCATCTCCTCTCCCTGGGTCTTTTCAAGCCCTCACCTTCACACACAGCTGCAATGGGCAGGAAAAACAGGCTGCGGGGTGGCACTAGAGGAATGGGACGTAAGCCGAAGCAGACAAGGCGGTTGCCGTGCGTTGCCTTGGTCAGACTTCAACCTTTGCGCGAGGTGAGGGTGCTCGTTGAGGACTTTCCCCATAGCAGCGTTGCCCAGACACGTCTCACTCCTTCATCCCACTGTGTCACCTCCTTCCCCGGTGCTGACAAGGGCTCTAGACAGCCTTTCCCGCTGGCCGGGCACTTGAAATGGAAATCAGACACTCGGGTCCTGGGTTTCCGAGTTGACGATTAACCCGGGCGGAAGGGGCGGCACCGCCGAGAAAACAAACAGTCCCAAGTTCAGGTTTGGAGCTGTGGAGAACACTGAGAACTCACCCTCTGGCCCCAGCCCGAGGCAAGCACTTCCCCAGGGTAAAAGTATTTAGTGGCTCCCTGATTTCCTAACCCAGGTGCTCAGGCGCTAAATCAAACAGACTTCAAAGCCAGGAGCACTCTGTGGTCCCACACTAGTGCACATTGTCCGCATTGTCCTCAGTTGAGGGTTCCTTGTTGCTCTTGGTGACCTGAAAGCATTCAATGCTGAGCTCTGAAGCACGCTCACTCCTATACCCAACAGCCCAGAACTGATTTATCTGCTCTCTTGCTGTAGAAAATTTGATGTTTAGAAGAAAAAACTTGCCCAGCTTCCCGCAGGAGTGTTAATGACTCCTCAGTTCTCTCTCACCTCCTAGTTCTCCTCTACCTCCTAGTTCTCCTCTACCTCCTAGTTCTCCTCTACCTCCTAGTTCTCCTCTACCAGTCCTCAGGCCAGCCAAATGCTTTCAAAATCAGTGCAGGTTTTGGCCCCTAAAATACTAGAGGTCCAAAGCAAATAGCTATGAAAACAGTTTTTATCATGTCAGCCTTGATACAACCTGGTCTTTGGCCAGGGCCTCCCAGAGACAAGCAGCTTCCCTGGGCTCCAAGGAGATCCATTTGTGGCTCCAGGGCAGCCTGGGCCCCACCTCATCTCTTTGAAACACAGTTTTGGGGAGGAAAGCAACATCCCGATGCTGCCAAGCTGTATTTCCCTATAGAATCAGTTGTGCCTTTCTCTCTGCAATGCCATCAGCACCTGGAAGGGCTTTGCTGGCCTGGCACACGCAGGTGGCTTTGCCATCTCCGGATCAGCTCCATCCCAGCGCGCTCTGAGGGCAGAAGCTCCGAGTGCAATTTCACGAGCTGCAAACCAACATCGCTGCTAATAACGTTGCTTTGTTGATAGCTTGGACCGTTTTCAAACAGGCTTAGTTGTCTCTTCAGATATGGGAAAGTGTTGTCCAAAACCATATAGAATTATAATTATGTGGTAGTCCTATTGTAAATAATGCTTCATTCTACTGAAGGAAACTGTTCTGCTCCTAATTAGGCTACATATCAGAGCAAGTTGAAGCCAATTTACTAGACTAGCAGTGAGGATGTCATTGCATGATCTTCATTGCCATTAAACAACTGGATCTAACTCGCTTTATTTTTAGCCTAACCATGCTGAGCTTTAAAATTGCCTTGATTATAATGTAGCTTTTAATGATTTGTTGTGGCTGATCATTTTGCACATGAAAGTTGCCACTAGCTGATTTTAAAAAAAATCCACCATTGCTTCTTCTATTGCTGAGGAAATTGCAATCCTCAATCTGCAGCTTGAAAAGCATGTTGCCATGGAAATGATGCTTATGCTGTCGTAAATAAAAGTATTTTAGGGTCACCAGGGTCTGCTGCATAAACAGGGGCACAAATACTGCCTGCAAAGGTGACGGAGTGGTTTAAACATATAGGAAGATAATTTTAATGGTATTTCGCTTTCTCTGTTATCATGAAAAGGGCTGATGGAGGTTAACCTGTAGCTATGACCTTGGCATGAAAACAAAGCAGAAAAAGTCTTGGCTATTAGTATTAATAACAGAGCAGAGAAAACAACGCTGTAACCCTGCTGACCGATATATCTGCTCGCTCTGATAAGTATTTCTCTCCCGTTGTATTTTTTGCACATTCGGTAATGAAGTTTAGCTGTGTATTTATTCAGTTTTACTGAATTCATGAGCTGCTTCTCATATGCCAGCCCAGGAGAAAACCTGGGAAATGGGCCCTGCTGATTGCCCCTTCCAGGGAAAGCTCTGGATCAAGGAAGGGCAGCAAGGGCAGGAGCGATGGAAAGCAGCAAAGCTGGCCCTGAGCACAGAGGCCAGCAACGGGACACGTGTGTTTGGGAATATCAGCTGGCGTGCGACTCCAGGAGGGAGAAAGCACGTCCTATTTCTGGTGGCTTCCTCGTTCAATGGGCTGCTCAATGGCATTAAATGGGCCATGCTGTGAAGCTGCCTTGGGCAGGATCACATCAAGGATACAAACTTCTCTCCTTGTATTTTTAATACCCATACAGGCACTCAGAGCCAAGGCAGTCACTTTAAATAAGGCTACAGAAATTGCAGATGCCATAGCTTGCTTATTTACTTACTGTCTCTTAGCCTGCCCAAAATGTGGAAATAATGTTTCCAGAGATGCCGGAATTCATGTGTCTGTTGAGGATCCTGGCTCCTGTCTTGGATGATATTGCATATTCAGCGCGTGATTCATTGCCTGCTCAGAGGGAGGAAGGGCTGTACCGGCTGTACCACCTCTCCTTGCTGACTGACGGTGCTGCTGATGTTTCCACAGGGAAGCCTCGTGCCTCCAGGTTAAATTATGGAACAAACAAAAGATGAATGAGATGGAGAAATAATTCACAGGGGGAGAAAACAAAAAGGAGCTGGAAGATACTGCCAAGCCAGACTGACAACAACATTTTAATCTGTCTCAGCCCGCAACATGCAGGCAGGATCTTGGATTTCTTTTGCATGTGAATTATCAGTGCTCTATACTGTGCATGCTGGAGAAGGCAGGAGGGAGTGTGCAGCTTCCATGGCCTCAACCCTGTGCTCCCACGGAGGCTGGAAACCCTGGATCCAGCAGGCTGCCCTCAAAGGCAAGCTTGACAAGCAGACCCAACGCCAGGCACCTTGACTGCTCCTCAGGACATCAGCACAAAAACCCACCTAGAGCCTAAAGAACGGGCTTTCCCCTCGTGTCCTTCATCCTAAAAGACACCAACCCTGATTACAGGGACCTGCCAGGGCTGAGAGCTCTTTCCTTGCACCTTTCGCCACAGAGCTGTCCCCAAAGGGGACCTCGCTGGTGGCCCCCAGCGGGCTGGAGAGTCGCTCTTGCCTCTGGCTACTGGGAACAGGGTGGAAAACCTGGGCTCAAAGGTTACCCTCAACGACCAAGAGGGAAAAAATTCCTCCTGCCACTCCTATGCTAATCGGAGGGTGTGGAGAGGAAGTTTCTGTCTCTCATGCCCCACACTTCTAGCCATGAAAAAAATCCATGCCTTTTTATTTTAATGGCACAGCCAATGCATAATAAGGCAGAAGCGCCCGCGGTTTCCAGATCAGCCTCGAGATCAATCCTGCCTGTTGCCTAGCAGGTTGCTGGAAACGGAGCCAAGTATTTTGAGCTCCCTTAAAGCGTCTTTCAGACGCACCTGATCTGTTCGCCCTGGGCCTTTACAGCTGCCGCCACCGGGACCTTCTCCTTGGGGGCTCCTGTGGGGCCGCGCGGGTCCCTGCAGGGTGACGGGCGCGCGGGGCTGCCGCTGCGTGCGGAGCTCCAGCCCCTCGCGGTCCTCCCAGGCTCATGAATGTCCCGCTGCAGAAACAACATTTTGCACATATTTAAAAATCTTGGGCTAGATAACACTTTGACCCGAGAGAGAAGGAGCTCATTCTTTTTTTTTCCCTGATGCAGCCCAACATCGGAAAGTTTGAGAACCGTGTTTTTAACAAGAGCCATTTGTAATTTTAAAGCCGGGTGTAGGACCGTGGTGGCCAGCTGGGGACATCCGAAATGGGAGGCAGCCTGCGGTTTGAAAAATCGGGTTCCCCTTGGCACATACCAAGGACACCATGGGAAGAGTGAAAGCATCAAGGAAGAGGTGGCACCGCGTCATTCCTGCCCAGGCTACCCCATCCACGTCCCAGGCTCCAGAAACACACCCGTTTCTCCCCATGGGTGGGTATATATTTATGCACAGCAGTCATAGGTCTCAAAATACCTTTATAAGGCAGCTTAGTTTTTATGATCCTCCTTGCAACTACCAAAAGTGTCGTGAGCCCTCTGAGCCGTGCCGGCTCTTCAGATGCAGCCGCCAGCACCTTGCCCTGTCCCGGGAACTGGGTGCCAGGCCACGAGACCCAGGTTGTTGGGGAAGGAAGCAGCATTTCCCGGCATAGGAGCATTGGCATCTTCTGCCCCTAGGAGCTGCAAGCGAGGGAGCTGAGCGATCCCAACGGCTCCAGAGCAGCTGGGCGCAGAGTCCGGCTCAGCTCCCGCTTTGAATCCGGCTGGCAAATAAACAAGAAAGTGAAATCGGTATTGTGAGAGGTTATGTAACGCGGGCGGCTCCCGGGGCCGTGCCATTGTTCCCAACGCTTAATTAACGTTAGGAAAGCTGATTAAAGGAAAATCTTTACCCTCCAGGGACATCCCATTTTCCCTCACTTCCCATGCTCCCGCGGCTTTCACAATGTGCGAAGGAAGGTCCTTTCGAGGCGTGATTCGTATCGTGGTGACCTGATCTTTGAGCTGCCGCGTCCTGCAGCTTAGATTATCGCTGCCAGTGACACTGCACAGGGAGGGACGTTTCGGAGGCAGCATTTTGCCCCCCGCCACACCATGACCTGAATTGCTGTGAGGATTTCTAGACTCTGTGTCATTCGGGCACCATGAACAGGGCTGCTCCACGCTCGGGAGCTCCTTTGCACAGCGGTGCCAGCGGCCCCGTCTCGGCACCGCAGATGCCAGGCGCAATCGCCACAGCCCACCCCGGTTTTGCCACCGCGGGGGCCGTTTGCTTCGGTCCCCGAGGCACATTCCTCTGGAGAGGGGAGAGCAGAGCGCTGTCTCCAGCAATTCCCTGTCTAACCTTGAGCAAACCACTTGCCCTTTCCCGTCGGAGGCATCTGAAGTGGGGATAAGCCCGCTCCGACCTACCGCAGGGCTGTTGTAAAACACGAGCGAGCACAGCCAGGCATTGGGACGTTCCGCTGGAACGCACCGTTTCCGAGTTACTTCAGTGGAGCGGTTGCTGTCGGCTGCAGCGAGTCTGTCAGCACGCGGAGCCCCCACAGCCCCGCGACAGCCACGTGTGTGGTGCCTGTTTGCCCTCCCTGCCCTCATAGATCTAGTTAATCACACGGTACGGCCAGCCCAGCAGAGACCCAACCTCCAGGTCTGACCTTGGCGAGCTCCTGCCTGCGCTGGTGACCTCGGAGGGTCCCCAGACCGCGAGGAGGGCGACACAGCCCACGGGAAGGGACCCGGTGCAGGTCCCCACGTGCCAAGAGCCAGGGCCCTGCTGCCCATGTCGGAGCCCAGCACTAACTCACCACCAGCTCTGAGCAGGGTGGATCCGCTGAGTAGATCCCATCTTTACATCTCCAATAGTTCCTTTCACCTCTAGATCTTGCAAGAGCAATATGGGAGACCTCAGAAGGCCAGAGCCCATCTTCCTGCATTGGAAAATTATTTTTTTCCATTGCTGCATGCATTCCTCTGATGCAAAAGCCTTTTTAATTACAACAGGACCATTCCCACTATCCAAGACTGTGAAGAGCAGGCCCTGCTTTTGTATACACAGAGCCATCAGGAACGTGGAAGCTTTATTTACAGGATGAAATTCCTCAAGAAGCACTAGAGATAAACCAAGGGACTATGAATGCAATGCTGTGAATACCAAATGCATGAAATTTTGATTCAATAACAGGCAGACAGCTGGGTATTCTGATAAAAAAAACAGGCTTTTATTTCTTAATTCTCCTTTTCATTACCTGGATGCAGCGTTTGTCAGAGCAACAAACCGAGTTCCTTTGATAGGCAGCAAAACTGAAAGCAAGCAGCAGAAAACAAAACAAAACAGAAAACGCCCCCCAAAAGGGAAAGCTGTAAAATCTGTGCTGCGACAAGGCTTTCCCAAGTGCCAGTTTCCCAGTGCGGTGGCTGGAAGGGTGGCCTGGCCTGGCGGCAGTTCAATCATTTTGTAACGAAGGACAAATACTTTCAACATCCTGAGAAAGAGGCCGGGGGGGGACAGGGCTGCCTGGCTCTCCCTCCTCCCGCTATTCTTCCTTCGCCCTCCCCCAGCCCTGGCATTTTCAATAGTGCTTTAGTGTTTCCATCAAAGGCTTTTGCCATTCATGTCCTTTCTGGTGCCTGTCTTCCACCTGTCCATCCATCACAGCCCTGACCCAGGTCCTTCCCCCCTTCTCCCCTGCCCTTGGCTGTTTTCCATGCAGTGGGATTTGTTTATAAGCTTCTGTATTACCTAAGCGGGAGGGGAGGACATTGCGGGGAGGAAACTGAGAAAGCGGGATTAAGGAGCCATAATTCAGCTCCGTTGCATTTCCATCTGAACGGTCATAAAATGTGTAAATCCCGTTCCTGGGAATTCCATGTCAGAGGCCTCTGCCCTGCATGAGCCCCCGCAGTGGGTACAGATGAGGCAGGACGACAGGACAGGTCTTCCTCTCCCATCCCAAAGACTGTTTAATCCATCAGCTCCCAGCACCCTCTGGCTATAAATAATTACCCCGAGTAATACATAAAAATCAGGTGAATTCTCAGGCTCATTCTGGATGCATCCAGAAGAGCAAGTGGTGCTAAAAAGTGGGTGGTTGGACATACCCCCTTACCCCTCACCCTAGTGAGCCTACAAACCGTTTCTTGGCAGAACTTCACGTCACGTTTGTAGGAGCCGGCAGCTTTCTTCTGCTTATGGGCATATCTTGGAGACACTGAAGGTCACCCAAAAGGTAGCACATGTCAGAATCAGTCCCTTTGATTGATAGTTATTTATTATTTTTAAATAAAATGAGAAGTAGAGATTGAATTGGTTTTCCATCAGAAGCTCCATTCTTTGGCAACTTCTCGAACAGTTTGACCGTACACACGACAACGCAATATATGTTACTAATATAGCAGTTTGCTATAAACACAGTCCCGCATTGCAAGGATTTACAGTTCTAGCAGCAGTGGGATATATGAAATGAGAAGCCCTTTCATCCTTAAACTGCTCTGCAGTCCAGTGGAGATGATGAAAGTCATCGTTTCTCAGGCCAGAGGAGCCCAGCAGTTCATCCAGCCAGTTCGGTTGTGCTAGGAGGAGCCGTGCAAATTGGGTCCAAGCACAAGGAGAAGCTCAGAGAAACAGCAGCCCTTGGTTTTGCTGAGCAGTCAGAAAGGAATCCTTAACGGTGTTAGCCTGGCTTTGCAGGCTGGAGGGAGCGGGATTTCCATCAACTAAATGATCTCAACGCTTTGGCTTCCCTGAGGGCATTGCAAGAGGACAGGCTGAGATCACTCACACAAGTCGCTCTCAGATGTTTGTGCTCTTCCCACCCACCAGCAGCTCCGAACCTGAGCACATCTTTGGCACAGCAGGTGGTATCTGTAATCCCACGGAGGGCCAGCCCGAAGCCAAGATTAGCAGAAGAATTTGTTTTCATTAAAATCCAACTTACCATTACCTTCCTATCTGATGGTGCAGGTTTCAAGCACGCATGTCCAGCTATTCTAGCTGTGCTCAGAATTAGCATTTCTATGGAGAAAGGGCAGTGCAGCAACCTGCCTTTTCACTTTCTACTGTGTTTCTTTTAATCAACAAGTAATTCAGACAGACACAACAAAGAATGTTAGATGTATCTCCTCCCAGACAATTTTGCCAGCAAGGTTGATAGAATCAGGATTTCTTCTTTATTATGTTTCTTTTGACCATGAAACTGGTCTGCTTTTCCTCACAGAGTAATTTGAGGGACCATGAGAAAAAATAAAAACAAACAGAAAGAGACAGACAATAAACACTTGTATGTGCAGGAAAAATACAAACCTTAGCACCATGCACTCCTCTCATTATTAGACAAAGGTTGGGAAGGGTTCACAAGTGTAAAACGCTCATGTGAATTATGAGATTGCTGCTCAGTTTTCTTTCAAGTCGTGGGCTGGAAACAGATGGTGGCTGTAGCATTTATGACGGCACAACATGTTACTGCAAGCCTAGCCATCTCTTTCTCTCTCTCTCCTCAAGAATGCAGCTGTAAGGAAAGTTGTGGAAAATCACATTAATAGTCCCTTCCACCACACAGTTTTCCAGCCCTTCATCCCTGGCCAGCACATGGACAGAGCCATCTTGTATCCCAATAAGAATACCCTTCTAATCCCTGTCCTAAATAGTCACCACTGGCTGGTTTATTTAATGGCAAGTTAAAATGAGGGGTTTGTTAGCATCTTAGAAAAGCCTCCAGAAAGCAGGTACTTGAGGTCATGGCAGATGCTCTGCGGCTCCAAGCGCTTCCTGAGGGAAACACTCAGAAAGAAGCAATTAGACTGTCCTTCAGCTGTTCATCATTTAAACATTCAGTTCAAGCCAAGCAGGTTGATTTATGGGGAAACATAAAGACAGATACAACATTGCAAAGCAGTCTGGTGACTTAAGAGTCCAAACCTCACTTTCAAGCATGAGAAGACACTTTTGTAAGGTCAAATGGCTTTTGGTTTGCAGTAGGACAGCCTTAGACAGCACAGAGGTATCTGAATACCTAAAGATACCACAGAGCAGCCAACTTGCTTTTTAAGTGACTTGAATGTATTTAACTGTTCAAGCTTAGTGATGTGATCCACAGGGAACTGTGCTTTGAGAAGTGATAAATATCACATATCCCAGTTTCTTGCTATGATTTTCTAAAAGAAACATGGTTAAGGTTGGAATTATTATTGGGTTTTGTACTACAGTGGCAGGTATAGCCTGCAAATCAGGATGGCATTGTGCAAGGTACCATGTGTGGACACACACACAGCATACATAAAACAGAAGGAAAAACAAATTACTATTTTTAATTCCCAAATGAAGAAGTCAGGCAAAAAGAACTGACTGACTCATCCAAGGCCATGTTGGAAGTCTGAAACAGGACCTCCGAAGTCCTGAGATGATGCTCCAAAACCCCAAACTTTTTGCATACCAACACATTCCTAAATGACAGTGCAGAAGAATGAAGTTCGTTAGCCCCCAAACCATCCCAGTACAAATGCCCAAGGTTTGCTACCCACATGCTTTGCTCCTGATAAATGCCTTAGTGCCTGAAATACATCCATGCATACAGCAAGGCTGTCCTCACAAGCTCAGGGAAATACAGGAGCTGACAGGAGCTTCACCCAGGACAGCAGGGCCAGCTGCACGTGTGCGATGCCCTGCACGTGTCACTGGCAAACCTGAGTATCTGTTTTGTTTCTGTGACTTGGGTGGCTTCACCACCTCCTTGAGAACATCAGCACCAACTTTAACATGTTCATCCTTAGTCATTCAAATGAGTTCCTGCTCTCCTCCCAACAGCTATGTGTAATGATGCAAAAATAACTTAAATGATGAAAACAAAATGGGTTTTTACTATTCCCTTTATGATTATTCAGTAGCTAGATCGGAAATTCTTACAGAAATTCAATAATGTACATGTTTTAACTAAAAAAAAAAAATTTGCACTTTTTACAGACCTTTTCTGAGTGATATGACTATAAACATCCATTGTCTATCTACCATAATTGCAAAAGTCTTTAAACTTTTAATCTAAGATAAAGAAAGTGCTTTTTTTTTACTTTAGGAAACTTCATCCTGCAAAACTCATTAGTATCCTATGTAACAATGCCTTTCCTGTAAGTAATGAGCTAGAAAGTGTATTAGAAGTTTCCACTCCTCGTTTTATCTTTTCCTGATCTTGCTTGAAAATTCTTTTGAAGCTGCTCTGAGTGTTCTTCATGTATGCTTGTCTCAGAGAACACCAGTATTGGCAAACATCTCCTTAATTAGGCTAGATAAAGGAATCAGGATGTTAAGATGTGCTTAGTTTCCCACCTTTTTAAGGTACTATTTTAAGCTTATTCTTAACTTGCCTTAAAAGAAACATATGAAAAAAAAAAAAAAAAAAAAAAAAAAANGGGACAGACCTTAATGGCCCAGAGAGGGAAGACATTGCTATGGGCTTTCCAGTGTAGCTGGGCTTGCTGATAGAAAGCTACTAAATAGTTAAAGTTCTCAATGCTATGGAATTGTTTCTGGAAGGTTGGAGGTTCTTTCTGAAACTAGTATCACTCCAGGCAATGCAAAAGGAAAACACTAAGCTACAGTGGGTAATCACAGCTGGAGCTTCAGGTACTCGGTTTTGCAAGCCTATTCAGATCATGCCTAACTTTAACATGAGTGACTTCAAAGAAACATCTCACATGCTTCAAGTGCAGCTTTTCACTGAGGATCTTGCTGAATCACAACTCAAGGGAATGCAGGGAGATAATGGGAAACATTTGCAATTGCTGTAAAGTCCTGAAAAGCCTCTTTAGATATGCAGACCTAGCCTAACCATATTGATTTGGCCAGCAAACAGGTGCAAGCTAACTCTTCCAAAACACAAGAAAAGCAGGTAGATTTGGATAAATAGTGAAAATCAGATTTAAAAGCAGCATTTGGGGCAACAGGTGCAATGCACAGCTGAGCTTTACCCTATAGGACTCATACATGGCCTGTTACAAAACCACTCAATCTGTGACAAATGGTTTCCATCACTTATTATGCTGTGGAAATCCACTGCAGTAAAGGAAGAATTCAGATCTTGAGGCCATATCTGAGTAGCTTCGTGATTCCAAGGAGATTCCTGACCATGTTATTTTACTGTGGGTGAGCTTGGACCAAAAAAGGATCTTCCATCCCAACTGCAGGAGCAGAAAGCCCCAGTTCCCATGGGAGCCTTGCTGCTTAGTAGACAACCCTGTATCTCCTCAACCACACGAGCCTCTCACCAGCACAGGGGACCTGCAAGCAACAGTGAAGCGAGTGCTCCCAGGGCAAGGGGGAAAGAAGGGAACTGCAGCCCTTGCTGGCAACAAGGGAAGTTGTATCTCCCGGCACGACCATTTGAGCAGAGAGAGGCACATCTTGGCTTTCTTCAAGTGCTGCAGCCTCTCTCCTTCTCTGGCCCATACAGCAGGCGCAGCTGGACACTGTGCTCCCCTGGGACAGGGGTCATAGCAGAAAATCTGGTCTTTTCTATCTTCCGTCATCTTCAGTTTAAACCAAAACCACTTTGATGCAAGAAATTGCACAAATGAAAAAGCAAAGCATGGCTGGAGCAGAGAGGATGCTCCACCCTAAACATCAGGATGCATACAGGGCATACAACAGGCACTGGAAAACTCACTGCTCAAAAAACATTTTCAACAGAGAGCAGCAAACAAACCTGATGCTTCAGCACCATTACCGAGAGGAAGAACAGCAACACTCACAGTAACATCAGCTCAATCAAAATTAGCCTCTTCACAGAGCAGACAGAGGAGCTTTGAGGCCAGATGAGACAACTAAAAGTCTTACAAAAATGATTTAAAAATGGATGCTCTCATCCTTTAGCTGTCTGAAAAGCATCACAGACGGAGAAATCCAGTGATTCTGGAGGGCTCTTGGTGCTTCACTGAGGTCTTCAAGTCTGGGCTCCTCCCCAGAAGAGCTGAGGCTGTTCAGCATCTCACCCACAGGCCCTCTGTGAACAGTCTTCTTTCTAACGACGAAACAGGGAATATCTTGAATTTATGTCTTTCTTCTCCTCTCGTAAGCAAACAAACCAATTTCTCTGAGTAATGCTACCCACCAATTGCCAAGGAAAAGTCTGCATTTTCGGTAGGTCGGAAGTTTCCCTAAACAAAGTTGCTCTTTTATGTTTTGTAGCAGCACATGTTCACATCCGGGGATCTCGGCAAATTCCAGGCTGGATGAATCTCTGTGGGAAACTGCTATTCCCGATTTTCTTAACTGCTCCAGGATATGAGTCTATTTTTACAGCAGCACTAACCAGCAAAATATGGAATCATTATCTGCTTTGTGTCAATAGTTTCGGGTCAATTCTCAGGTAACTGTCACCTCCAGTGAAGTCACTGGTGTTGTGTCTCCTTTCTGCAGGGTAGAGATCTGGGCATTTATGTAATTGGTTGATCAGTTACTAGAACATAGAGCTATCATGGGCTTAAGGAGTGTCCCAGTCCGTAAGTCTCAAAGTTCTTCCAAGCCCTGATATATCGATAAGTGAAGTATTCAAGTACTATGGTCTGTAAAGACGATCATTAACTGCTAAAAAATTTAAGCACAAACATTTTTTGCAAACAGCTTCTTTGTCACTGATGATCATTAAATGTAGAATATTTCCTTGATATTTTTTCCCTTGCCATATAAGCAGAGATGCCTTAGTGCTTTTCTCCTATTGATTTCTGATTGCTCTCCAGCATCAAAATGATTTTAAAATCCTTGGTCATTTCAAGTGCTCATCGGCATCTCTGGGTGCTTGTATTCTTTGTACATCTGACCTTATCAGATACTCTTGGTTTTCCAAGATGCCAAGTAAACCCAATTGCACTGATTAGAGAAGATTAAAGTTACTATGCAGAGGCCAAGATCCAAGTAGATGTCTGATTCTAGGAAGATGAATGTGCAACTCTTCTTAAAAACGTAGCTCCTTATTTCCCCAGATGATGGAATACTCCAGCTTTCATATATATATATATGTATTTTAATGTTGAAGAACAGAAGTTAGCCTCTCCTTGTATATTTTTACCTAGTTCCTGAAAGACACTTAGCATGCATAAAGGTCAGTCCAATAAGGAAGTTTTAGATGATAAAAATTCAAGCCAGGTCAGATTTGACGGCCTGCTAATGAATTGAATACAAAAATGACTGGATTCTCCTATAGACTAAGAAATAACACCGGAAGAAGGTGACACACAAACCTTCCATGAGAACAATTCCATCACCAGGATGTTGCCAAGGTACTGATTGCCATGTACTGATTATTAACAAGACTAAGAGTTATGACTTTCATAATTTCAGCTCGGAAACCATGTATTTTTGACTTTTTTTACCAAGCTGAAAAGCTCACTAAACATCGTTCAAGAGACTAGCATACAGAAAATAAACTTAGAGACAATATCCATGGAAAACAGTACCTAACCTATGACTTGTTCTTTGATTTACAACTGTGATTGCAGGCCCCACCTCACAGTCATATGCCATGAAAATAGGGTAGCAGTTCAACAGAAACCAGCCGTAACTTTTTTATGTGCATTATAGTGTTTCTGACCTACTCCAGCTTGATGCAGCAAATATTTAGAGTGACTAAAGGAATGAGAGCATTGCACAACTGAAAATGACCAACCTGATCTTACTCATTTTATTTTCTATTAATTTTTTATCTAAACTACAACGTCCCAAATTTCACCTGCTATTTCATCTGTCTTTCTACTTGTACACTGGAGTGTTGTTACTTCTTTGGGCTATTTACAACATACTTCAACACTTTAAGAACATAAAGAAACCATCCTGGAATTGTGACCCTGAGACAGGAAATCACATCCTTTTCGAAAAGAATGATAACGCATCCCTCAGCTCCAGTTGACTGAAGTCAGTGGGATGTTTGTCCAGAGTTACACATATGCTTAGACATGGGCATGAAGAAGGGCAGATACAGGCACCTCTTTAAGTGCTTTTCCATGTTAGAGCCTGGGAAAAGAATTTGGGATTGGGCCCATGATAGACACAGATCCCTTAGGAAACGTTACTCATGCCATAAAAGGAACGAATGACTACAAACTGAGGGGGAAGTACAATGAAAATTGTCCACTGATTTTTTGTAAATTCCCATAAAAACAGAGTCTGCATTCGTTCTCTGTGCATAATTTTCATTGCAAGTCACGAAAGGTTGGCTCCTTAGAGATACAGGGAATGATTAGCTGATTATAGCATAAAAGACATGCATATTTGCATGGGCAGACAGCTCTTTTTTCATCAGTCATTACACTCTGATGCTACAGCAGTGGTTTTTGATCACGTATCCAATGCACAATAATTAGGCAAAATGACTTACCCTCAATCTTTTCAGTATTTAGCTCTAAGGGTGCAAGGATTCATTCTTGGAAAGGGAAGATGGTCGTGTGATTTAGGGCACTGGATGAGCACTCAGATCTGAGTCCTAGCCCTGGTTCTGCCATAGCCTTGCTGTGTGACCTTGCACAGTCATGTCTCCATGCCTCGGTCTCGCCTAAAATGGGATAACAATATTCTTTATTTCAGAGGGGTTCAAACCCGTTCAAGGCTGTGCTGCAGTGAGACACTGCAGCAAAGAGCAGCACAGAAAAGCTCAGACATAAATAACACCTTGTTATTAAATTGTGGGAAAACACACAGTAATTAAGTAAAATGAAAAATGCAAAGTATAAGCTGAAGGTTTGGGAATAAAACACTGACAGCTTCCCTCTGTTACCTGGAATTAAAGCAAACTTAAGTGGGGTCCTCATGGGTTTGAGAAGCGATAGTACTAGAAGCTGAGGAGCAGCAACCCCAGAAAAAAAATAATTTACTTCCTTGAAAACAAATATGTAACTCCACTTTGTTTCTGTTTTAAAGCAACCAAGATTTCCAGTCCAAGAGAGGGTCAGATAAGTATTCAGGATAAGATTTCAAAGCTATGGAGGGGGCCTACCAACATGATTTCCTTCAATTTACAGTAAAATGTGATCATCCAAATCTGAGGAAGCTTTGAAAATTCATCTTTGCTTTTGGGCACGTTTTCTAATTAAATTATAAACTGGGTCGCTGATCTTAGTTGAACTGTCAGATGTCTGGAATAGCTTCAACATGACTATTCCAGATATACACTACTATTACTGGAACTGGACAGGGCTTTAGCGGGAAGCTTTCAGTAACAGATATTTTTCCAAATACAAAGATGAATCTTTTTCCTTCCTCAAGTGCGTGTCTATATTACAGCATATGTCTTTCATGCAGGGGTCAGTTATGGGCCTCTGCACCTGGGAGAGAGGATCTCAGGACACATGCCTAGATAAAGCAATTGATTTAGAGATAAGCAGATGAAAGGCTGTTCTCTCAGGCAGGAGGAGATAGGATGAGAAAGAACCTAGGAAGGGAAAGGGTTTCTGAGAGGCAGAGATGGAGGAATGGGGAAGTCTGGGCTTCCCTACAGTCAGGCAGAGAAGAGCAGGAATTCTCCACAGCAGGAGACGAGCTGCCGACCCAAGGAGGATGGCTGAGAGCTTCCCAGCTGGAATGCTGACACCGGCCGGAGGGAGGAGACCTGTGAGATGCCAGTCCAAGCAGAGTAGGAAGCTTAAGACACATTAGAGCTCAAGCTGTCTAGGAACCCCCAGGAGCCTGAGAGCAGCAACTGCCGGCAGTCACTGTGCACAAAGCGGGTGCCAAGCAGGACGGAGGAGAGAGGAAAAGGGAAGCAAGCGGGGAGGAATCCTTCCTTTCACTCAAGCAAAGCCACTGCGGGGCAGCTCTGAAAAGATGAAGCACAGAATTAAACGTAATGAACCGACTACAGCAACAGTGATCAGGCATCAGTATCATAACACTGAGATTGTTTCCCACCAGTTCCCTCCACACATGTTTTTAACCAGCAAAGACCTCAAAAAGGATGAAACCAGAATCTGTGGACAGTGGAAGAGATTACAGGATGTTGAACAGAAAAGCATTTGACCCCCAAATCCCTGCAACGTTCAAAGACAAAACAAGGAAGTTTTAAATGATTCAGTGGAAATGTGACTTACAGCAACCAGCACCTTCAATTCCCTCATCAAGTCCCCCACTAGCCCCCCACTTCCCAAATAACAGAGTTTCAAACAAACATCTCGAGACTCCTATTGCTCACACCCTTTCCTGTAACACTCCAAATGTTGCACATTGAAAGTCCAGATGGGAATCCACCTCCAGGAGACAGCGGAAGAAGATAGGACACAGCATTCACAAATGCACAGAGAACTGTTTAATTTACAGCCACAATGGTGAAACAAACCATTTCAGAGCTTGGACATTCAAAGTTAAGTCTGACACTCATTCTTATATTCACTTATTGTGCTTAAGTATTAGAGAACACAGGATTACATTAACAGTACACGACAGTCTGAGATCCCTGCAGGACCGAGTAGCGAAAGGGATGAGCAAGAATGAGGGACCAGCCCCTCAAGTGGTGTAAGCTGGTACAACTCCACTGCAGGCAACGGAGCAATGGTGATTTACACCAACTGAGGATATGGCCCTTGAAATGTCCAACTTAACTTTGAATTACTGTCTCTTGTGTCACAACCTTTAACGCAACTCTTCCTTCTGGTGGTATCTGCCATCTCCAAGAGGGACACTACCAGGGCCTGTAAGGCTGGAAGGGCTGGCGGATAAAATCGCAGCTGGACTACAGTAAATGGCGCACGTGTCATGACACTACTCCGCTCATTTAAGAAAAACTGTGGACTGGATCCTCATCTGATGTAAATTAGCTTAGGGGCTGCTGAAGTCAAAAACATTTGCCAATTTATACTAGCTGAGAATATAGCCCTGAGATTTTGTGTGTTTTCTGTTGCATGCCATATAAACACTGTGCTTGAGAACAAAGACTCATGTGCGTTTCATTCCCGGTAACAAAATTAACTAGAGACTACGAGTCTCAAACAAACGATTACTGGAAAAGTCTCCATTCAGTCTTCATTCTCTCATGGTTTGCTGAATTTGGCATAACACATTTCTCTGCTGGCACCAATCAAATGCATGCCGTTCAGATTGCCGTTTTTTTTTAATTTCAAGAATTAAATATAGGACCAGACTCACTGGTGGTGTAAATCAGCAGAGCTCCATTGCATCCAATGGAGTTACTCCAGGAAATCTGGCCCACAGATCCGAATGCAACCTTCTTACGCCAGTGCAGCTACAGGACTCTTAAAAACTCTTTTGCAAATATTCCACGTAAGTGACTTTGACATCCTTTCATACCTGCACAGTGTCTGAGTGGGTCACGTAACATTTTTTATCTACATGATTTTAATGGATATATGAACTTTTTTTTTCATTAGATATCTTTTAGACAAAAAAATAAAAAGAACTGAGCAACATTATTGGCATCCCACTGAAACATAAATATATAAATTACATTTTATACACTTTCTTTTTAAACGCAGACACATACATTCATGTGCATAACATTGTGAACAGTACACTTAGTGGAAAACAAGCACAGACAATCTTAGTTAAATGTATTTCCAGTTTTGGTGCTCAACGAATACACTGGGAAAATGATCACAAAATAGAATGATGACTAACTCTATCTCTGCATTAGCATCTGAAGCCAATAATGCCTGTTAGCTAACATTGCTTTGTTTGGTTGAAATTGGACATAGCTACAGGAACAAGAGGGGAACGGTTGGACTATATTTAGAAATGGAAAGGTTAAAAATCTCACTCTTTTTTTTTTCCTGTTATAAGGATCTGCAGTTCATTCACACTTGAAGATATTTTTGATTGGAGTGGAAACACTGTCAAGACAAACTTATTTTTGTCGTTCCAAACAAAGGAGAGAAAACGTGTTCATCTCTTTGTAGATGTTTTACAAAGAAGAGAATCCAGTAGTTCCTTTTACATATCCAATGCAATACTCCGAATAAAACACAGGGTACATTATCCAGACTACTGGGCTGGGGCAGTGATTACGGCCAAGTGAGTGGCCATGCCATAATCTGGCACAGCCCTAAATTTCCAAAGCAGCAGACAAGGATGCAGCCGTGCAGCTCCCACTGCAATCCCTGGGGAGCTGAGCATTTCATCCTTTGGCACTTTGAAAACACAGGAGCTGATGCCAGAGTATTTTATCTGCCCTGCTATAGTTAAAATAGATTTGGATGTTATTTGGGCTATTCTACTACAAAAATATGACCACAAAATGTTTTTTTTTTAGTTTTTTTTTCTTTTTTTTTTTTTGGTTCAAGAAAACATAGCAGGCTTTCTCAGGTATATAAAACTGTTAATTTTTAGATAAAAATACAAACTTCACCTTTACAAAAACACATATTTCTGTTGAATACACATAAAGCATAACATTTTACCAAAAATAAAGAATTTTAGGTTTTGTTCAAATATTTGCAGCAAGGTAGTTCCCATGCCACCATGACATTGTACAATGCAGATACAAGAATTTGTACATTTCACACAGCTCCAACATGTGAAATAAAAGTATCTGTATACTGGTAAGAATGACAATTGCTAACACAATATCACTAGTAGGCAACTGGCATAAGTCTTAAAGGAAAAAGAAGGACTTTTGCATGGATATCCTATGATTTGTTTACGCACATCTCTCTCTCTTTTTCTTTTTATGTAATGTTTTAAATTACGGGGGAGGTTGGGGAACATAAACCAAGAAACGTCTAGAAAATTATGCATAGGTATACCATTTTTATTTTAATACATCTCATTAGTTTGCATCCCACTAGGAGAAATACCATAATGTTTTGTGTTCTGCTATTGTTATACCAGTCTTTTATATGTGTTATTGGCAAATGTAGTCCAAGAGATAATAAAAAGCTAGGCAAAGAGTAAAAAGAAAACTTAATAATCACTTTATGGTGTAAAAAAAAAAAAAAATCCACTTAAGGCTCCCCAGAAGGTTTTTTTTGTATACTTTTAAAACACCACCAAGCAAGGATGTATTGTCCTATAGTGTTTGCGTGGCATTTGATCATTTCATACATTCCTGCTTTTTTTGTGCCTGAAGTCCATCAGCGTCCATCCATCTTCATCAAGAACACAGGCACATTTCTTGACGTAAAGCACCGTTGACTGCTCTGACAGAAATCCACTATTCACTTAGATTTTTGTCATGTTTGTGAGTACTTTTGGTATCCTCCATTCATTCAACTGTCTTTTTTTCTTTTCAGTTTTTTTCTTTCTTTTTTTTCTTTTTTGGACAGGGAAGCTTCCTATTGTTTCACAGAGTGCTACAATACTTGCTTTGATGTCACATTAAACAAATGTACATTGTCTCTTTGTTCTCATTAAGTGTTCTTTTGAGCCAGTTTTTCACATAGGAGAACAAATAAAATATACAGTCAATGAGCACCATACATAGTAGGTTCAGGAATGTAACAAACCATGTACATCCATGTCCCAGAGAGAAGTTTTTTTTCTAGCTTATTTTCACCTTACATCTGCAGGAGAGAAAAAAGATACAATAACTCTATGATTAGAATCAAAGGTCCTATCCTCTAAGATGACTTTAAAAAAAAAACTGTTCTGCATGAAGAGTCACTAACCTGGGACAAGAAGTTCTAAATGCTGTTTTGATTGAGTTTACATGCTCAGTTTTAAAGTTGAATTTTACAAAATCTTTGCTTCTATCATACTACTCCCAATAAATACCTGTTAATCTGAAACAGGATATCAAGTTTAGCATTCTTTAGAAAAAATACATCAGCATAAATGCAAACTGCCATTGGGAGTTTATGTGCAAAAACAGGTGCTTGAAATTAAATTCACCATCATCCAGGAGTTAGGCACGTACACTGCAAAATCCAAATCATTCCCACTCCAAACACTAGAATCAACTGCAACTGCTTACATTAGTTCAGGTCATTAAGAAATGGCAACTCCATAAGTGATTTGGAAGGTGTATCGCCATGATCATACATTGCTAATTCACTTTAGTCATTTTTGCATTATGAGATTATTGGTTTTTCACTGCCCTGGGAATCTCATTAATTTTAATGACCATTATCATCTTTTTGAGACTGAACAAAGCAAAGGAAGATCTTAGTTTTCCAGTATAAATAACACAAGCCCTGCTACACAAAAACGGTATCTCTGAGCATCTTCCTTGTTTGGCAGGCAGATTGTCAGCTCGCTTCAGCTGCATGTAACATCAATCCCAGGTCATGCCAAAACACGGGTTTGATGGTCATGTAGGTAGTATTCACCATATGTACACTCAATGGTTTACAGCCAACAACTGGGAACAAAATGATTTGTAATCTGGCAATTCATTCATGCATTATTATGTGATGCTTCGACCTCAGAAATCAATAACAATGAAACAAAAGCAGAGGCGATGGAACTTGAGATTTCAGAAGCTGAAGTATTAGCGACCTCCAAAAAAAAAAAAAGAACAAAAAAAAGCAAGAAAAGGAAGTAGCTCGAGAATGTAAGATGCTGATGGTGATGTGGAGCTTAAAGGAAAAATACCAGCAGGTAGAATTATCAAAGCCAATCAGATCTAATCTCTTTGCAGCCTTGAGGTAGCAAGTGTCAAGATTTTGAACAGTGATTAAGTTGAAGTGATGATATTTGATTAAGTTTTCCATTACTTGTGCTATTAGGGTGTTCAGCATATAGATCCTACCTGAATATCAAATAGTTCCAGTAGGTTTTATGTTGGTTTTAACTTTTTTCGTTTCCGTTTTTTACCTGATTCCCTAGGCCTTCCTGTTAACATAAGGGCAGGGCTGGTAAAAAGCCCTAAGGTAATGCATTTTGTTGAACACTGAAGTAATAAATACTCAAACCGTTTACATTTCAAAGAAACCTCATTATCCTTTGCATTAAAGTAATAACTTTATAACTTCTGATTTGACATTCCGTTTACAAAGTAATTATACAAAAGTAGAAAAATAATAAACAAAGTTGGCATTGCATACCACCATAGAGAGACCCACCATAAAAACTGTTGCCATGTTGTATTCAGAATTTGCTTTCAGCTCTACAGTTTAGCTCACCATCCATTTGCTGTTCCTATCAATAACAAAATCCCAGGAAATTGTATTCTTTCATTACACACCATTTTCCACACATGCCAAAAAGTACAGTTTTCAGCTTAAATTCTCAGCTGTTTAGTCTTTAGCTATTAAAGACATTTTGAAAAAACTGAAATTGAGCTCATGATGTTTTTTTCCTGGTACAAGACACAGAGAGAATATCAAACCATATGCAAAAAAGTATCACTTCTAATGTGTTTTTGTCTACCCATAATTCAGTCTAGTAAAACACTCATTATAAACTTATGTCCGCTAAGAATCACAGCAGAGGCCTAACTTTGCTTTTATACAAATTCTAATTTTTCTGCTCTGTATGTAGCAATTGTAGCTGACACTTGCTCAGATCAGATTTGTGTGTCACTGTTGCATGGAAAATATTCAAAAAATTCCTCCTCACACAGCCACCTATGAAACCTGTCACCTTTAGGCAGCCTTCCTCCTGTATTGACCTGATCTACAGTGGGTTTTATTCTGGGGCTGGATCTACTGCATCCCTAAAAGCCTGTGTTGGAGAGAGCAAACTTTTGAGCCTGCCTCCAGCCAAAACTTGAGAGGATGGGAGCAGCCCTTTCTGCTGTCATGGTTATCCAGAACCTCTCTCAAATCCTGCGCTGATTGCACTCTAGCATGAAGATCTGAGCCCAAGATTTTAGGGGGCTTTATGAAAATCACATTGAAAATAAGCATTCTTCCCCACTGTGGTGATTTAAATGCTGTCTTGATAAGGCAAAAATGTTTAATGTGAAAACTGACAAGAAATGCTGGCCTATACATGAGTAGGAAGACACAGGGAACAGGCACTGTTGTTTCAAAACTTCTTAGTTCTGAACACAGAAGTTATTCCTCAGTGTTTTATATTCATTTCAAGGCTATTTTCCCCAAGGTCAAGTAAATCTCAGCTTTAACCCTGTCTCTAAAATTCAAAGAAATTAGGCAATAGAGTCCACCGACTGCAACAGGACAACCTTTAGCTTATTTAAGCAAGATTTGAATAATATTGGGCATTTACTTTTATTTAAAGGCTAAACTAATCAGAACTGACATGATTTACACTTTTAATCCAAACTTTCTACAGCACAAATCCTCCCTTCATTTTGCATCTTCAACACATAGAGAAGTAGCTGAGAGCTTTTCCACTGAGTTCACCGGAAGCAACGTTTGCTTTACATTCTTTACTAATATAAAAACAAGGTCCATAAGAAATAAGCATTAATACAAAAATAAAAGGAAAACATACCAGTTTCTTCTTCTCTATAATCTGAATTAGTATTTGATGATGTACAGGTGCATTCCATATGCTCTTCTAATCTCACCAGAACTTCTTTTAATTTTGGCTTTTTTCTAACATATTCCACTTTTGCCACCTATAAAATACGATGAGGTACGTACTGAAACACAGTAGCATAGTTCAGGATTGAACACAGGTAAATATATACCTGTATATACCTGAAGCCAAACCCATATAAAACGTTAGCATACTAATCACCTTTTATCTTAATTGCGCATCAGGTAACTATTTATTGCACAGAATATTTGTTCATCCAAATTCAGCAGTTTGAAACAATCTTCCCCCTAGAGATAAAACAATTTCCCATTCATGTGGGTTTAATAGTTTTAAGCAACTCAGTTTTCACATGTATCAGACTCAACTTTTATATATGCATTCATATCAGTGTTTGTTCTGTACATTATCAATTATTGTATATCATGGTACACGTTGACCACCAAACTTCAGCTGAAGGCTAACAGTGAAGGTGTTGGGTTGGATTGGTTTGCAAGGTAATTTTTAATTTCCAAATAGGTGTTTTCAGAGTCCTTTGAACATAAAGCACCCACTCTTCAGAGAAACACAATCTGAAAATCAGCTTAAAAAGCGGCACCCTCAATCCTAGCAGCTCCTTGCTGTAACCTGCAGCTTATTTACAAGAGCTCTCATGCACTGACGCTCCAGCCGGGGAACCACCGCCCGCAGGCTGGACCCGTCCCTTGGCACAGCTAGAGGTACATGTATAGATAGGCACAGCACTGCTCTCGGGTCTGTCCCGTGGCACTGCTCCATGTCATGTCTCACACCGGCATCCCTAAGGAAGCCTTCTTTAAGGAAACATGCCAGAGGGCAAGGGGAGGCTGGAGGAAGGCGCAAGCTGGAGAAACTCTGGCCACAAGCCAGCCTGGCACCTGAAGAGATCAGTGTAGAAGGGAAGTGCGTTGGGGAGCACTGACCACGAGGACAACCTGACCAACCTGGTACGGCACGAGGCACCGTGTGGGGCAGGGACACGGGCTGTGCTGGGACACGGCGGCTGGGCACTCAGTTGTGCCAGTGTCACAGGCGTGATGGCCATAGCGCGTTGTGCAAGGACATAAGACAGGAGAAGAGAGTGCTGCACTGGATGTAAGGGGTTTAGCGCTTCCTAGACAATTGTGTTTAAACACTGCATGAAGAGGCAGTAACCACTAGTGTAGCTGGCACGGATTATTTTCTAGCCCAGGAGGACAACCCAGGTGACATGTTTTTACTGGCTTCATTCACTCTGGTTATCCTACCCTGACCTGGTCAGACCAACCGGCCGCTGCAGTGGAAGCTGAGGATGAACCTAAGTGGTACTAGATGCATCTACTACTATCAGGCATTAACGCCGATGGTGAACATCTCATCCAAAAGGAATCTTTGAGTTGTTCTGGAAATCATGGCTTTTCAACCCTACTAATTATGGATCTGCCATTTGACAAACAGGGTCTGCAATGTGTCCCAGTGAACAAGACAACCACATAATACAGGTGTGTATTACTGTATACAGATGAGAAAGAGGATGGAGAGCAAGGAGAGGAGAGGCTGGCTCCCTCTGAAGAACTCAAACGACAGAGCCACGAAGTCCAATCAGTGCAAGAGCAAAATCTCCGGTCACTACCGAACAACCAAAGCATTCACAGTTACACTAGGGTCTCCTGGTAGTAGTTTACTAGTATGTTTGGTGGAAGTTTTAATGCTCCAAATCATTTTCAAACTATGAAAATACCATTCCCTGGTCTTTCCAAAGGTGGAAGAACAGTGTCACAAAATGAGCGTTGTGGCTGGGAAAAAAAAGAATCACATTCCCTGTTCCCAGAAATGCTTTTGACTCTTGGACACAAACTGTCAGGGACCTATGAATGACAGTAACAGAAGTTTGAGTGAAATCTTGGCCTTATTAAAAGTCTATGGGAGATCTGTCACTGCTTTCATGGAGTCAGGACTTCAAATCCACATTTTAGTCACCACCTCTTCTGTCAACAGGATCTGAAGACTATTTGCATTTATCCAGCAAACAAAGTTGAACAGAGAAAGATACAATAACTAAAATGGCCTCATTGAAGATATTTTCCAAAAGTGCCACTTCTCTGTATAAAAAGATTAAGAGTTAGCCCTAATATATAAGAATGCTTTTGCTGAAAGATTAACTATAGGTCAAAGCAATATGTTTCAAAATCTTCTATCTAAAAACCCAACTCCATCAAGCCTTTGAGCACAAAGATTTGAAAATGTATGGTTGGTCTGAGTCATCCCGCATCAAAGGATGAGTAATCCCTAAAATTTACAAAAACAAACAGTAATTACGACACCTCCATCACCAGATACAAAGAAAGAGACCCAGCAATCATGAAACAGCTTTGATATCTGCCATGCTTATTACAACTGTCAGAATAAACCAGCCCTAATGGAAATTATATGCAACAAAAATAAACTGTCATAAAACTCTTAGAGTCAATCCCTGTTTTGGTTTTTCAATTTCAAAGATAGTTCCTCTTGCTATTTGGTACTAAATAACAGTAAATACCAAGGAGGTGATGCTTTGAAGAGTGAATGCTAGCGGACAATTAGATCTGCTTTGTACTGTACTATAGTTAAAACATAATGCAACGTATTTCAGGTTACAAGGAAAGATGTTTTGTAAGATGCTGTAAACGGTCAAACTGAAGCACCACACAACAGAGTGGAATTGTGTTTGTCACATCCTAACACCTGCAGCTACACTGGATCTGCAATTTATGCTAAGCTAAAATGATAAAGGTTGCAAGTCTGATCTTCAGTGGTTATAAACAGAGATAGCAATGCTAATACCATGGAATTTGGCCTTGTATCAGCACTTTTTTTTTTTTTCCTTATTCATTGTATTTTTCTGCCTGGTGCTTATCTTGGGCAATTACTGCTACATGTGTTACTTACTGCTCTAAGGTTATCACATCTAAACAAACTACCCATGTCAGCATCAGCTTCTTCAGCCTGTCTCTAATGCAACAAAACTAAAAACTGTAGCAACCTCGAACACCTCTAAAACTGCCGAATTCCATAAAAACTCACTGCGGTGCCGTCACTGCCCTGGTGGGGTGCGCGCAGCCCTCTCAGGGCTCGGGGGGTTGTGCACAACCTCGTCGCTGTTCTGGGGGTTGTTGCGCAGCCCTCTCAGGGCTCGGGGGTTGTTCGCAGCCCTGTCACGGATCCAGGGCTTGTTCCACAGCCCCGTCAGGGTCGGGGGGGGACGGATGATCCGCTCGCAGCCCCACAGAGCTTCCGTCTGAGCCCCCCGCCGGCACCAGGGCTGCGCGCGCCGCCTCAGCGCCCGCGGCGGCCCCGTGCGCGCGC